>CM044981.1:25806969-26345678 GCA_024586325.1 Stellera chamaejasme
AGGCGAATGAAGCTCAGAGCACCCCCCTTGGCGAGGAGGTTCAGAGGACCAGGCGGCCTAATCCATGGTTCAGGCGATAACCTGACAAGGAGAAGGCAACGCCTCTATGCGAGGACTCCACGAGAAGCCTCAAGGCAAAGGCAAGGCTTCCCAAGCGATGACATCCGGCAATGGCGAAGCCCTAAAGCCATTCCCGAGGAACCTCAAGGCGACTAGACTTCATCAAGCAAAGGCATCTCGGCGATGGCAAAGTCTTGGCGAAGCCGAGGAAATCTCACGGTGAAGCCCTCAAGCAAGAAACTCCAAAGTACAGACTTCAAAGTGAAGGTAAAGTCTTCCGAAGCCTCCGGGAGAAGGTGAGGCCTTTTGGCGAAGCCATCTCCGCAATGCTTCCGAGCGAAGGCGAAGCCTTCGGCGAGGCCTTCCAGTTCGGAGTGAGCCCTGCGAAGCCACCTATGCTCAATAAAGCGGCCACCATCTCCAACCACTCCCATCCCATCTGGAACACTCCCTCCTTTCAAGCCGACACTTGGGAGTATTATATTATTTACTTTAGCTTTTACCTTTTAGGATAGCATGCCTGATTGAGGCACTTTATACCTTTTAGCATACTGCGCATTTGTCAGAGACTGTCCCCTCTCCCTCCTATAAAAGGGGCAGCAAACTCTTTTGTAACGTAGAACATATGTAAAGCTTAAGAAGGACAATTCCTTAAGCCCGGTTCTCACCCCCTTGCTATATTCCGCCATCCCCCTTGATTGATTGTTTAGGAGTGAGGGATCTAGCACCTCACTTCTCAAATGAAGAGCAACACTAGATTTAAGCAAGAATCCACTTCAATGGATTCAAGGGAATATGGAGATGAAAAGAAGAGTTCAAGCTTGAACCCAATGCTCTCTCAAGAGCCGAAAATATCGTATTTTCAATAATGAATAATCTCAAAATAATCTGTCCAATTCTTGTTACAAAAGAGTATATATGGGAAGGGAGAGAAGGAATAGTGGGAGGATGTGAAATGTGCCTTCACTTCTCCCTATCACTTCTTCCCTAAATCACTCTCCATTGTTCCCTTAAAAGTTATGGAGAAATGGAGGGAAAACTGGACATTTCAAAGAGTTGAAAGTCAAAGATGGTAGACTATTCCCTTCCTTCCATTTCTCCCTAAATGGATTCATTTCTTGCATAAATGGATTTATGAAGAAATGGAAGGATGTTACAAAATCCACAAGTGTACCGGCGTCTGATCAGGGGGGTCGCCGAAGGGGGGGGCCCTGGGTTCGCGGCGGGGGCACGGGTTCGCGAGATCAGGATGATGTGGACATCAGCCCCATTTTTGTGACAAGGCGCGACCATTCATCCAGAGGGTCTAGAAGGCCCTTGGCGAAGACACGGATGAAGAAGAAGTGGCATTCTAGGCACCGGCGAAGCCCCGAGGCCGAGCCGCGGCAAGGATCTTGGCAAACCCATGCCCTATTGGCGAACCCTTGGCCTTTGGCGAGGCCAAGCCTCAACGGCGAACCCGTGGCTATTGGCGAGCCCATTGACCCTGGCGAACCCATGGTCCTTTTGGGCGAACTCAAGGCCATTTGCGAAGCAATGGCTCTTTGCGACCCCCCCATGGTCGTTGGCGAAGACCTTGTGCCTCATTCCCAGAAACAAGCGAAGCCCAGGTGTTCGCCAAGCAGAAGAGGCTTCCATACACAAGTCAGGCG
Organism: Stellera chamaejasme; assembly: GCA_024586325.1. Taxonomy (NCBI): domain Eukaryota; kingdom Viridiplantae; phylum Streptophyta; class Magnoliopsida; order Malvales; family Thymelaeaceae; genus Stellera; species Stellera chamaejasme. Next base: position 25,808,682 of record CM044981.1, read on the forward strand.
AACCCTTCAACTTGTGCAGAGGCCCTCTTCTTCCCTTTTCCCGCCAAAAGCAATTCATGGGAAATTGGGAGCCGCAAAAGCAGGTAGCCTACAATGTCAAATCACCTGCCACCCCACGCTTTGCCTACCATATTTCGAGGAAGATGTTCCCTTAGTAAAATCATTCTTTATTCTTTCCTTCTTTCTTTTCCTTCTATAAAAGGAAGTCAGAACCTAAGTATTCGGTAGAACCCATATATTGAGAGAATTCATATATTGTAAGAACACGGTTTGTTCTTCTTGGGGTCTCAAATCTTGCTCCATCAATCCTTTAGTGATCCATGCGAGAGGATCCAATATAATACCTAGCATTGTCGATCTAGTAATCAGAAGGTTCTAGGTTCCATTTTCCTTTCCCAGGCATTTTCAAGGGCATTGCCTCACCTCGTAGTGCGGAGGTTCCCTTGGCCGACTTTGTTTCCTTTGTGTTCTTCCCCTGTTTCGTTTCCATTCTTGCTGGAAACCGCCTCCTTCGAGCTAGATCCGAGCTCGTGACCGTTCACTCCTCTGTAACCACTTCAGCTGGGTTCGGAGCGTGACCGTGATCACATCTGCTTCGGGGTGGTGCGCGGGGCGTGAGGTGTCTTCGTCCGCTAGCATGATGGTGCTAACGTTCTCCAAAGTGTTGAGCATGTCTTCTTCTATGTGGATTCCCATTTGTTGAAGTTGGGAGGTGCTTCCTTGATCTTCATCTCGCTCCTTTTCTTGAGCCATAATCCTCATGAAGGCGTAAAGGCTTTCTTGCGCCTTTTTGGTGCAGGACCTTGTCATGGGTCCGCCAATGCCTTTTAGAGGGTTGCGAGGCTTGTGCCCTTGAGGACTGGGTGTCCTCTTGGTCTGGGTCGACCGATTGTGTTGATCCATGGCGATGCCCTCATCATACTCCCCTTCTTGAAAAGAATCCGTCCTCGGATTCTTGCCTTCTAACTCACCTACATAAGGGATCAAGTCACACACATTAAAGGTTGCATGGACACCATAAGAGCCATCGCAAGGTAAATCAAGCACATAAGCATTATCACCAATCTTTTTCACAATTTGGAAAGGCCCATCCCCCCTTGGTGCAAGTTTACTCTTCCTAGCTTGGGGAAAACTTTCCTTCCTCAAATGTAACCACACCCATTCTCCCACTTCAAAGTTCTTAAAGTTCCTACCCTTGTTTGCCCTCCTAGCATAAGACTCACTAGCCTTCGCAAGTTGTTTTTGCACTTTTTCATGTAAGTCTTTCATGCTTTGAGCCTTTCTTTTTCCTTCTACATCTAATTGATCCGAATGAGTTAATGCAACTAAATCCAAGGGAGTAAGGGGATTAAAGCCATACACAACCTCAAACGGACTATGGGATGTAGATGAATGATATGACCGATTATATGCAAACTCCACATGTGGTAGGCACTTTTCCCATTCTTTTAGGTTCTTCCTTAGTATGGTTCTTAAGATAGTGATGAGAGTTCTATTAGTTACTTCAGTTTGACCATCGGTTTGTGGGTGACTCGAGGTGGAGAATACCAAATTAGTGCCTAACCGTGACCAAAGGGTCCTCCAAAAATGACCCAAAAATCTAGAGTCTCTATCACTCACTATAGTCCTAGGAATGCCATGATATTTTACAATTTCCTTGAAGAACAACTCGGCTACATGTGATGCATCATTAGTTTTATGGCATGGAATGAAATGAGCCATTTTTGAAAACCTGTCTACCACAACAAAGATAGCATCATGACCTTGCGAAGTCCTAGGCAATCCACTAACAAAGTCCATACTTAAATCAACCCATGGTAAACAAGGAATTGGGAGAGGAGAGTACTTCCCTTTCGATAGCATCCTGGCCTTCGCCTTGTGGCATGTCACACACCGAGCGCACACCTTGTCCACATCCTTTTGAAGGTTCGGCCAATGGAAGTTTTCCTTGACGGTCTCATAAGTCTTTAGGGTACCAAAGTGTCCCATGAGACCTCCACCATGAGCCTCTTTGATTATCACCTCTCTAATGGATCCTTTTGGTACACACAACCTTTTCATCTTAAAAAGAAATCCATCAAAGATGTAATAGCCATCTCGGCTACCTTTAATACAACTCGAATAAATTTCACCAAAATCATCATCATGCGCATACATATCTCTAAGGCACTCAAACCCAACAATTTTAGCATCAAGAGTTGTAAGCAATGCATATCTCCTAGACAAAGCATCGGCAACCACATTTTCCTTGCCTTTCTTGTATTTTATTACGTAGGAGAATGATTCTATAAACTCTACCCACTTAGCATGCCTTCTATTCAAGTTCCCTTGCCCTTGTAAATACTTCAGAGATTCATGATCGGTATGCACAACAAATTCCTTGGGAAGCAAGTAATGGGACCACACTTGTAATGACCTTACAAGGGCATAAAGCTCTTTGTCATAAGTGGAGTAATTGAGTGTGGCACCACTTAACTTCTCACTAAAATAGGCTATGGGACGATGCACTAATCAACCGAGACTTTAATTCAACAAACGCATTCTCTTGAGCTTCTCCCCATTCAAATATTGTGTTCTTTTTAGTTAGCTCATGTAAAGGTGATGCAATTGTTGAAAAATCTTTCACAAACCGCCTATAGAAACTAGCGAGTCCTAGGAAAGACCTCACTTCAGTTAAAGTCTTGGGATTAGGCCATTCTTTAATCGCATGCACTTTGTTCTCATCAACTTTTATCCCTTCTTTTCCCACAATATATCCGAGAAAGTTCACCTCATTTGTAGCAAACACACACTTTTCCATTTTAGCATACATCTTCTCTATCCTAAGTGTGTCAAGGACTTGCCTCAAATGATTAACATGTTCATCATGGGATTTGGAATAAACAAGTATATCATCGAAATACACAACCACAAACTTTCCTATCATCCTTCTCAAAACATGATTCATCAACCTCATAAAGGTGCTAGGTGCATTCGACAACCCAAATGGCATGACATTCCACTCATATAATCCAATTTTAGTTTTGAATGCCGTTTTCCATTCATCTCCTATATTCATCCTAATTTGATGATAGCCACTTTTTAAGTCAATTTTTGAGAAAACACATGCGCCACATAACTCATCAAGCATATCATCTAATCTAGGAATGGGATGTCGATACTTTACAGTGATCTTGTTGATGGGGCGGCAATCCATGCACATGCGCCATGTTCCATCACTCTTTGGCACCAACAAAACCGGCACCGCACATGGAGAAAGACTCTCCTTGATGTATCCCTTGGACAACAAGTCTTGTACTTGAGACTGGATTTCTTTGGATTCCTCGGGGTTGGTTCGGTAGGCGGCCCTATTTGGCAAAGGGCACCTGGAACCAAATCTATTTGGTGTTCAATGCCGCGGTATGGTGGAAGATCTTACGGCTCATCGAACACATCACCGTACTCTTGGAGTACCTGCCTACAAACAAAGGAAGAGAAGAATCCTTGTTAAGCGTTAGCATGCATGTAAGAGGAACCATGAGAAAACACATCTTGTCTCCCAACAAAGCCTTCTTGATGTCTCTCTCTTTGGCCATGGGGGGTATCCTTTCTTGTTTTCTCTCTTGCCCTCTCTTGGTGTTTCCCATAGATGCACCCTCATTCTTTCCACTCAAGGTCGCTTGGACCTTCTCACTCTTCTCAGTTCCCTCTTTCCCTTTGTTCCTTTCGGTAGTGGTAGCCAAATGAATTTGGTCCTGCAAAGCTTGGGCCGGGGATAAGGGGAGCAAAGTGTGGGGTCGGGTGAGGTGTATAAGGGTGTATTTGTTTGTCCTTCCATAGTGAACCGCCTCTCTATCATATTGCCATGGACGGCCCAAAAGGATATGGGTGGCTTGCATCTTCACGATGTCACATAAGACCTCATCTTCATACTTCCCAATCTTGATGGGTACCACGGTTTGGTACTCCACTTTCACACAGGAGTTGTCATCCACCCATTGGAGTTGGTAAGGTTTTGGGTGAGGGGTGGACTTTAGTTTGAGCTTCTTGACCATGCTATGGTTGGCCACATTCACACAACTCCCACTATCCACAATGAGGCTACACAATTGCCCATTGACCGCGGCTCTAGTTTGGAAAAGGTTTTCTCTTTGGGAAGTGTCAAGGGCCTTGGGGGTGGCTTGTAAAACTCTCTTGGACACTAATAGCATTCCCTCGGGTGGGGCTTCTTGATACGATCACGGGTACACTTGACGCGAAGCCGCGAGATCGTACGGAAGCGCAGATCTAGCTCGGTGGAGTCGACTGAACAAAGAAGGATAGAGACGGCCACAGACACCTCCCAACTACGAGGTTGGGCAATATCTGCGATAAGCCTGGGGAGTATGGAAGATCTAGCACCTCTCAACTACGAGATTGAGCAATACTAGATATTAAACTTGATGATATTAATCTATCAAGGGGGATGGCGGAAAATAGCAAGGGGGTGAGAACCGGAGCTTAAGGAATTGTCCTTCTTAAGCTTTACATATATTCTGACTATTCTAGGAGTCTGCCTTTCCTTTTATAGGGAAGGAAGGGAACAGCCTCTTACAAAAGACGCAGGCATGCCATAAAGTGTACAGTACTTTTGCATGCATGTCTGACGAAAAGATAAAAAGGTAAAAAGGAGATAAGTTCGCTCCCAAGTGTCGGCGTATAAGGCGGGAGGGGCCAGAATGGTCGGGAGTGGTTGGCCGATTGGATAAGCCGAGGTGGCTCGCTTTAGGGCTCTTTTGATGGGAGGCCCGGCTCAAGGCCTCGCCTTTGTTGGGAAGCTTTCTCGGAGGAGGCTTCGCCTAGTGGCCTCGCCTTCCCCTTTGAGACTTGCAACGAAGGCTCCGCCTTCGTTGGAGACTCCATGAAGAATATCCCTTAGTTAGCGTCGAACCGGAAGTCTTCTTGTTGTAGACGTGGCCTTTACCAGAGATCGGCTGGGATGACGTCGCCCAGGGGCTTTGCCTTCGCCAGGAAGCTTCGCAAGGAAGTTCCGTCTGTATCTTAAAGACTTCTCGTGGACATTGTTGCATGAGGGCTTTGCAATGGGGAGGGTTATGGAGATGGCTTCGCCTGAAGGTTTGGCCATCACCAGAACTCCTTTGTTGGGAAGCCTAGCCCTCGCCTCGGGGCTTCGCAGAATGGCTTCGCACAGGGGCTTCGCCGGTGTTCTGGATGCCTTAGCATGATGCGGTTCATCCTTCGCCTTGAGACTTCACAGGACGGCTTTGCCAAAGTGGCTTGCCTTCGCTGGATGCCTTTTGCACGAAGCCTCTCCTACGCCTTGAGGCCTCTTTTAGGGTCCTCGCGTGAAGGCATTGCCCTTTCCATGTCCGGGGTTAATCCAGGACCATCGGATTAGGCCGCCCGGGGCCTCGGAACCCACTCGCCAAGGGTTTGCTCCGAGCTTCACTCGACCGCCTCTTTATGCAGGGACGTCTTGTTGTCGCTTGGGGATCCCATGATCACATCATTCCCTCCCTCTTAAAAAAAAGATTCGTCCTCGAATCTTAAGGGAAGAAATTTTTCCTACAATTGAAAACAAGCACAACAAACTTTGGAGAGCATTAGAGGTTAGTAAATGAAACTTAACCGGAGACTGGGGGGGTTGCGGTGGCGATGCATATGTATGCATGAGCATGACAACTCCTATATGCATCGTGATCATGAACAGAAGTCTATAAAAATTCATGACATGCTTCCTAGAGTATTGTAGACATTTAACAAGAACTTTATACTCAAGGAAAACATGCGGTCTAAAGCCTTTAGACCTCTGCTCATGGAAAGGGTGGGGGTCAAGGGAAGCTTTACCTTCGCCAAGCACATGCATATGTGCTTCCCGAGACCAAGAAGAAAAAACTAAGCTAGTCGTAGAAAGAACTTCGGACTGCAACGCGCAGAGACTAGCATTAGCATAAGCAAGAGGTTGAGAGATGAACAGTCGCTCTCTCTCTCCACCTCAACCATTAACATGGTTTCAGCTCGACACCCTTTAGTTTGCTAAGGGAAGGCATGGATGTCTCTCGTGGGATTAAGTGTCCCTTCCTTAGCGCATGCATTCTAGGCACGCTTATCATAGTATCCGGGGGAGTCCCATATATATACTCGAACAAGGGTTGCGGTGTCGAACCAATGTCTGATCCATCACCCATGTTCGCAGCATGCCGACTCAAGGAAACCAGAGATTCGCACTCTTGCGTATATCCTGTGCTTCTAGAAAGAAGAGACGAGTTACCTTCTCCCAAGTTAGGGAGACGTAGACCTGCTTCGCACATCATCTTCTTCTCCTTCAGCAACGGTGTGGCTTTTCCCTCGAGTGGGGGTTCAGTTGGGGCACCCGCATGAGCTCTGCCTTCCTCCAAAGCGTCTTCGCTTTCTTCAACTCTTCGCGCGTCCGCGGCCTCTTCTCCTTCCTGCACAACCAAAGAAGAACAACAATTTTGAGAAGATGAAAGCAGTCAGTTCTTCTTGGGGTATGGTAGAGGGCCCGGGTGAGTCTTTCTTTTCACTCATTTGGCTTTGAGAGCTCTTTCTTTTCTTCTCTCTTTCCTTTTTCTTCTCGCCCTCTCATATTCTAAGTACTCATTTTTGAGCCTTGTGATTTCTTGGGCGAGAGTTTCTTCATTTGGATTTTGGTGAGGGTTAGGATTTGTGGTGTAGGTATGGGCTGCGCAAGTATTGGGCGGTGGGGTGCGCGGCCCAACCAGGGGGGTTTGTGGTGGTGGGGGCCCTCGCCTCCTTTCCTGGAAGGAAGTTGGCTCGCGATGGCGAAGACCCGTCGAGTGGAGTATGGTGGCGGAGCTGGCGAATCTTGGGGCGGGCGCATGGGGGCCCTCGCTTGGGAGTAGTATGGAGGGTGGCTCTTCTTTGAGAGGCCATATCGTCACCACAGCATCCTCTTCAACTCACTCCAAGACTGGATGGGGGCCTCAGCGGACCGTTCTCTGTCAGAGGACTCTCGGCGACACCATTCCTTGGCCTCTCCTTTTAGGCTCCTTATGGCTTGGCTCAACATTTCTTCACCACGAAGGAAGCACCAAAAGTGGTACTCCCACCTTTCCATCCAATGCCATAAGTCTTTTCCAAGCTGGTACCGCCCCACCGATAGATCAACCCCATAGAAATATTTATTCGCCATGGGATTTCTGCACATCTAAACAATAAAATTAGTCCGCTCAAAACTCCTCACGTGTTTGGGAGGTCTTTCTGCCGCGAAGGGGTCTGCCCTTTCGCGAGGGGTCACACTCGGCTTTCTTTCTTTCCTCTTGCTTAGCTCTCAGAGCTTGCTCTTTCCAAGGCCAAACCCGACAATGAATATCACAAGATAACCACTAGCATGCAAAAATCTTTAAGTAAGAAGTACCAGTTACTTGAAGCAAGCTAGGTTAAAATGGAGGGGGGGTTTCGGCAACAGATATACAAGAGGGTTAGAAATGAGGTTTTGGCGCACAAACACTTTTGGCTCAAATTTGAAACCGAAATTAGATCAAGGTCACTGTTCATATGAGTTGTGGAATGAACAGATATGAACACTCATATGAACACCAAGAACAATAAGAACACAGATTCGATTTCTTCTACGCTTTTCACAACCAAGCCTTATACACCACTTCTCTTCACTTTTCAACTACAACCTCACTCTTTTGAGCGTATAAATCTTTGCACGTTGCGGTTTCGAATAAAACTGAGATTTGCGACTTTCGCAAAACCGCAACTGCTTTCTTTTTCTTTTTCTTCTTCCTTCTTTCTCTTTTTTTTGACTTTTGATTTATGAAGTTGCTAACACAACAACAACTTCTAACACATAATCAACACAACAGATAAACCGAAACGAAAAGCGGATATGGGAGGGTACAGTAAAACGAACAGAGTATAACACGGTTTGAAAATAACGCAAAGATAAATCTTTCTTCAAGTAGAAATAAAAAGGGTTTAACCTTGAAGAAATCACAACAACTCCAGCAAGCGATCTGGCTCTGATACCACTTGATACGATCACGGGTACACTTGACGCGAAGCCGCGAGATCGTACGGAAGCGCAGATCTAGCTCGAAGGAGTCGACGAACAAAGAAGGGATAGAGACGGCCACAGACACCTCCCAACTACGAGGTTGGGCAATATCTGCGATAAGCCTGGGTAGGATGGAAGATCTAGCACCTCTTAACTACGAGATTAAGCAATACTAGATATTAAACTTGATGATATTAATCTATCAAGGGGGAGGGCGGAAAATAGTAGGGGGGGTGAGAACCGGGCTTAAGGAATTGTCCTTCTTAAGCTTTACATATGTTCTACCTATTCTGGGAGTCTGTCTTTCCTTTTATAGGGAAGGAAGGGAACAGACCTCTTACAAAAGACGCATGCATGCCATAAAGTGTACAGTACTTTTGCATGCATGTCGACTAAAAGATAAAAAGGTAAAAGTAGATAAGTTCGCTCCCAAGTGTCGGCGTGAAAGGCGGGAGGGGCCGAGAATGGTCGGGAGTGGTTGGCCGACTGGATAAGCTTAGGTGGCTTTGCTTTAGGGCTCTGTTGATGGGAGGCCCCGCTCAAGGCCTCGCCTTTGTTGGGAAGCTTTGCGGAGAAGGCTTTGCCTAGTGGCCTCGCCTTCCCTTTGAGACTTGCAAGAAGGCTTCGCCTTCGCTTGGAGACTCCGAGAAGAAATCCCTTTCTTAGCGTCGAACTGGAAGTCTTCTTGTTGTAGACGTTGCCTTTGCCAGAGACTTGCTGGGATGACGTCGCCCGGGGCTTCGCCTTCGCCAGAAGCTTCGCAGGAGGCCCCGCCCGTATCTTAAAGACTTCTCGTGGACATTGTTGCATGAGGGCTTCGCCTGGGGGGGTTATGGAGATGGCTTCGCTGAAGATTTGGCCATCGTTGGAACACCTTTGTTTGAGGAAGCCTAGCCCTCGCCTTGAGGCTTCGCAGGAATGGCTTCGCCTGGAGGCTTCACCTGGAGGCTTCGCCAGTGTTCTGGATGCCTTAGCATTATGCAGTTCATCCTTCGCCTTGAGACTTCACAGGGACGGCTTTGCCAAAGTGGCTTGCCTTCGCTGGATGCCTTCGTGTGCGAAGCCTCTCCTACGCCTTGAGGCCTCTCGTAGGGTCCTCGCGTGAAGGCATTGCCCTTTCCATGTCTGGGGTTAATCCAGGACCATCGGATTAGGCCGCCTGGGCCTCGGAACCCACTCGCCAAGGGTTTGCTCCGAGCTTCACTCGATTGCCTCTTAAATGCCTCTTCAGGGGATCCCATGCTAGAGGCATCTCGACCTCTCCCTCGTCTTTGTTGCTTTGCTTGGGGATCCCACTTGATCACATCACTCTTGAGCATAGTAGGGTGGAATGAACTTCCGCCTCATAAGGACCTTAAGTTGCTCCCATGAGGTGATTGGTGGTCTTCCTGCCCTCGCCTCTTCAAATGTCAATGATTCCCACCAAGTCATCGCATATCCCGAAAATTCAATGGTTGCTAACTTGAGTCTTAAGTGATCCGGATACTCATAGCAATCGAAGATCATATCGGCCTTCTTGACCCAATCAATGAATTCTTCCGGGTCGCTTCTACCGTAAAAAGTTTTAACTTGAAGTTTGATACCTTGCATAGCTTGTTGCTCAAGGTTTTGGGGTCACCTTTGATTCGGTGAAAGTGGTCCCTTGGCGGAGACCGAAACCTTCCCCTTGGTGGAGGAGAGTATTCTTCTCTTTGGTGGAATCCCCTAGGTCTCATTCTTGGTCTGTCATAATATGCGCTCTTGGAGGGTTGACTAGGCCCTCCTTGGCCGGTCCACCGTCCACCATCATCCTCTTCATCGTCAAGAGGTTCATAGAACACCTCTTTGGGGGGAGTTCTATGAGCATTGGGATGATCCTTCTTGTTGAGGGGTTTGCGGTGGTGGTGTGGAAGCACGTTTCAGGTTAGTGCCTTCGCCTTCCTTTCTTTTGCCTTGCGTTTTGGACTCCTTTTCAAGCCTTGACATCCTCTCTTGATTAGAGGAAACCGAAGCTTGAAGATGACTCATCATAGCCATCATCTCCTCCATCTTTTGGTAAAGACCGAGTTGATTGGGATGGGGAGGGGGTGAGTCTGAAACTTCCTCATCTTGAACCATTGTTCCAAATGCGCCTAAGCTACCTCACGTGTTTGCACTCATGTTTACTCACAAATATGGCTTTTTCCAAGATGTCCACTCTACGCCTTTTTCCTCTCAAGGTTCACTCAAGAACTCTAATTTAAACTCCACTTTCAACCCAAGAAAAGTTTTGCACATCAAAGTGAAATCAAGCTAAGATTAAGAGTGAAAACACTTCCTTTGAAAAGCAAGAATACTAGTTACTTGAACCTAGTTAAGTGTTTAAAAGGGTGGGTGGGGGTTGAGAGAAAAGAAGGATAAGTTTTGAAAAGGCCTCTTTTGTAGTGTCAAACACTTTTTGCACAAGTTCACAAATAAATTTCGGATCAAATGTACTGTTCACTTGAGTATTCACCAAGAATATATGAACAACTCAAGAACACAAGAACTTTCCTTTCCTTTTTCTCTTTGTTCTTTTCGGTTTTCAACATCCAAAACACAAATCTTTTGCCTTTTAATCCGAAATCATACAACATTCATCAAGAACTTTATACTAGGCACATGAACCACACATAAACAACTTTGAACGTAAAAGTGTTGAACCCTTCGGTCTTGAACAAAGTTTTTCCGGGTAAAACATTTTCTTCAAGAATAAGAGATAAAAACAAAGGCTTACTTGAAGAAAACAATAACACAATCTTCAACAAGCACCAAGGCTCTGATACCACTTGATAAGGGTACGACTTCAAAAGGAGAAGCCCTATCCTTGGATGATCTAGCTTGTTGAAAGATGAACACGAACAGTTTCGGCTCTAACCACCTCAATCCTCAAATGGAGAGCAATGGAAAGATTAATGCCAGGAGTGAGGGATCTAGCACCTCACTTCTCAAATGAAGAGCAACACTAGATTTAAGCAAGAATCCACTTCAATGGATTCAAGGGAAATATGGAGATGAAAAGAAGAGCTCAAGCTTGAACCCAATGCTCTCTCAAGAGCCGAAAATATCTTTCTTTCAATAATGAATAATCTCAAAAAAATCTGTCCAATTCTTGTTACAAAAGAGTATATATGGGAAGGGAGAGAAGGAATAGTGGGAGGATGTGAAATGTGCCTTCACTTCTCCCTATCACTTCTTCCCTAAATCACTCTCCATTGTCCCCTGAAAAGTTATGGGGAAATGGAGGGAAAACTAGACATTTCAAAGAGTTGAAAGTCAAAGATGGTAGACTATTCCCTTCCTTCCATTTCTCCCTAAATGGATTCATTTCTTGCATAAATGGATTTATGAAGAAATGGAAGGATGTTAGAAAATCCACAAGTGTACCGGCGTCTGATCAGGGGGGTCGCCGAAGGGGGGGGGCCCTGGGTTCGCGGCGGGGGCACGGGTGATGGCCGCCAGGCCCAATATGCATTAAAGGCCTAACAAAAGGCCCATACACAAGCCCGAAATAAGGGCCCCATTAAAAACTTAATAGAATACCCGAACAAGGCTGAAGAACTTTCCCGAACTATACTTCCCGAAGTGCATATAGGACCTAAAAACGAATAATCACCTTACACTGGGATATTACAATATTGCCACTAAAACATGGGACTATAAATACATTCACTATTCATACCAAAAGGGGTAACGTTTAACAACTACTCAACACGACTTGTCAAATCACTACATCAGAGAAACTCTCTATTCCTCGACAATCGCGCCTAATACGCAAAGTCGACCTAATGGCTTCCGTCAATATCGTGACGCGCAAGTCAAACCGGAACGTGGCAATCACGCGCACCGATTTGCCACCAAATGGCGCCGTCATGGGAAAGGCGGTGGTCCCCAAAATCAGATTGAACGTGGGGGCCATTCCCGTTCCCGATCACCCAGGCCGGAGGGAGAGGGTTCCACCAACGGCCGCACGGCCGATCCCAGCTACAGGGGTTCCCCGGAGGAATCATCCAATGGAGCCACCTCCCTACGTCCTACCTCCAGCTACCGTCGAAGTGACATCCGGCACTTGGACCCCGATCTTGTCCAAGCTGTGCGGGTGGTCCTTCAGGAAGAGCGATCAAGGCACAAGCATTAGCTGATTTTATCGCGGAATTGCCCAAGGAGTCCGAGAGTGAGGATTCTTTGAACGAAGAAAGTCCGGTCTGGACCCTACACGTGGATGGAGCTTCGGGATCGGACAAGCAAGGTGCCGGACTAGTACTCGAAGGCCACAAGGAATGAAGGCTACTAAGTCAATCAAGTTCAATTTCCCGGTAACGAACAACGCAGCGAATAGCCTTCGACTACTCCGGAGATGGCCTCGCCAAAAGGCCTCACCTTCCCCTGGAGGCTTCGCGAAGAAGACTTTACCTTCACTTTGAAGTCTTTACTTTGGAGTTTCTTTCTTGAGGGCTTCGCCGTGAGATTTCTCAGAAATGGCTTCGCTCGAAGACTTTGCCATCGCCGAGATGCCTTTGCTTAAGAAGCCTAGCCCTCGCCTTGAGGCTGCACAGGGGCGGCTTTGCCAAAGGGCCTCGCCAACGCCTGGGTGCCTTCGCATGATGAAGTCCAGTCTGCCTTGAGGTTCCTCAGGAATGGCTTCGCTGAGGGGCTTCGCCATTGCCCGGATGTCTTCGCTTGAAGAAGCCTTGCCTTTGCCTTGAGGCCTCTTGAGGAGTCCTCGCATAGAGGCGTTGCCTTCTCCTGGTCAGGTGATCGCCTGAACCATGGATCAGGCTGCCTGAGCCTATGAACCTCCTCGCCACGGAGTTGCTCCGAGCTTCATTCGCCTGCCTCTTCATCTGGGATACTTTGTTGTTGCTTGCGGCTCTCATGATCACATCAACTTTCCATGGAGGAAGAAGAGCAACCACATCAAGAGAAAACCTCACACAAGAGGGAGGGTAACTACATGTCTTTACTCAAAAGATCACTTTGATGGAAATGACTTTGAGTCTTGATATGGATGTTGTAAAATCCTGGAACTAAGCATAAATACTCTTCTAGATGTTGGTCATCAATGCCCCATCATAGATTTTCCAATCTTTAAAGGAGTTAGCCGTTGGAGCATCCTTAGCTTCATAAATGGGTTAATTGCACTCTAAATGCTTTTCAATCATGCTTTCTTTTGATGTCTCCGTGTGATGTGATCACGGGATCCCCAAGCAACAACAAGATGACCCAGACAAAGAGGCAGTCGAGTGAAGCTCGGAGCAAACCCTTGGCGAGTGGGTTCAGAGGCCCTGGCGGCCTAATCCGATGGTCTGGAATAACCCCAGACATGGAAAGGGCAATGCCTTCACGCGAGGACCCTAAAAGAGGCCTCAAGGCGTAGGAGAGGCTTCTGTGCAAACAGACATCCAGGCGAAGGCAAGCCACTTTGGCAAAGCCGTCCCTGTGAAGTCTCAAGGCGAAGGATGAACTGCATCATGCTAAGGCATCCAGAACACTGGCGAAGCCCCCAGGCGGAGCCATTCTGCGAAGCCCCGAGGCGAGGCTAGGCTTCCCCAACAAGGGAGTTACGCGATGGCCAATCCTTCAGGCGAAGCCATCTCCATGACCCTCCCCTTTGCGAAGCCCTCATGCAACAATGTCCACGAGAAGTCTTTAAGATACGGACGGTACTTCCTGGCGAAGGCAAAGCCCTTAGGCGACGTCATCCCAGCCAGTCTCCTGGTAAAGGCCACGTCCACAACAAGAAGACTTCCAGTTCAGACGCTAAGGGATATTCTTCTGCGGAGCCTCAGCGAAGGCGGAGCCTTCGTTGCAAGTCTCAAAGGGAAAGGCGAGGCCACTAGGCGAAGCCTCCTTTGAGAAAGTTTGCCAACAAAGGCGAGGCCTTCCGAGCCGGGTCTCCCATCAGCAGAGCCCTAAAACAGAGCCACCTCAGCTTATCCAGTCGGCCAACCACTCCCGACCATTCTGGCCACTCCCGCCTTATACGCTGACACTTGGGAGCGAACTTTTGACCTTTTTATCTTTTAAATCGAGACATGCATGCAAAAGTATCTTGTACACTTTATGGCATGCATGCGTCTTTTGTAAGAGGCTGTGCCCTTCCTTCACTATAAAAGGAAAGACAGACTCCCCGAATAGGTAGTACACATGTAATGCTTAAGATGGACAATTCCTTAAGCCCGGTTCTCACCCCCCCTGCTATTTTCCGCCATCCCCTTGATAGATTAATATCATCAAGTTTAATATCTAGTATTGCTTAATCTCGTAGTTAAGAGGTGCTAGATCTTCCATCCTCCCGGGCTTATCGCAGATATTGCCCAACCTCGTAGTTGGGAGGTGTCGTGGCCGTCTCTATCCTTCTTTGTTCAATCGACTCCACCGAGCTAGATCTGCGCTTCCGTGCGATCTCGTGGGTTCGCGTCAAGCGTACCGTGATCGTATCAAGTGGTATCGAGCCGGATCGCTTCTTTGGAGTTGTTTGTGATTTCTTCAAGGTTAAACCCTTTTTATTTCTACTTGAAGAAAGATTTATCTTTGCGTTATTTTCAAACCGTGTTATACTCTGTTCGCTTATCTGTATCCCTTCCCATATCCGCTTTTCGGTTTATCTGTTGTGTTGATTCGGTGTTAGGAGTTGTTGTTGTGTTAGCAACTTCATAAATCAAAAAGTCAAAAAAAAAAAAAAGAAGAAGAAGAAGAAGAAGAAAAGAAAGCAGTTGCGGTTTTGCGAAAGTCGCAAAATCTCAGTTTTATTCAAAACCGCAACGTGCCAAAATTTATATGCTCAAAAGAGTGAGGTTGTAGTTGAAAAGTGAAGAGAAGTGGTGTATAAGGCTTGGTTGTAAAAGGCGTAGAAGAAATCGGATCTGTGTTCTTATTGTTCTTGGTGTTCATATGAATGTTCTTATCTGTTCATTCCACAACTCATATGAACAGTGACCTTGATCTAATTTCGATTTCAAATTTGAGCCAAAAGTGTTTGTGCGCCAAAACCTCATTTCTAACCCTCTTATATATCATTGCGAAACCCCCTCCATTTTAACCTAGCTTGCTTCAAGTAACTAGTACTTCTTACTTAAAGATTTTTGCATGCTATTGGTTATCTTGTGATATTCATTATCGGGTTTTGGCCTTGGAAAGAGCAAGCTCTGAGAGCTAAGCAAGAGGAAAGAAAGAAAGCCGAGTGTGACCCCTCGCGAAAGGGCAGACCCCTTCGCGGCGGAGAGAACCCCAAACACGTGAGGAGTTTGAGCGGACTAATTTTATTGTTTAAATGTGCGGGAGACCCCATGGCGAGATAAATATTTCTATGGGGTTGATCTATCAGTGGGACGATACCAGCTTGGAAAAGACTTATGGCATTGGATGGAGAAGTTGGAGTACCACTTCTGGTGCTCCCCACTTCGTGGTGAAAAAATGTTGAGCCAAGCCATAAGACGCCTAAAAGGAGAGGCCAAGGAATGGTGTCGCCGAGAGTTCTCTGACAGAGAACGGTCCGCTGAAGCCCCCATCCAGTCTTGGAGTGAGTTGAAGAGGTTCTTTGTGGCGGCGATATGGACTCTGTCAAGAAGAGCCACCCTCCATACTACCTCCGGGCGAGGGCCCCATGCACCCCGCACCCGGTACCCAGTCGAGGCTCCGCCACCATACTCCACTCGACGGGTCTTCGCCTCGGGCGAACCAACTTCCTTCCGGGAAAGGAGGCGAGGACCCCATCGCCACAAACCCCCTTGGTTGGGCCGCGCACCCCACCGCCCAATACTTGCGCAGCCCATACCTACACCACAAATCCCAACCCTCACCAAAATCCAAAAGAAGAGACTCTCGCCCAAGAGATTAGAAGGCTCAAAGATGAGTACTTAGAATATGAGCGGGCGAGAGAGAAAAGGAAAGAGAGAAGAAAAGAAAGAGCTCTCCAAAGCCAAATGAGTGAAAAGAAAGACTCACCCGGGCCTTCTACCATACCCCAAGAAGAACTAATCGTTTCATCTTCTCAAACTTGTTGTTCTTCTTTGGCTGTGCAGAAAGAAGAAGAAGCCGCGTGCGCGCGAAGAGTTGAAGAAAGCGAAGGCGCTTTGGAAGGAGGCAGAGCTCATGCGGGAGTCCCAACTAAACCCGTACTTGAGGAAGAAGCCACACCGTTGCTGAAGGAGAAGAAGATGATATGCGAAGCAGGTCTACGTCTCCCTAACCTGGGAGAAGGTAACTTGTCTCTTCCTTCCAGTAGCACAGAGTATACGCACGAGTGCGAATCTGTGGTTTCCTTGAGTCTGCATGCTACGAACAGGGGTGAAGGATCAGACATTGGTTCGACACCGCACCCATTGTTCGAATGTATACAGGACCCCAGGATGCCATGTTTGACATGCTTAGAATGCATGCGTTAAGGAAAGACCCCTTTGTTCCACGAGAGACATCCATGCCTTTCCTTAACAAACATGAGCATCTTAAAATAAATCGAGCTGAAACCATGTTAATGGTTGAGGTGGAGAGAGAAGCGACTGTTCATCTCTCAACCTCTTGCTTATGCTAATGCTAGTCTCTGCGCGTTGCAGTCCGAAGTTCTTTCTACGACTAGCTTAGTTTCTTCTTCTTGGTCTCGGGAAGCACATATGCATGTGCTTGGCGAAGGTAAAGCTTCCCTTGACCCCCCACCCCAGTTCCATGAGCAGAGGTCTAAAGTCTTTGGACCGCATGCTTTCCTTGAGTATAAGGTTCTTGTTAAATGTCTACAATACTCTAGGAAGCATGTCATGAATTATTATAAACTTCTGTTCATGATCACGATGCATATAGGAGTTGTCATGCTCATGCATACATATGCATCGCCACCGCGACCCCCCCCAGTCTCCGGTTAAGTTTCGTTTACTAACCTCTAATGCTCTCCAAAGTTTGTTGTGCTTGTTTTCAATTGTAGGAAAAATTTCTTCCCTTAAGATTCGAGGACGAATCTTTTTAAGAGGGAGGGAATGATGTGATCACGGGATCCCCAAGCAACAACAAGATGACCCAGACAAAGAGGCAGTCGAGTGAAGCTCGGAGCAAACCCTTGGCGAGTGGGTTCAGAGGCCCTGGCGGCCTAATCCGATGGTCTGGAATAACCCCAGACATGGAAAGGGCAATGCCTTCACGCGAGGACCCTAAAAGAGGCCTCAAGGCGTAGGAGAGGCTTCGTGCAAAGCAGACATCCAGCGAAGGCAAGCCACTTTGGCAAAGCCGTCCTGTGAAGTCTCAAGGCGAAGGATGAACTGCATCATGCTAAGGCATCCAGAACAGCGAAGCCCCGGGCGGAGCCATTCTGCGAAGCCCGAGGCGAGGCTAGGCTTCCCAACAAGGGAGTTACGCGATGGCCAATCCTTCAGGCGAAGCCATCTCCATGACCCTCCCCTTTGCGAAGCCCTCATGCAACAATGTCCACGAGAAGTCTTTAAGATACGGACGGTACTTCCTGGCGAAGGCAAAGCCCTTAGGCGACGTCATCCCAGCCAGTCTCCTGGTAAAGGCCACGTCCACAACAAGAAGACTTCCGGTTCGACGCTAAGGGATATTCTTCTGCGGAGCCTCAAGCGAAGGCGGAGCCTTCGTTGCAAGTCTCAAAGGGGAAGGCGAGGCCACTAGGCGAAGCCTCCTTTGAGAAAGTTTGCCAACAAAGGCGAGGCCTTCCGAGCCGGGTCTCCCATCAGCAGAGCCCTAAAGCGAGCCACCTCGGCTTATCCAGTCGGCCAACCACTCCCGACCATTCGGCCCCTCCCGCCTTATACGCTGACACTTGGGAGCGAACTTTTGACCTTTTATCTTTTAAATCGGACATGCATGCAAAAGTATCTTGTACACTTTATGGCATGCATGCGTCTTTTGTAAGAGGCTGTTCCCTTCCTTCCCTATAAAAGGAAAGACAGACTCCCGGAATAGGTAGAACATATGTAAAGCTTAAGAAGGACAATTCCTTAAGCCCGGTTCTCACCCCCTTGCTATTTTCCGCCATCCCCCTTGATAGATTAATATCATCAAGTTTAATATCTAGTATTGCTTAATCTCATAGTTAAGAGGTGCTAGATCTTCCATCCTCCCGGGCTTATCGCAGATATTGCCCAACCTCGTAGTTGGGAGGTGTCGTGGCCGTCTCTATCCTTCTTTGTTCAATCGACTCCACCGAGCTAGATCTGCGCTCCGCGTGCGATCTCGTGGGTTCGCGTCAAGCGTACCCGTGATCGTATCACCATCTTCGCAATTGTGTTCAATTTTTTTTATTTCTATCCATAAAATTGCTAATGTGGTCACCGAGAAAGGCCTACTATCTTTTTGTAGGTTTAAAGGTTTCAAGTTTGAAGTTGTGAGCCTATTCCATCAAGTGGTGCTCATTGATGAAAAATTACTTCGAACACTTTCAAGTCAGCCCCTTGAGAATTTCAAGAGGGCTACCAAGGGAAGTAATTCATTTCTTGAACTCTTCATAACTTTAATCTATGTTGGGTTTGCATCATCTAACTTGAATATTTTTCTTTTATAGAACAATATGATTCGAGGACGAATCATTTTCAAGGGGGAGGGAATGATGTGAATCTGTCAAGTGATTCAATGGCTCACTTGATAAGGCTTGAGGACCCAAGAGCTCGAATGCCTAAACTTAAGGGGCAATATGGAGAATTACAAGAAGATGAAGGAAAGGCAGTTTATGCCTTCAACTTGGGCCAATCTTATGCCCAAGAAGATGCCCAACTCATCACCATCAACATTTGGGCTCATATCATCGCTCATGCCCAATATTGTGACCAGAGCCTAAGCCAAGTCAAGGCCCATGCCTTCAACTCTTGGCCCAAGGTCACTCACAACACCTTGGTCCAAGACATGTCCAAATTGGCCCATCCCAATGCCAAGGAGGACAATTCTCAAGGGTGTTCTACACTTGAAGGGTACCCTCCATTCCTAGGGTACTCCACACCCAACGGGAGCCCTCCAATTCATGTCCACCAACCAAGTGTTCAACATGCTTCAAATGACTTCTTGGTGAACTCTTCAAAGTGCCCTACAATCGTAGGGTACCCTACAAATGAAGGGTGCCCCTGCCCTACACAAGACCAAGGTGGCCTACATGTTCTACCATCACTAAAGGCAACTTATATGTCAAGACCAAGTCTTGATGGTGTCCAAACGTCCATTAACAACATAAATGGAGTTCTAGACGTTGGTCATCAATGCCCCATCATAAATGGCGTCCAAACAATTATGATACGATCACGGGTACGCTTGACGCGAATCCACGAGATCGTACGGAAGCGCAGATCTAGCTCGGTGGAGTCGATTGAACAAAGAAGGATAGAGACGGCCACAGACACCTCCCAACTACGAGGTTGGGCAATATCTGCGATAAGCCTGGGGAGTATGGAAGATCTAGCACCTCTTAACTACGAGATTAAGCAATACTAGATATTAAACTTGATGATATTAATCTATCAAGGGGGATGGCGGAAAATAGCAAGGGGGGGTGAGAACCGGGCTTAAGGAATTGTCCTTCTTAAGCTTTACATATGTTCTACCTATTCTAGGAGTCTGTCTTTCCTTTTATAGGGAAGGAAGGGAACAGCCTCTTACAAAAGACGCATGCATGCCATAAAGTGTACAAGACTTTTGCATGCATGTCTCGATTTAAAATTTAAAAGATAAAAAGGTCAAAAGTTCGCTCCCAAGTGTCGGCGTATAATGAGGGAGGGACCAGAATGGTCGGGAGTGGTTGGCCGACTGGATAAGCTTTAGGGCTCTGCTGATGGGAGACCCGGCTCGGAAGGCCTCGCCTTTGTTGGCAAACTTTCTCAAAGGAGGCTTCGCCTAGTGGCCTCGCCTTTCCCTTTGAGACTTGCAACGAAGGCTCCGCCTTCGCTTGGAGGCTCCGCAGAAGAATATCCCTTAGCGTCTGAACTGGAAGTCTTCTTGTTGTGGACGTGGCCTTTACCAGGAGACTGGCTGGGATGACGTCGCCTAAGGGCTTTGCCTTCGCCAGGAAGCTTCGCCAGGAAGTACCGTCCGTATCTTAAAGACTTCTCGTGGACATTGTTGCATGAGGGCTTCGCAAAGGGGAGGGTTATGGAGATGGCTTCGCCTGAAGGATTGGCCATCGCGTAACTCCCTTGTTGGGGAAGCCTAGCCTCGCCTCGGGCTTCGCAGAATGGCTCCGCCCGGGGCTTCGCTGTGTTCGGATGCCTTAGCATGATGCAGTTCATCCTTCGCCTTGAGACTTCACAGGACGGCTTTGCCAAAGTGGCTTGCCTTCGCTGGATGCCTGTTTGCACGAAGCCTCTCCTACGCCTTGAGGCCTCTTTTAGGGTCCTCGCGTGAAGGCATTGCCCTTTCCATGTCTGGGGTTATTCCAGACCATCGGATTAGGCCGCCGGGGCCTCTGAACCCACTCGCCAAGGGTTTGCTCCGAGCTTCACTCGACTGCCTCTTTGTCTGGGTCATCTTGTTGTTGCTTGGGGATCCCGTGATCACATCATTACCTCCCTCTTAAAAAGATTCGTCCTCGAATCTTAAGGGAAGAAATTTTTCCTACAATTGAAAACAAGCACAACAAACTTTGGAGAGCATTAGAGGTTAGTAAACGAAACTTAACCGGAGACTGGGGGGGGTCGCGGTGGCGATGCATATGTATGCATGAGCATGACAACTCCTATATGCATCGTGATCATGAACAGAAGTTTATAAAAATTCATGACATGCTTCCTAGAGTATTGTAGACATTTAACAAGAACTTTATACTCAAGGAAAGCATGCGGTCCAAAGACTTTAGACCTCTGCTCATGGAACTGGGGTGGGGGGTCAAGGAAGCTTTACCTTCGCCAAGCACATGCATATGTGCTTCCCGAGACCAAGAAGAAGAAACTAAGCTAGTCGTAGAAAGAACTTCGGACTGCAACGCGCAGAGACTAGCATTAGCATAAGCAAGAGGTTGAGAGATGAACAGGTCGCTCTCTCTCTCCACCTCAACCATTAACATGGTTTCAGCTCGATTTATTTTAAGATGCTCATGTTTGTTAAGGAAAGGCATGGATGTCTCTCGTGGAACAAAGGGGTCTTTCCTTAACGCATGCATTCTAAGCATGTCAAACATGGCATCCTGGGGTCCCGTGTATATATTCGAACAATGGGTGCGGTGTCGAACCAATGTCTGATCCATCACCCCTGTTCGTAGCATGCAGACTCAAGGAAACCACAGATTCGCACTCTTGCGTATACTCTGGGCTACTGGAAGGAAGAGACGAGTTACCTTCTCCCAAGTTAGGAGACGTAGACTGCTTCGCATATCATCTTCTTCTCCTTCAGCAACGGTGTGGCTTCTTCCTCAAGTACGGGTTTAGTTGGGACTCCCGCATGAGCTCGCCTCCTTCCAAAGCGCCTTCGCTTTCTTCAACTCTTCGCGCCGCGCTTCTTCTTCTTCTGCACACCCAAAGAAGAACAACAAGTTTGAGAAGATGAAACGATTAGTTCTTCTTGGGGTATGGTAGAAGGCCCGGGTGAGTCTTTCTTTTCACTCATTTGGCTTTGAGAGCTCTTTCTTTTCTTCTCTCTTTCATTTCTCTCTCGCCCGCTCATATTCTAAGTACTCATCTTTGAGCCTTCTAATCTATTGGGCGAGAGTCTCTTCTGTTGGATTTTGGTGAGGGTTGGGATTTGTGGTGTAGGTATGGGCTGCGCAAGTAGTGGGCGGTGGGGTGCGCGGCCCAACCAAGGGGGTTTGTGGCGATGGGGTCCTCGCCTCCTTTCCCGGAAGGAAGTTGGTTCGCCCGAGGCGAAGACCCGCCGAGTGGAGTATGGTGGCGGAGCTCGACTGGGTACCGGGTGCAGGGTGCATGGGGCCCTCGCCCGGAGGTAGTATGGAGGGTGGCTCTTCTTGACAGAGTCCATATCGCCGCCACAAAGAACCTCTTCAACTCACTCCAAGACTGGATGGGGGCTTCAGCGGACCGTTCTCTGTCAGAGAACTCTCGGCGACACCATTCCTTGGCCTCTCCTTTTAGGCGTCTTATGGCTTGGCTCAACATTTTTTCACCACGAAGTGGGGAGTACCAGAAGTGGTACTCCAACTTCTCCATCCAATGCCATAAGTCTTTTCCAAGCCGGTATCGCCCCACTGATAGATCAACCCCATAGAAATATTTATCTGCCATGGGGTCTCCTGCACATTTAAACAATAAAATTAGTCCGCTCAAACTCCTCACGTGTTTGGGGTTCTCTCCGGCCGCGAAGGGGTCCGCCCTTTCGCGAGGGGTCACACTCGGCTTTCTTTCTTTCCTCTTGCTTAGCTCTCAGAGCTTGCTCTTTCCAAGGCCAAAACCCGATAATGAATATCACAAGATAACCAATAGCATGCAAAAATCTTTAAGTAAGAAGTACTAGTTACTTGAAGCAAGCTAGGTTAAAATGGAGGGGGTTTCGGCAACAGATATATAAGAGGGTTAGAAATGAGGTTTTGGCGCACAAACACTTTTGGCTCAAATTTGAAATCGAAATTAGATCAAGGTCACTGTTCATATGAGTTGTGGAATGAACAGATAAGAACATTCATATGAACACCAAGAACAATAAGAACACAGATCCGATTTCTTCTACGCTTTTTACAACCAAGCCTTATACACCACTTCTCTTCACTTTTCAACTACAACCTCACCCTTTTGAGCATATAAATTTTGGCACGTTGCGGTTTTGAATAAAACTGAGATTTTGCGACTTTCGCAAAACCGCAACTGCTTTCTTTTCTTCTTCTTCTTCTTCTTCTTTTTTTTTTTTTTGACTTTTTGATTTATGAAGTTGCTAACACAACAACAACTCCTAACACCGAATCAACACAACAGATAAACCGAAACGAAAAGCGGATATGGGAAGGGGTACAGATAAGCGAACAGAGTATAACACGGTTTGAAAATAACGCAAAGATAAATCTTTCTTCAAGTAGAAAAGGGTTTAACCTTGAAGAAATCACAACAACTCCAGCAAGCGATCTGGCTCTGATACCACTTGATACGATCAAGGGTACGCTTGACGCGAACCCACGAGATCGTACGGAAGCGCAGATCTAGCTCGGTGGAGTCGATTGAACAAAGAAGGATAGAGACGGCCACAGACACCTCCCAACTACGAGGTTGGGCAATATCTGCGATAAGCCTGGGGAGGATGGAAGATCTAGCACCTCTTAACTACGAGATTAAGCAATACTAGATATTAAACTTGATGATATTAATCTATCAAGGGGGATGGCGGAAAATAGCAAGGGGGGTGAGAACCGGGCTTAAGGAATTGTCCTTCTTAAGCTTTACATATGTTCTACCTATTCCGGGAGTCTGTCTTTCCTTTTATAGGGAAGGAAGGGAACAGCCTCTTACAAAAGACGCATGCATGCCATAAAGTGTACAAGATTTTTGCATGCATGTCCGATGTGATCATGGGATCCCCAAGCAACAACAAGTTGACCTGCATAAAGAGGCAATGAGTGAAGCTCGAGCAAACCCTTGGCGAGTGGGTTCAGAGGCCCCGCGGCCTAATCCGATGGTCCTGGAATAAACCCGGACATGGAAAGGGCAATGCCTTCACGCGAGGACCCTAAAAGAGGCCTCAAGGCGTAGGAGAGGCTTCGTGCAAACAGACATCCAGGCGAAGGCAAGCCACTTTGGCAACGCCGTCCCTGTGAAGTCTCAAGGCGAAGGATGAACTGCATCATGCTAAGGCATCCAGAACACTGGCGAAGCCCCCAGGCGGAGCCATTACTGCGAAGCCCCGAGGCGAGGGCTAGGCTTCCCCAACAAGGGAGTTCTGGCGATGGCCAATCCTTCAGGCGAAGCCATCTCCATAACCCTTTTGCGAAGCCCTCATGCAACAATGTCCACGAGAAGTCTTTAAGATACGGACGGTACTTCCTAGCGAAGCTGGCGAAGGCAAAGCCCTTGGGCGACGTCATCCCAGCCTCTCTGGTAAAGGCCACGTCCACAACAAGAAGACTTCCGTTCAGACGCTAAGGGATATTCTTCATGGAGCCTCCAAGCGAGGGCGGAGCCTTCGTTGCAAGTCTCAAAGGGAAAGGCGAGGCCACTAGGCGAAGCCTCCTTTGAGAAAGTTTGCCAACCAAGGCGAGGCCTTCCGAGCCGGGTCTCCCATCGCAGAGCCCTAAAGCAGAGCCACCTCGGCTTATCCAAATCGGCCAACCACTCCCGACCATTCCGGCCCCTCCCGCCTTATACGCCGACACTTGGGAGCGAACTTTGACCTTTTTATCTTTTCACGACATGCATGCAAAAGTATCAGACACTTTATGGCATGCATGCGCCTTTGTAAGAGGTCGTTCCCTTCCTTCCCTATAAAAGGAAAGACAGACTCCTAGAATAGGCGTAACATATGTAAAGCTTAAGAAGGACAATTCCTTAAGCCCGGTTCTCACCCCCTTGCTATTTTCCGCCATCCCCTTGATAGATTAATATCATCAAGTTTAATATCTAGTATTGCTTAATCTCGTAGTTAAGAGGTGCTAGATCTTCCATCCTCCCTGTGCTTATCGCAGATATTGCCCAACCTCGTAGTTGGGAGGTGTCTCGTGGCCGTCTCTATCCTTCTTTGTTCAATCGACTCCACCGAGCTAGATCTGCGCTTCCGCACGATCTCGTGGGTTCGCGTCAAGCGTACCGTGATCGTATCAAGTGGTATCGAGCCGATCGCTTGCCGGAGTTGTTGTGATTTCTTCAAGGTTAAACCCTTATCTACTTGAAGAAAGATTTATCTTTGCGTTATTTTCAAACCGTGTTATACTGTCGCTTATCTCGTATCCCTTCCCATATCCGCTGCTTCGGTTTATCTTTTGTGTTGATTCGGTTTTAGGAGTTTTTGTTGTGTTAGCAACTTCATAAATCAAAAACTCAAAAAAAAAAAAAAAGACGAAGAAGAATAAGAAAAGAAAGTAATGCGGTTTTGCGAAAGTCGCAAAATCTCGCTTTATTCAAAACCGCAACGTGCCAAAATTTATATGCTCAAAAGAGTGAGGTTGTAGTTGAAAAGTGAAGAGAAGTGGTGTATAAGGCTTGGTTGTAAAAAGCGTAGAAGAAATCGGATCTCGTGTTCTTATTGTTCTTGGTGTTCATATGAATGTTCTTATCTGTTCATTCCACAACTCATATGAACAGTGACCTTGATCTAATTTCGATTTCAAATTTGAGCCAAAAGTGTTTGTGCGCCAAAACCTCATTTCTAACCCTCTTATATATCTTTTGCCGAAACCCCCCCTCCATTTTAACCTAGCTTGCTTCAAGTAACTAGTACTTCTTACTTAAAGATTTTTGCATGCTATTGGTTATCTTGTGATATTCATTATCGGGTTTTGGCCTTGGAAAGAGCAAGCTCTGAGAGCTAAGCAAGAGGAAAGAAAGAAAGCCGAGTGTGACCCTCGCGAAAGGGCGCACTCTTCGCGGCAGAGAGAACCCCAAACACGTGAGGAGTTTGAGCGGACTAATTTTATTGTTTAAATGTGCAGGAGACCCCATGGCGTATAAATATTTCTATGGGGTTGATCTATCGCTGGGACGATACCACTTGGAAAAGACTTATGGCATTGGATGGAGAAGTTGGAGTACCACTGTGCTCCACTTCGTGGTGAAAAATGTTGAGCCAAGCCATAAGACGCCTAAAAGGAGAGGCCAAGGAATGGTGTCGCCGAGAGTTCTCTCGACAGAGAACGGTCCGCCAAGCCCCCATCCAGCCTTGGAGTGAGTTGAAGAGGTTGCTGTGGCGACGATATGGACTCACAAGAAGAGCCACCCTCCATACTACCTCCGTGCGAGGGCCCCCATGCACCCCGCACCCAAGACTCCCCAGCTCCGCCACCATACTCCACTGACGGGTCTCGCCTCGGGCGAACCAACTTCCTTCCAGAAAGGAGGCGAGGACCCCCATCACCACAAACCCCCTGGGTTGGGCCTCGCACCCCTCCGCACAATACTTGCGCAGCCCATACCTACACCACAAATCCCAACCTCACCAAAATCCAAAGAAGAGACTCGCCCAAGAGATTAGAAGGCTCAAAGATGAGTACTTAGAATATGAGCGGGCGAGAGAGAAAAGGAAAGAGAGAAGAAAAGAAAGAGCTCTCCAAAGCCAAATGAGTGAAAAGAAAGACTCACCCGGCCTTCTACCATACCCCAAGAAGAACTAACCGTTTCATCTTCTCAAACTTGTTGTTCTTCTTTTGTGCAGAAGAAGAAGAAGCCGCGGCGCGCAAGAGTTGAAGAAAGCGAAGGCGCTTTGGAAGGAGGCAGAGCTCATGCGGGAGTCCCAACTAAACCCGTACTTGAGGAAGAAGCCACACCGTTGTCAAGGAGAAGAAGATGATATGCGAAGCAGACTACGTCTCCCTAACTTGGGAGAAGGTAACTTGTCTCTTCCTTCCAAAGAGTACGTAGTATACGCAAGAGTGCGAACTCGTGGTTTCCTTGAGTCTCGCATGCTACGAACAGGGGTGATGGATCGACATTGGTTCGACACCGCACCCATTGTTCGAATATATACCCGGACCCCTGCATGCCATGTTTGACATGCTTAGAATGCATGCGTTAAGGAAAGACCCCTTTGTTCCACGAGAGACATCCATGCCTTTCCTTAACAAACATGAGCATCTTAAAATAAATCGAGCTGAAACCATGTTAATGGTTGAGGTGGAGAGAGAGAGCGACTGCTCATCTCTCAACCTCTTGCTTATGCTAATGCTAGTCTCTGCGCGTTGCAGTCAAGTTCTTTCTACGACTAGCTTAGTTTCTTCTTCTTGGTCTCGGGAGCACATATGCATGTGCTTGGCGAAGGTAAAGCTTCCTTGACCCCCACCCCAGCCTCCATGAGCAGAGGTCTAAAGTCTTTGGACCGCATGCTTTCCTTGAGTATAAAAATCTTGTTAAATGTCTACAATACTCTAGGAAGCATGTCATGAATTTTTATAGGCTTCGTTCATGATCACGATGCATATAGGAGTTGTCATGCTCATGCATACATATGCATCGCCACCGCGACCCCAGTCTCCGGTTAAGTTTCATTTACTAACCTCTAATGCTCTCCAAAGTTTGTTGTGCTTGTTTTCAATTGTAGGAAAAAAAATTTCTTCCCTTAAGATTCGAGGACGAATCTTTTTAAGAGGGAGGGAATGATGTGATCATGGGATCCCCCAAGCAACAACAAGTTGACCCAGACAAAGAGGCAGTCGAGTGAAGCTCGGAGCAAACCCTTGGCGAGTGGGTTCAGAGGCCCTGGCGGCCTAATCCGATGGTCTGGAATAAACCCAGACATGGAAAGGGCAATGCCTTCACGCGAGGACCCTAAAAGAGGCCTCAAGGCGTAGGAGAGGCTTCGTGCAAACAGGCATCCAGCGAAGGCAAGCCACTTTGGCAAAGCCGTCCTCGTGAAGTCTCAAGGCGAAGGATGAACGCATCATGCTAAGGCATCCGAACACCGGCGAAGCCCCAGCGCGAAGCCATTCTGCGAAGCCCCGAGGCGAGGGCTAGGCTTCCCAACAAGGGAGTTCTCGCGATGGCCAATCCTTCAGCGAAGCCATCTCCATAACCCTCCCCTTTGCGAAGCCCTCATGCAACAATGTCCACGAGAAGTCTTTAAGATACGGACGGTACTTCCTAGCGAAGCTGGCGAAGGCAAAGCCCTTGGGCGACGTCATCCCAGCCAGTCTCCTGGTAAAGGCCACGTCCACAACAAGAAGACTTCCAGTTCAGACGCTAAGGGATATTCTTCTGCGGAGCCTCCAAGCGAAGGCGGAGCCTTCGTTGCAAGTCTCAAAGGGAAAGGCGAGGCCACTAGGCGAAGCCTCCTTTGAGAAAGTTTGCCAACAAAGGCGAGGCCTTCCGAGCCGGGTCTCCCATCAGCAGAGCCCTAAAGCAGAGCCACCTCAGCTTATCCAATCGGCCAACCACTCCCGACCATTCGGCCCCTCCCGCCTTATACGCCGACACTTGGGAGCGAACTTTTGACCTTTTTATCTTTTCGAGACATGCATGCAAAAGTACTGTACACTTTATGGCATGCATGCGTCTTTTGTAAGAGGTCGTTCCCTTCCTTCCCTATAAAAGGAAAGACAGACTCCTAGAATAGGCAGAACATATGTAAAGCTTAAGAAGGACAATTCCTTAAGCCCGGTTCTCACCCCCCCTTGCTATTTTCCGCCATCCCCCTTGATAGAGTAATATCATCAAGTTTAATATCTAGTATTGATTAATATCGTAGTTAAGAGGTGCTAGATCTTCCATCCTCCTGTGCTTATCGCAGATATTGCCCAACCTCGTAGTTGGGAGGTGTCTGTGGCCGTCTCTATCCTTCTTTGTTCAATCGACTCCACCGAGCTAGATCTGCGCTTCCGTACGATCTCGTGGGTTCGCGTCAAGCGTATCCGTGATCGTATCAATGTCTCGACTAAAAGATAAAAAGGTCAAAAGTTCGCTCCCAAGTGTCGGCGTATAAGGCGGGAGGGGCCGAATGGTCGGGAGTGGTTGGCCGACCGGATAAGCCGAGGTGGCTCTGCTTTTAGGGCTCGCTGATGGGAGACCCGGCTCGGAAGGCCTCGCCTTTGTTGGCAAACTTCTCAAAGGAGGCTTCGCCTAGTGGCCTCGCCTTCCCTTTGAGACTTGCAACGAAGGCTCCGCCTTCGCTGAGGCTCCGCAGAAGAATATCCCTTAGCGTCTGAACTGGAAGTCTTCTTGTTGTAGACGTGGCCTTTGCCAGGAGACTGGCTGGGATGACGTCGCCCAGGGGCTTCGCCTTCGCCAGGAAGCTTCGCAGGGAAGTTCCGCCTTTATCTTAAAGACTTCTCGTGGATATTGTTGCATGAGGGCTTCGCAAAGGGGAGGGTTATGGAGATGGCTTCGCTGAAGGATTGGCCATCGCGTAACTCCCTTGTTGGGAAGCCTAGCCTCGCCTCGGGGCTTGCAGAATGGCTCCGTCTTCTCACTTGAAGAAGAAGGTGTTGGATCCATCTACACCCCCCCATTTTGGCAACAAAGGCTTGCTTTGTCTTGAACTTTCAAAGTATCAAGAAGGAGGAGTCGCCAAGGCAAAACACCATCTTTGCTTGAACAAAGATTCAAGAGGAGTTGGCGGCCATATCTATCAATTTCAAGCTTCCGCAATCTGATTTTCTTCATTTCCATCAAGTGTTCATCCTTTGTTGAGCTAGATCAAGTGTGAGGTGTTTTCGGCCTTATGGAAACACATCAATTGGTATCAGAGCCAATTGCTTGACAAGGAGAAGTTTTCTATCCCTTTTCTATTCAATTCCGAAACTTCATTGTTTGATTTCATCTTGTTTTATCATCATCCATCTTATTTGTTCTTTCCATTTCATCTTGTGTTTCAAGTGTTGTGCCATCATTTCTATTCTATTCTATCATTGCATACAAAAAGACAAAAAGTTACTCACACAAGTGTTTGTGAAATTTCAGCAAGCTTTCAAGCAAAAAGAAGCATTTTGGCACAACAAAAGTAAGGATAGAACAAGCTTTGTGATTTTGAAAAAGTCACCTAAGCCAATTCTTTCAAGTTGCGGAAATTGTCTTCAAAACTAAGCTAATTTGCAATCCACCCTTTGCAAAAAGTAACCAACATTTTCTTCAAAGGTTTGAAACTTTCTTGTGGTTTTAAAACTTGTTTTGAGCATCTTGTTCAAAAGTTTTGAGCTAGAAAGGTTGCTAGATCTTGTAAAGAGAATTTTGGTGACTAAGAGTGGAAAAAGGCTTGAGTGTTACATTTTTGCCAAAGAGTGTAAACACGAGTGTGGAGTGAAACACTAAGGGAGTGTGGTGAGGTACAACTTTATTGTTTCATTGTGTAGGTACCAAAATGAGATGTTTTAAGACATTTCAAGGATTTGATGATAGTGAAGGATATTGGTCATGGGAAAGTCAAATGGAGAATATTTTCTCCAAGGCACACAAAACGCCCCACATGCAATTTGTGACCGCCATGGAAAATTTGGGTGAGGAACCTTATCAATGGGTTCTTGATGAGAGAAGGAATGGTTATAAACCCATTTCAACATGGGAACATTTGAGGCGTCTTTTGAGGAAAAGGTATGCACCTTCATATTCTACTTCTACACCTCAATCATTTTCCTACCTTTCTCAAAATCCAAGCCCTCCAACAAAACACTTTCCTACTCACCTCCTTCAAAAGGCCTACCCTACACAAAAGAGTCCTACTTCCTACCACAATTCAAATGACCACCCCTCACAAAAAGAATGTGACAGTGCATACAATTCTTTTCTAGCTTCTATTGAGACCATAAAGAGTTTGATGCAACAATCCATGGAGGAAAATGGAAGAATTTGTGAGGAAGAGAGAAAAGGAGAAAGAGAAGAAGAGAGAAAGAGAGAAAAGAAAGAGTGATGGCCAAAACCAAAGAAAGAGAAAGAGAGATGGCCATGAAAGAAGAGAGTGACTTGAGAGCAACAAAAGAGAAAGATGAGAGAAAACAAGAGTGTGAGCCTAGCCAAAGTACTTGTTCTATCATGCTCAATGGAACTTTTGGAGATGCACTTTCCATGGAGGAAGAAGAGCAACCACATCAAGAGGAAACCTCAATTTTGAGGGAGGGTAACTATTCTCTTTACTCAAATGATTTATTTGATAAAAATGATTCTTTGAGTATTGATATGCTTGATGTTGTAAAATCTGGAACTAAGCATGATACTCTTCCCATGAATGATTTTTATGCTAGTTTAAGATTTTTTGAATCTTCTCATGAGTATGTTGCATATGTTGATCCGTATGCTTCATTCTTAAAGCCTATGATTGATTGGAAAAGTGTTCTTAAGCATGCTTTGTTTTCACCATCTATTGTTGCTAGAACTAATAGCAAAATTTTTTCTAATTCTTGCCAAATAGTTGCTGCCCATGTTGGAAATGATATGAAAATTCTACCATTTATTGGGTCATATGCATATGGAGATGCTAAACAAGTTGAGCATGACAAATTTGTAGAAAAGAGATTTGGTAATGAATTTGATCATGAATTGTCCTTTTGTGTCATTCTTCTTGTCCTCATTTTGAAATTTGACACATACAATTTGTTGAAGAATGAGAAGCTTCAAAAGTCTATATTTGTGTTTGATCCAGGAGTATGTTTGAGTGAATTAATTTATTCGATCAAGCATGAGAATGACTTTTGTTCAAGTTTCTTGCATAGAAATGGTGATGATCTTTCTTATACAAGATTGGCTTTAAGTTCACCATGTTATGATGTCTTGATGCTAAGTGATTACAATGCCACCATTTCCTTGAATGAAAATTCCATGAAGATTGATTCATGTGCAAATTTGAGAAATGCAAATGATATTTGTTGTGGGAAAATAATGCAAATTTGGACCAACTTTGCAATTGTGTTCACATTCATCATTTCTATCTTTGAAATTGCTAATTTGGTCCTCGAGAAAGGCCTACATGCATTTGTAGGTACAAAGGTTTCATATTTGAAGGGCCAAACCGTGGATGTAAAGGAGCACTATTCCATGACACATTACTTCAATTCTTATCAAGCAATATGCCCCTTGATATTTTCAAGTGGGCAATCGAGGGAAGTAATTTGTTTCTTGAACTCTTTTTATCCATAATTATTTTTGGATTTGCATCATCTAACTTCGAATATTTTTCTTTTATAGAACAATATGATTCGAGGACGAATAATTTTCAAGGGGGAGGGAATGATGTGAATATGCCAAGTGATTCAATTGCTCACTTGATAAGGCTTGAGGACCCAAGAGCTCGAATGCCCAAACATAAGGAGAAATATGGAGAATTACAAGAAGATGAAGGAAAGGCAGTTTATGCCTTCAACTTGGGCCAATCTTATGCCCAAGAAGATGCCCAACTCATCACCATCAACATTTGGGCTCATATCATCGCTCGTGCCCAATATTGTGATCAAAGCCTAAGCCAAGTCAAGGCCCATGCCTTCAACTCTTGGCCCAAGGTCACTCACAACACCTTGGTCCAAGACATGTCCAAATTGGCCCATCCCAATGCCAAGGAGGACAATTCTCAAGGGTGTTCTACACTTGAAGGGTACCCTCCATTCCTAGGGTACTCCACACCCAACGGAGGCCCTCCAATTCATGTCCACCAACCAAGTGTTCAACATGCTTCAAATGACTTCTTGGTGAACTCTTCAAAGTGCCCTACAATCGTAGGGTACCCTACAAATGAAGGGTACCCCTGCCCTACACAAGACCAAGGTGCCCTACATGTTCTACCAACAGTAAAGGCCACTTTTATGGCAAGACCAAGTCTTGATGGTGTCCAAACGTCCATTAACAACATAAATGGAGTTCTAGACGTTGGTCATCAATGCCCCATCATAAATGGCATCCAAACATTTAAGGAGTTAGCCGTTGGAGCATTATTAGCTCATAAATGGGTTAATTGCACTCTAAATGCTTTTCAACCTGATTTCTTTTGATGTCTAGAGCTATAAACAGCCAAGAAGGAGCCATGAAGATGATAGAGACGTTGAGCATTAATGCTGGACATAAATGAGAGGCTGCTCATTAAGAATATAGCCGTTGGAGCCTTAATTGGCCTCTAAATGGGTTGTTTCTTCTCCAAAGCCTCTAAAATCAAATGGACATGTTTATTTCGGTTTCTAACAGCCTTGAGGAGGTAAGAGACGTTGGAATTTAATGGTGGAGCCGTTGGAGCATTATTGGAGGATTTATGGAGCATTTGGAGCCATAATGAGGTGTTTTAAAGGCTTGTTTTGCCTTAAACTCATTCCATCCGAATTCTTTTCTTTTCCTAGGATATGTTTACATCATAATAGCCTAGAATAAGTGTGTTTTATGATTATAGACGTTGAGCATTTAGTATTAGCTTTATTTCCTTCATTATGACATTTAAGTGGAGGAATTGTGTAGTTAATTGCCTAGTTAAGTGTCTAGTCATTGTAAGCAGCCCCTTAGTCCTATAAAAGGAGGCTTGCACGAAATTTGTAGAAAACATATCATACATTTCAGAAGAAAAACGTTTTCCAACTTTGAGAGTGATTCTCTTGTTGATCTATCTTCACTTTCCACTCAACTCTTGTCCAAGTTTCTTGAGCAAGTTTAGTGAAATCCAAGATTGTCTTCTCACTTGAAGAAGAAGGTGTTGGATCCATCTACACCCCCCCATTTTGGCAACAAAGGCTTGCTTTGTCTTGAACTTTCAAAGTATCAAGAAGGAGGAGTCGCCAAGGCAAAACACCATCTTTGCTTGAACAAAGATTCAAGAGGAGTTGGCGGCCATATCTATCAATTTCAAGCTTCCGCAATCTGATTTTCTTCATTTCCATCAAGTGTTCATCCTTTGTTGAGCTAGATCAAGTGTGAGGTGTTTTCGGCCTTATGGAAACACATCAATTGGTATCAGAGCCAATTGCTTGACAAGGAGAAGTTTTCTATCCCTTTTCTATTCAATTCCGAAACTTCATTGTTTGATTTCATCTTGTTTTATCATCATCCATCTTATTTGTTCTTTCCATTTCATCTTGTGTTTCAAGTGTTGTGCCATCATTTCTATTCTATTCTATCATTGCATACAAAAAGACAAAAAAAAAAGTTACTCACACAAGTGTTTGTGAAATTTCAGCAAGCTTTCAAGCAAAAAGAAGCATTTTGGCACAACAAAAGTAAGGATAGAACAAGCTTTGTGATTTTGAAAAAGTCACCTAAGCCAATTCTTTCAAGTTGCGGAAATTGTCTTCAAAACTAAGCTAATTTGCAATCCACCCTTTGCAAAAAGTAACCAACATTTTCTTCAAAGGTTTGAAACTTTCTTGTGGTTTTAAAACTTGTTTTGAGCATCTTGTTCAAACGTTTTGAGCTAGAAAGGTTGCTAGATCTTGTAAAGAGAATTTTGGTGACTAAGAGTGGAAAAAGGCTTGAGTGTTACATTTTTGCCAAAGAGTGTAAACACGAGTGTGGAGTGAAACACTAAGGGAGTGTGGTGAGGTACAACTTTATTGTTTCATTGTGTAGGTACCAAAATGAGATGTTTTAAGACATTTCAAGGATTTGATGATAGTGAAGGATATTGGTCATGGGAAAGTCAAATGGAGAATATTTTCTCCAAGGCACACAAAACGCCCCACATGCAATTTGTGACCGCCATGGAAAATTTGGGTGAGGAACCTTATCAATGGGTTCTTGATGAGAGAAGGAATGGTTATAAACCCATTTCAACATGGGAACATTTGAGGCGTCTTTTGAGGAAAAGGTATGCACCTTCATATTCTACTTCTACACCTCAATCATTTTCCTACCTTTCTCAAAATCCAAGCCCTCCAACAAAACACTTTCCTACTCACCTCCTTCAAAAGGCCTACCCTACACAAAAGAGTCCTACTTCCTACCACAATTCAAATGACCACCCCTCACAAAAAGAATGTGACAGTGCATACAATTCTTTTCTAGCTTCTATTGAGACCATAAAGAGTTTGATGCAACAATCCATGGAGGAAAATGGAAGAATTTGTGAGGAAGAGAGAGAAAGAGAAGAAGAGAGAAAGAGAGAAAAAGAAAGAGTGATGGCCAAAACCAAAGAAAAAGAAAGAGAGATGGCCATGAAAGAAAAGAGTGACTTGAGAGCGACAAAAGTAAAAGATGAGAGAATACCAGAGTGTGAGCCTAGCCAAAGTACTTCTTGTTCTATCATGCTCAATGGAACATTTGAAGATGCACTTTCCATGGAGGAAGAAGAGCAGCCACATCAAGAGGAAACCTCAATTCTGAGGAAGGGTAACTATTCTCTTTACTCAAATGATTTATTTGATAAAAATGATTCTTTGAGTATTGATATGCTTGATGTTGTAAATTCTAAAACTATGCATGATACTCTTCCCATGAATGATTTTTATGCTAGTTTAAGATTGATTGAGTCTTCTCATGAGTATGTTGCATATGTTGATCCTTATGCTTCATTGTTAAAGTCTATGATTGATTGGAAAAGTGTCCTTACGCATGCTTTGTTTTCACCATCTATTATTGCTAGAGCTAAAAGCAAATTTGTTGCTAATTCTTGCCAAATAGTTGCTGCCCATGTTGAAAATGATATGAAAATTCTACCATTTATTGGGTCATATGCATATGGAGATGCTAAACAAGTTGAGCATGACAAATTTGTAGAAAAGAGATTTGGTAATGAATTGTCCTTTTGTGTCAGTCTTCTTGTCCTCATTTTGAAATTTGACACATACAATTTGTTGAAGAATGAGAAGCTTCAAAAGTCTATATTTGTGTTTGATCCAGGAGTATGTTTGAGTGAATTAATTTATTCGATCAAGCATGAGAATGACTTTTGTTCAAGTTTCTTGCTTAGAAATGGTGATGATCTTTCTCGTACAAGATTAGCTTTAAGTTCACCATGTGATGATGTCTTGATGCTAAGTGATTCCAATGCCACCATTTCCTTGAATGAAAATTCCATGAAGAATGATTCATGTGCAAATTTGAGAAATGCAAATGATATTTGTTGTGGGAAAATAATGCAAATTTGGACCAACTTTGCAATTGTGTTCACATTCATCATTGCTATCTTTGAAATTGCTAATTTGGTCCTCGAGAAAGGCCTACTTGCATTTTTAGGTACAAAGGTTTCATATTTGAAGGACCAAACCGTGGATGTAAAGGAGCACTATTCCATGACACATTACTTCAATTCTTATCAAGCAATATGCCCCTTGATATTTTCAAGTGGGCAACCAAGGGAAGTAACTGTTTCTTGAACTCTTTTTATCCATAATTATTTTTGGATTTGCATCATCTAACTTCCAATATTTTTCTTTTATAGAACAAAATGATTCGAGGACGAATCATTTTCAAGGGGAGGGAATGATGTGAATCCGCCAAATGATTCAATTGCTCACTTGATAAGACTTGAGGACCCAAGAGCTCGAATGCCTAAACTTAAGGAGCAATATGGAGAATTACAAGAAGATGAAGGAAAGGCAGTTTATGCCTTCAACTTGGGCCAATCGTATGCCCAAGAAGATGCCCAACTCATCACCATCAACATTTGGGCTCATATCATCGCTCATGTCCAAGATTGTGATCAGAGCCTAAGCCAAGTCAAGGCCCATGCCTTCAACTCTTGGCCCAAGGTCACTCACAACACCTTGGTCCAAGACATGTCCAAATTGGCCCATCCCAATGCCAAGGAGGACAATTCTCAAGGGTGTTCTACACTTGAAGGGTACCCTCCATTCCTAGGGTACTCCACACCCAACGGAGGCCCTCCAATTCATGTCCACCAACCAAGTGTTCAACATGCTTCAAATGACTTCTTGGTGAACTCTTCAAAGTGCCCTACAATCGTAGGGTACCCTACAAATGAAGGGTACCCTGCCCTACACAAGACCAAGGTGCCCTACATGTTCTACCAGCACTAAAGGCCACTTATATGGCAAGACCAAGTCTTGATGGTGTCCAAACGTCCATTAACAACATAAATGGAGTTCTAGACGTTGGTCATCAATGCCCCATCATAAATGGCGTCCAAACATTTAAGGAGTTAGCCATTGGAGCATTATTAGCTCATAAATGGGTTAATTGCACTCTAAATGCTTTTCAACCTGATTTCTTTTGATGTCTAGAGCTATAAACAGCCAAGAAGGAGCCATGAAGATGATAGAGACGTTGAGCATTAATGCTGGACATAAATGAGAGGCTGCTCATTAAGAATATAGCCGTTGGAGCCTTAATTGGCCTCTAAATGGGTTGTTTCTTCTCCAAAGCCTCTAAAATCAAATGGACATGTTTATTTCGGTTTCTAACAGCCTTGAGGAGGTAAGAGACGTTGGAATTTAATGGTGGAGCCGTTGGAGCATTATTGGAGGATTTATGGAGCATTTGGAGCCATAATGAGGTGTTTTAAAGGCTTGTTTTACCTTAAACTCATTCCATCCGAATTCTTTTCTTTTCCTAGGATATGTTTACATCATAATAGCCTAGAATAATTGTGTTTTATGATTATAGACGTTGATTTTGACTACGAGATCAAACAATGCTAGGTATTATATTGGATCCTCTTGCAATGGATCACTAATGGATTGGTGGAGCAAGATTTGAGACCCACGAAGAACAATATGCGTACTTCCGCAAATATGTGTTCTTACAAAATGAGTTCTACCTAATACTTAGGTTACAGCTTCCTTTTATAGAAGGAGAAAGAAAGAAGTAAATAATAAAGAATGTCTTGACAAGGGAACAACTTCCTGGATCTATGGTAGGCGAAATGAGAGGTGGCTGATGTGACATTGTAGGCTACTGCCATGCGGCTCCCATTTCCCCATGAATTGCTTTCGGCGGGAAAAGGGAAGAAGAGGGCCTCTGCACAAGTTGAAGGGTTCGCCTGACTTGTGTATGGAAGCCTCTTCTGCTTGGCGAACACCTGGGCTTCGCTCGTTTCTGGAAATGAGGCACAGGGTCTTCGCCAACGACCATGGGGGTCGCAAAGAGCCATGGCTTCGCAAATGGCCTTCGCCCAAAAGGACCAAGGGTTCGCCAATGGGGCACGGGTGCGCCAAGAACATTGCGACCACGGACTTGCCTTGGGGCCTCGCCGGTGCCCAGAATGTGGCTTCCTCCTCATCCGAGCCTTCGCCAAGGGCCCTTTAGACCCTCTGGATGAATGGTCGCGCCTTGTCACAAAAATGGGGCTGATGTCCACATCATACCCTCCCTCTTCAGAAGAATCCGTCCTCGGATTCATAAGGAAATTGTCCCTACAAATCTTAAGACACCACAACAAACTTGAAGAGATATCAAGGGTTAGTGAACTAAAAGCGTTAGACATCAAAATTCCCCTAAAAATAGACTGAAGGACTGAGATGGACAATCCGCCCTTTCTCTTCGCTTCACTTTTATACTTAACCTTAAGACAGAACCACATAGTTATTCCGGGATCAAATATGAGCCTTGGCCATTCATGGGCATGGCCCCAATGTACCGGGCCTAAGTCATTTCCCATAACAGACATGGGATCGCCAACTATGTCACCCAAATCATGCTTAATGTTAAGAGATGAGAGATTAGAAGCACAGTTACCCATGTTCGCTCTCTCCCTCTTGCTCTTTTCTCTCTTTCCGAGAGGGGGTGACACTTCCCTCCCGGACTGTTGAAGGCTTCCTTCAGCCTTGCTTTCCACAGCGATCTGTACATTCAAAGAAGATAAACAGGGGGGTTGCAAGACAGAAATTAGTGGAAAAGTTGGGTCTGTTGAAGGCATGTTTTCCTCACTTCCACTATTTTGGCTCATGGAGCTTCCCTCTTGTTTTCTCTCCGCTTTCTTCTCAATCTCTTCTCTAGGATCGCTCTCTTTCTCGCTCAAGGTCTCTTGGACCACCTCGCTTTTCTCTCTTTCTTCTCTTTTCTTTCCCCTCGTAATTTCTTCTTTTCCCTCGGTTGTTTTCCTCTCAACCTTTCCATCGATTGCAGCTTCCTCCATGTGTCCTTGTAACATCTGGTCCTGGACCATAAGTACAAGTTGTTTTATCTCATCAATGATGGTGGAGGAGCTGGGTCTTTGAAGCACTTCTGGTGTTGCTTCGCCCTGTTGATCAGAAGGTGTTTGTCGTAACGAAGCAAACTTGTGAGTGGGGGTCCTTGCTGGCTTCCTGTTGGTGGATGGAAAACCGCGAATGAGAGGGGGCTCCAAGTCAAGGGCGTTGTACAGCTAGGATACGACGGTATGGGTGAATAATAGGAGTAGGAGGGGTAGCGATAATGAGAGGAGTCATCTTGGCGATGGCACGGGTCCGCCACCAATTGTTCAGGGTCTAGGCCTGAGTGATGCTCATATGCAGCAGGGTATGGAGGATCGCATTCAGAGGATGGGGTCGGTTCGGGCCAAGTTTCTTGGCCAAGGGGGTACTCTGAATAGTTCCCTGAGTATGTATGGTCGAGGGTTTCCTCCACCCAGAAGTCAGATTCTTGATAACAAGGATCCGATTCCGGGTAGTAGTCCTCTTCCACACTCTCCATGAGACTCAAGTTCTACACATGTGGAAAGTATTGTGAAGCCTCGCTACACTCCCTTAGTGTTTATACTCTTCTCTCGTGTTTAGAACACAACGGTTCTTTCAAGCTTCAAAACTTACCACCAATCTGAGGCAATGCCCTTGAAAATGCCTGGGAAAGGAAAATGGGACCTAGAACCTTTTGACTACGAGATCAAACAATGCTAGGTATTATATTGGATCCTCTTGCAATGGATCGCTAATGGATTGGTGGAGCAAGATTTGAGACCCACGAAGAACAATATGCGTACTTCCGCAAATATGTGTTCTTACAAAATGAGTTCTCCCTAATACTTAGGTTACAGCTTCCTTTTATAGGAGGAGAAAGAAAGAAGTAAATAATAAAGGATATCTTGACAAGGGAACAGCCTCCTGGATCTATGGTAGGCGAAATGAGAGGTGGCAATGATGTGACATTGTAGGCTACTGCTTATGCTCCCATTTCCCCATGAATTGCTTTCGGCGGAAAAGGGAAGAAGAGGGCCTCTCGCACAAGTTGAAGGGTTCGCCCGACTTGCGATGGGGACCCTTTTCGCTGGCGAACACTGGCTTCGCTTGCTTCTGGAAATGAAGCACAGGGTCTTCGCCAACGACCATGGGGGGGGGTCGCAAAGAGCCGTGGCTTCGCAGATGGCCTTGAGTTCGCCAAAAGGTCCATGGGTTCGCCAGGATCAATGGGCTCGCCAATAGCCACGGGCTCGCCGTTGATGCTTGGCCTCGCCAAAGACCAAGGGCTCGCCAATGGGGCCTGGGTTGGCCAATATCTTTGCGAGCGTGGCTCGGCCTCGAGGCTTCGCCGGTGCCCAGAATGCCGCTTCTTATTCATCCGTGTCTTCGCCAAGGGCCTTCTAGACCCTCTGGATGGATGGTCGCGTCTTGTCACAAAAATGGGACTGATGTCCACATCAATAATTTAGTATTAGCATTATTTCCTTCATTATGACATTTAAGTGGAGGAATTGTGTAGATAATTGCCTAGTTAAGTGTCTAGTCAACGTAAGCAGCCCCTTAGTCCTATAAAAGGAGGCTTGCACGAAATTTGTAGAAGACATATCATACATTTTAGAAGAAAAACGTTTTCCAACTTTGAGAGTGATTCTCTTGTTGATCTATCTTCACTTTCCACTCAACTCTTGTCCAAGTTTCTTGAGCAAGTTTAGTGAAATCTAAGATTGTCTTCTCACTTGAAGAAGAAGGTGTTGGATCCATCTTCACCCCCCATTTTGGCAACAAAGGCTTGCTTTGTCTTGAACTTTCAAAGTATCAAGAAGGAGGAGTCGCCAAGGCAAAACACCATCTTTGCTTGAACAAAGATTCAAGAGGAGTTGGCGGCCATATCTATCAATTTCAAGCTTCCGCAATCTGATTTTCTTCATTTCCATCAAGTGTTCATCCTTTGTTGAGCTAGATCAAGTGTGAGGTGTTTTCGGCCTTATGGAAACACATCAATCCATGGTCTGGACTAGCACCTGACATGGAAAGGGCAACGTCTCCACGCGAGGACCCTAAGCGAGACCTCAAGGCGTAGGAGAGGCTTCTGCACTCGAAGGCATCTAGGCGTTGGCGGCCTGTTGGCAAAGCCGCCCCCGTGAAGTCTCAAGGTGAAGGATGAACTGCATCATGCTAAGGCATCCGTAACACCGGCGAAGCCTCCAGCGAAGCCATTCTGCAAGCCTCGAGGCGAGGGCTAGGCTTCCTCAAACGAAGGTGTTCCGCGATGGCAAAGCCTTTTGGTGAAGCCATCCCCGTGAACGCTCGAAGCGAAGCCCTCAAGCAAGACTCTTCATCATGAAGTCTTTGAGATGAAGGCAAACCTCCAAGTGAAGCTTCCTGGCGAAGACTAAGCCTTTGGGCGAAGCCATCCCAAAGAAAGTCCTCGGCGAGGCCGTGAGCTGCAACACGAAGACTTCCAGTTCGGACGCTAAGGATGGGTTTCCCTACTGCGAAGCCTCCAAGCCAAGGCGAAGCCTTTATTTGCGAAGCCTCAAAGAGAAGGCGAGGCCAACTAGGCGAAGCCTTCTCCGCGAAGCCTTCCAACAAAGGCGAGGCCTTCAGAGCGGGGCCTCCAGTCAGACGAAGCCCTAAAGCAAAGCCACCTCAGCTTATCAAGTCGGCCAGCCACTCCCGACCATTCTGACCCACTCCCGCCTTTCACGC
This sequence comes from Stellera chamaejasme, assembly GCA_024586325.1. Classification (NCBI taxonomy): domain Eukaryota; kingdom Viridiplantae; phylum Streptophyta; class Magnoliopsida; order Malvales; family Thymelaeaceae; genus Stellera; species Stellera chamaejasme. The sequence goes on from CM044981.1 coordinate 25,849,925, forward strand.
TGACACTTGGGAGCGTACTTATCTACTTTTACCTTTTTTTATCTTTTAGTCAGACATGCATGCAAAAGTACTGTACACTTTATGGCATGCATGCGTCTTTGTAAAAGTCTGTTCCCTTCTTCCCTATAAAAGGGACAACAAACTCTCTGTGTAAAGGAGAACATGTTTAAAGCTTAAGAAGGAAATTCCTTAAGCCCGGTTCTCACCCCCTTGCTATTTTCCGCCATCCCCCTTGATTGTTTATCATCAAGTTTAATATCTAGTATTGCTCAATCTCGTAGTTGAGAGGTGCTAGATCTTCCATACTCCCCAGGCTTTTCGCAGATATTGCCCAACCTCGTAGTTGGGAGGTGTCTGTGGCCGAATCTATCCCTTCCTTGTTCGTCGACTCCTTCAGGCTAGATCTGCGCTTCCGTACGATCTCGCGGCTTCGCGTCAAGTGTACCCGTGATCGTATCAAAAGGTTTCCAGGAGAGGACCCTGTGCGCATCCTCCAAGCCAGGGCAAAGCCGTGCTCGCAAGGCTCTTAGCGAACCCATGCCCATTGGTGAGGCCATGCCCCATTGGCGAACCCATGGCCTTTGGCGAGGCAATGCCCCGTAGGCGAGCCCAGGGCTATTGGCAAGGCCATGCCCCATTGACGGACCCATGTCTTTTGGCGAGGCCATGCCCCCTTGGTAAACCCATTCCCCCTGGGCGAACCCCTGGCCTTTGGCGAGCCCTTGGCCTTATGGCGAACCCATGACCCTTGGCGCATCCCTGCCCCCCCTTTTCTCGGGAGAACCCATGGCCTACAATGTTTGACTATCAACATCTTTTGGAGTGTCATTTGAATCTTCCCTCCATTTCTTCATAAATCCCATTTATGAAGGAATGGGAGAAATAGTCAGTAGCCTACAATTGTATTCCATCCATCCTTTCCATCTCTCACCTCACCCACCATAATTCAAGGGTCTTTGTCCCCTGTCAAGTCACTCATCACTTCCCTTCACCATTTTCCTTCTATATAAGGAAGCATGTAACCATTGTAATACTTAGAACATATTTATAAGAAATCAAAAATTCTCCAAGTGAGGTTTTGGCTTTCTTGTTCTCATTTCTTGCATTCCATCTCCTTAAGTGATCCACGCAAGAGGATCCAACATAATATCTAGTATTGTTTGAACTTGTATTCAAAAGGTGCTAGATCCCGCTTCCTTTCCCAGGCATTTTCAAGGGCATTGCCTCACCTCGTAGTGAGGAGGTTCCCTTGGCCGATTTTGTTATTTCCTTGTTCTTCCTCTGTTTATTGTTTCCAGTTTGTTGGAAACTGCCTCCATCGAGCTAGATCCGAGCTCGTGATCGCACACCCCCGGGATCACATCGCTTGTTCACTTGATGTGATCACGGGGGGTAAGTGATCACGCGCTCGGATCTAGCTCGAAGGAGGCGGTTTCCAGCAAGAATGGAAACGAAGAACAGAGGAAGAACACAAGGAAACACAGATTCGGCCAAGGGAACCTCCTCACTACGAGGTGAGGCAATGCCCTTGAAAATGCCTGGGAAAGGAAAATGGGACCTAGAACCTTTTGACTACAAGATCAAACAATGCTAGGTATTATATTGGATCCTCTTGCAATGGATCACTAATGGATTGGTGGAGCAAGATTTGAGACCCACGAAGAACAATATGCGTACTTCCGCAAATATGTGTTCTTACAAAATGAGTTCTAGCCTAATACTTAGGTTACAACCTCCTTTTATAGAAGGAGAAAGAAAGAAGGAAATAATAAAAGACGTCTTGACAAGGGAACAGCTTTTTGACATGGTGCTAGTAAAAGTTTCCAAAAAGGTGAAAAGGAAAAGCTAGCCTAAAAGTGTTCGGTGTCTTTTCCTCGAAAAGGGATGCCTACATTCCCGGTGGCAGCGGATGTGACATTGTAGGCTACACCTTTGCGGATCCCATTTCCCCATGAATTGATTTCGGCGGGACAAGGGAAGAAGAGGGCCTCTGCACAAGTTGAAGGGTTCGCTGACTTGTATATGGATTGCCTCTACCTGTTTGGCGAACACAGGCTTCGCTTGCTTCGGGGAATGAGGCGCAGGGTCTTCGCCAATGACCATGGGGGTCGCAAAGAGCCATGGCCTCGCAAATGGCCTTGGCCTTCGCCAAAGGCCAAGGGTTCGCCAATAGGGCATGGGTTCGCCAAGATCCTGGCGAGCGCGACTCTGTCTTGGGGCTTCGCCGGTGCCTCGAATGCCGCTTCTTCTTCGCCCGTGCCTTCGCCAAGGGCCCTTTAGACCTTCTGGATGAAGGGTCGCGCCTTGTCACAAAAATGGGGCTGATGTCCACATCATACCCTCCCTCTTCAGAAGAATCCGTCCTCGGATTCATAAGGAAATTGTCCCTACAAATCTTAAGACACCACAACAAACTTGAAGAAGCATCAAGGGTTAGTGAACTAAAAGCGTTAGACATCAAAGTTCCCTAAAAATAGATCAAGGAATGAGATGGACAATCCGCCCTTTCTCTTCGCTTCACTCTTATACTTAGCCTTAAGACAAGCCCACGTAGTTATTCCGGGATCAAATATGAGCCTTGGCCATTCATGGGCATGGCCCCAATGTACCGGGCCTAAGTCATGTCCCATAACAGACATGGGATCGCCAACTATGTCACCCAATTCATGCTTAATGTTAAGAGATGAGAGATTAGAAGCACAGTTACCCATGTTCGCTCTCTCCCTCTTGCTCTTTTCTTCCTTTCCGAGAGGGGGTGACACTTCCTTCCCGGACTGTTGAAGGCTTCCTTCAGCCTTACTTTCCACAGCGATCTGTACATTCAAAGAAGATAAACAAGGGGTTGCAAGACAGAAATTAGTGGAAAAGTTGGGTCGGTTGAAGGCATGTTTTCCTCACTTCCACTATTTTGGCTCATGGAGCTTCCCTCTTGTTTTCTCTCTTCTTCTCAATCTCTTCTCTCGGATCGCTCTCTTTCTCGCTCAAGGTCTCTTGGACCGCCTCGCTTTTCTCTCTTTCTTCTTTTTCCTTTCCCCTCGTAATTTCTCCTTTCCTCTCAGTTATTTTCCTCTCAACCTTACCACCGGTTGCAGCTTCCTCCATGTGTCCTTGTAACATCTGGTCCTGGACCATAAGTACAAGTTGTTTTAGCTCATCAATGATAGTGGAGGAGCTGGGTCTTTGAGGCACTTCGGTGTTGCTTCGCCTGTTGGTCGAAGGCGATTGGGCGGCGAAGCAAACTTGTGAGTGGGGGCCCTCGTTGGCTTTCGGTTGGTGGATGGGGAACCGCGAATGAGAGGGGGCTCAAGCCGGGCGTCGTACAGCTAGGATACGACGGAATGGGGGAATAATACGAGGATGAAGGGTAAGTCCTCCGGTGCTTGAGGTAGCGATAGCGAGGGGGTGTCTTGGCGATGGCAAGGGGTCGCCACCACCCGCTCGTGGTCCGAACCCGAGTAATACTCATATGCAGCAGGTATGGAGGATCAAATTCGAGAGGATGGGGTCGGTTCGGGCCAGGTTTCTTGGCCAAGGGGGTACTCTGAATAGTTCTCCGAGTATGTATGGTCGAGGGTTTCCTCCGCCCAGAAATCAGATTCTTGATAACAAGGATCCGATTCCGGGTAGTAGTCCTCTTCCACATACTCCATGAGACTCAAGTTCTGCACATGTGAACAGTTTTGTGAAGCCTCGCTACACTCCCTTAGTGTTTACACTCTTCTCTCGTGTTTTAGAACACAACGGTTCTTTCAAGCTTCAAAACTTACCACCAATCTGCGATTAAGATCAAATGCAAACATGCAAAGAATATCCAAAGAAATCTTAGCAATGTCCGAAACAAGTAAAGCACAAAGTTCTAGTTACTCGAAACTAGCTTTTGAAGTTGGTTGGTGGTTGACAGAAGTTGGAAGTGAGATAGAAAAGCCTTTCACAAACACAAAGTTCAGGTTTTCGAAATTATTTTCGATCTGTGAGTCTTGTTTACTCCGAGTTTCGGATGAACTCTTCAAGAACACTTAGAACTTTTCCCAGAAATTATGAACTGATTTGAATATTTCTTTTTCTGTAAACTCTTGTTCTTTTGCACACAGGGAATCTCTTTTCTTTTTCAAATCCGAAATAACTCACAGATTTTATGAACCTTTAAGAACTTTAAACAAGGGTAACAAATATTCGGTTTCTCTCAAGAGATCATTAACCGATAACTTTTCTTCAAGTTTTTGAAAAGAACAGCAAAAGGTTTTAACTTGAAGAAAGTAAACAAGCGATACGGTAAGATACCTCCGACAAGCGCTTTGGCTCTGATACCAACTGATGTGATCACGGTGGGGGGTACGTGATCACGCGCTCGGATCTAGCTTGAAGGAGGCGGTTTCCAGCAAGAATGGAAACGAAACAGAGGAAGAACACAAAGGAAACAGAGTCGGCCAAGGGAACCTCCTCACTACGAGGTGAGGCAATGCCCTTGAAAATGCCTGGGAAAGGAAAATGGGACCTAGAACCTTTTGACTACGAGATCAAACAATGCTAGGTATTATATTGGATCCTCTTGCAATGGATCACTAATGGATTGGTGGAGCAAGATTTGAGACCCACGAAGAACAATATGCGTACTTCCGCAAATATGTGTTCTTACAAAATGAGTTCTACCTAATACTTAGGTTACAACCTCCTTTTATAGAAGGAGAAAGAAAGAAGTAAATAATAAAGGATGTCTTGACAAGGGAACACTTCTGGATCTATGGTAGGCGAAATGAGAGGTGGCGGCGGATGTGACATTGTAGGCTACACGCTTTGCGGCTCCCATTTCCCCATGAATTGTTTTCGGCGGGACAAGGAAAGAAGAGGGCCTCTGCACAAGTTGAAGGGTTCGCCTGACGTGTATATGGACGCCTCTTGTTTGGCGAACACAGGCTTCGCTTGTTTACGGAAATGGTCTTCGCCAACGACCATGGGGGTCGCAAAGAGCCATGGCCTCGCAAATGGCCTTGACTTCGCCAAAGGCCAATGGCGGCGCGACTGCCTTGGGGCTTCGCCGGTGCCTAGAATGCCGCTTCTTCTTCGGTGCCTTCGCCAAACCCTTTAGACCCATGAAGGGTCGCGCCTTGTCACAAAAATGGGGCTGATGTCCACATCACATTTCGTCTTAGCTTGGGGAAGGGTCCTCTCGGAGATCCGGCAAGTGTGACTTTTTGTGGAGGCTCCTTTTGGTTGGGAATACACTGGCTTCGCCGGAAATGAGCCACGGGGTTCGCCAATGACCACGGGGTCGGAGGGATTGGACCTTGAGTTCGCCAAGAGGACCGAGTTCAAGGGTCAATGGACTCGCTAGTGACCACGGGCTCGCTGTTAGAGCATGGCCTCGCCAAAGGCCAAGAGTCCGCCAATGGGACTTCGCCGGTGCCTAGAATGTGGCTTCCTCCTCTCCTGAGCCTTCGCCAAGGGCCCTTTAGACCCTCTGGTGGAAAGGTTGCGCCTTGTCACAAAAATGGGGCTGATGTCCACATCATACCCTCCCTCTTCAGAAGAATCCGTCCTCGGATTCATAAGGAAATTGTCCCTACAAATCTTAAGACACCACAACAAACTTGAAGAGTTATCAAGGGTTAGTGAACTAAAATCAAGTGGGTGTGCCCATATCAAAAATGGGATTGTAAAGATCCTAATATGTATTATGTGCAGCGACAAAAGTCTAAATGAATTTATGATATACTTCCAATCATTTAGACAAAGGGGCATAAGGTGGAGATGCCCTCGACTTACTATATACATGGCTAGGTGATGGGCATTCTTATACTCGAAACATATGGTACCTAGCTCATGGGTAGCAAACAAGGAAGCACCAAGTTGGGGCAAGATGAACAATCCGCTCTTTCTTGCTCCCGTGCCTTGAAAGCACATAAGGGCCTTATGTCCAAAGTCTTCCTTATGGCCGAAAATAAATTTAACAAAATAGCATGCAATTTCAACATGATTTTCAAAACTAGGATTCATGGCATGCTCATTTCCAAACAAATTATTTTTACATGTGCCGGGGTCATGTATGAACCTTACCCTAGCAAGTTTCCCTATCATTCGCAACATGCATAACCCATCCATTTGCATCGCATAGACTCGGGTGGGTTCATCCATTTTAGCGCAGCGCATGACCATGGTTCCATCAATATTCACATCAAAATGTATGAGTGCTTCCTAGCTAAAGTAGGCATGCACACGGCGCTTTAGCACGAATCATTTCATGGTCACAAAATTGCAAAGTTTCATCACTAAGATGAAATGATATGTTACCTCTCCCCAAGTTAGGGAGGCAGACTCTGCTGAAACCGGGACTTCTTCTTCCTCTTGCAAACAACCCAAAGTTTCTTTATTATCGATGCCTGGCATATTCAAAGAAGAACTACAATCATTAGAAGATTCAAGCGTTAGTACTTCATTGATTTCGGTTGAAAGTTTGGGTGCTTCACTCTGGGTTTTGAAGAGCCTTTTTCTTTCTTTTCTCTTTCTCTCTTTTCCTCTCACTCTCACACCATTCCTTCATAAGATCTCCCACTTGTGAGACTTCCTTTCTTATCTCCTTTAAATCTTTTTCCATCTCCTCGAAATCTGCTCTAATTTCTTGAGTGAGATTTCTCAAAGGGATTGGTTCACAAGGAGGGTTCGGGAACGCGTTTGGAGAAGGGGGTGAGCAGGCTCTCGAAGGTGTGGCAGTCCCTTCGGGTGTGATAGTGGGGTCGGATGTGGGACACCGAAATGTGCTAGGAGGGGTGGGGGGCCGCGATCGGTGGGTAGGGACTGGGGCCAAGTGGGCGATGGGGTTTGGGTGCCATACCGCCGCCTCATCACGCTATTCAAGCGGTCCCAAGAGGGTATGAACTCTAACCCTCGATCACTTCTCTTTGTGGCGTATTCACACCACCAATACCAGGCTTCGCCTCTTAGCGGCTCGAGCGCTATGTCAAGCTTTTCAAGTTCGTGAACACCTCTTTTAGCAAAGAATGCCTCAAGATGGTGTTCCCATGATTCAAACCCGAAAAGGTCATCATCCCTCGAAACTTAAGGGTTCGCGCCATTGTATACCTACACACTTAGACAATAATGTGAGTACCACTCATTTCCTCACGTGTATGGTTGGCCTCTCGTTTGTGTTTAGGGACACACTCGGTACCACTTCTCTCTCGTGTTTAGAACACAACGGTTCTTTCAAGCCTCAAAACTTACCACCAATCTCGATTAAGATCAAATGCGAACATGCAAAGAATATCCAATGAAATCTTAGCAATATCCGAAACAAGTAAAGCACAAAGTTCTAGTTACTTGAAACTAACTTTGAGAGTTTTAGGGTGAGATGGGGGTTGAAAGAAGTAAGGTATGTATGAGAGAAGGCTCTTTTATCCACACAAACACTTATGTTCAAGTTCCTCAAATACTTTCGGATCAAATCACTGTTCGGATGTGTTTTGATATGAACACTCAAGAACACTCAAGAACACTCAAACTTTTTCTTTCTTCAAATGTTCTTTTTGTGCACAACCACAACAACTTTTCTTCTCTTTTCAACTTCCAATCCGAAAATGTTTCTTTCTTTACTCAACTTCAATAAACAACATCCAAATATGAGCTTTGCTCGAATCACATGAACCACGCACAAATATTTTCGGTTTCTCTTCAACAACAAAACGTTTTTCTTCAAGTGTAAGAAAGAATGCAATGGTTTTACTTGAAGAAAACAAACAAATGATACGGTATGATACCTCCGACAAGCGCTTTGGCTCTGATACCAATTGATGTGATCACATGGGGGTAAGTGATCACGAGCTCGGATCTAGCTCGAAGGAGGCGGTTTCCAGCAAGAATGGAAACGAAACAGGGGAAGAACACAAAGGAAACAAAGTCGGCCAAGGGAACCTCCGCACTACGAGGTGAGGCAATTCCCTTGAAAATGCACGGGAAAGGAAAATGGAACCTAGAACCTTCGATTACTAGATCGACAATGCTAGGTATTATATTGGATCCTCTCGCATGGATCACTAAAGGATTGATGGAGCAAGATTTGAGACCCCAAGAAGAACAAACCGTGTTCTTACAATATATGAATTCTCTCAATATATGAGTTCTACCGAATACTTAGATTACAGCTTCCTTTTATAGAAGGAAAAGAAAGAAGGAAATAATAAAGAATGATTTGACAAGGGAACATCTTCCTCGAAATATGGTAGTCAAAGCGAGGGGTGGCAGGTGATTGTACATTGTAGGCTACACTGCTTTTGCGGCTCCCATTTCCCAGAATTGTATTTGGCGGGAAAAGGGGAAGAAGAGGGCCTCTGCACAAGTTGAAGGGTTCGCCGACTTGCGTATGGAGGCTTCTTCGCTTGGCGAACACCAGGGCTTCGCATGTTTCTGGAAATGAGGCACAGGGTCTTCGCCAACGACCATGGGGCTCGCAAAGAGCCATGGCTTCGCAAATGTCCTTGAGATCGCCCAAAAGGACCATGTGTTCGCCAGCGTCAATGGGCTCGCCAATAGCCACGGGTTCGCCGTTGAGGCTTGGCCTCGCCAAAGGCCAAGGGTTCGCCAATGGGGCATGGGTTGGCCAAGATCCTTGAGAGCGCGGCTCGGCCTCGGGGCTTCACCGGTGCCTAGAATGCCGCTTCTTCTTCTCCCGTGCCTTCGCCAAGGACCTTTGAGACCCTACGGAGGAATGGTCGCGCCTTGTCACAAAAATGGGGCTGATGTCCACATCATACCCTCCTCTTCGAAGAATCCGTCCTCGTGCCTTATCCCAAAAGCTTTCTTGTTGGCCGAAAATAAATTTAACAAAATAGCATGCAATTTCAACATGATTTTCAAAACTAGGATTCATGGCATGCTCATGTCCAAACAAATTACTTTTACATGTGCCGGGGTCATGTATGAACCTTACCCTGGCAAGTTTCCCTATCATTCGCAACATGCATAACCCATCCATTTGCATCGCATAGACTCGGGTGGGTTCATCCATTTTAGCGCAGCGCATGACCATGGTTCCATCAATATTCACATCAAAAATGTGTGAGTGCTTCCTAGCTAAAGTAGGCATGCACACGACAGTTTTAGCATGAGTCATTTCATGGTCACAAAATTGAAAAGTTTCATCACTAAGATGAAATGATATGTTACCTCTCCCCAAGTTAGGGGAGGCAGACTCCAGCTCTGAAACCGGGACTTCTTCTTCCTCTTGCAAACAACCCAAAGTTTCTTTATTATCGATTCCTGGCATATTCAAAGAAGAACTACAATCATTAGAAGATTCAAGCGTTAGTACTTCATTGATTTCGGTTGAAAGTTTGGGTGCTTCACTCTGGGTTTTGAAGAGCCTTTTTCTTTCTTTTCTCTTTCTCTCTTTTTCTCTCACTCTCACACCATTCCTTCATAAGATCTCCCACTTGTGAGACTTCCTTTCTTATCTCCTTTAAATCTTTTTCCATCTCCTCAAAATCTGCTCTAATTTCTTGAGTGAGATTTCTCAAAGGGATTGGTTCACAAGGAGGGTTCGGGTACGCTTTTGGAGAAGGGGGTGAGCAGGCTCTTGAAGGTGTGGCAGTCCCTTCGGGTGTGATAGTGGGGTCGGATGTGGGACACCGAAATGAGCTATGAGTGGGGGGGGTTCGCGATCGGTGGGTCGGGGCTGGGGCCAAGTGGGCGATGGGGGTTTGGGTGCCATACCGCCGCCTCATCACGCTTTTCAAGCGGTCCCAAGAGGGTATGAACTCTAACCTCGATCACTTCTCTTTGTGGCGTATTCACACCACCAATACCAGGCTTCGCCTCTTAGCAGCTCGAGCGCTATGTCAAGCTTTTCAAGTTCGTGAACACCTCTTTAGCAAAGAATGCCTCAAGATGGTGTTCCCATGATTCAAACCCGAAAAGGTCATCATCCCCTCGAAACTTAAGGGTTCGCGCCATTGTATACCTACACACTTAGACAATAATGTCAGTACCACTCATTTCCTCACGTGTATGGTTGGCCTCTCGTTTGTGTTTAGGGACACAACGGTTCTTTCAAGCCTCAAAACTTACCACCAATCTCGATTAAGATCAAATGCGAACATGCAAAGAATATCCAATGAAATCTTAGCAATATCCGAAACAAGTAAAGCACAAAGTTCTAGTTACTTGAAACTAGCTTTGAGAGTTTAGGGTGAGATGGGGGTTGAAAGAAGTAAGGTATATATATGAGAGATGGCTCTTTTACCCACACAAACACTTTTGTTCAAGTTCCTCAAATATTTTCGGATCAAATCACTGTTCGGATGTGTTTTGATATGAACACTCAAGAACACTCAAGAACACTCAAACTTTTTCTTTCTTCAAATGTTCTTTTGTGCACAACCACAACAACTTTTCTTCTCTTTTCAACTTCCAATCCGAAAATGTTTCTTTCTTTACTCAACTTCAATAAACAACATCCAAATATGAGCTTTGCTCGAATCACATGAACCACGCACAAACACAATTCGGTTTTCTTATGAACAACAACAAAAACGTTTTTCTTCAAGTATAAGAAAGAAGGCAATGGTTTTACTTGAAGAAAACAAACAACTGATACGGTACGATACCTCCGACAAGCGCTTTGGCTCTGATACCAACTGATGTGATCACAGGGGGGGTAAGTGATCACGCGTTCGGATCTAGCTCGAGGGAGGCGGTTTCCAGCAGGAATGGAAACGAAACAGGGGAAGAACACAAAGGAAACAAAGTCGGCCAAGGGAACCTCCGCACTACGAGGTGAGGCAATGCCCTTGAAAATGCCTGGGAAAGGAAAATGGAACCTAGAACCTTCTGATTACTAGATCAGACAATGCTAGGTATTATATTGGATCCTCTCGCATGGATCACTAAAGGATTGATGGAGCAAGATTTGAGACCCCAAGAAGAACAAACCGTGTTCTTACAATATATGAATTCTCTCAATATATGGGTTCTACCGAATACTTAGGTTACAGCCTTCCTTTTATAGAAGGAAAAGAAAGAAGGAAAGAATAAAGAATGATTTTACTAAGGGAACATCTTCCTCGAAATATGGTAGGCAAAGCGTGGGGTGGCAGGTGATTTGACATTGTAGGCTACCTGCTTTTGCGGCTCCCCAATTCCCCATAAACTGCTTTCGGCGGGAAAAGGGGAAGAAGAGGGCCTCTGCACAAGTTTGAAGGGTTCGCCTGACTTGTGTATGGAAGCCTCTTCTGCTTGGCGAACACCTGGGCTTCGCTTGTTTCTGGGAATGAGGCACAAGGTCTTCGCCAACGACCATGGGGGGGGTCGCAAAGAGCCATTGCTTCGCAAATGGCCTTGAGTTCGCCCAAGAGGACCATGGGTTCGCCAGGGTCAATGGACTCGCCAATAGCCACGGGTTCGCCGTTGAGGCTTGGCCTCGCCAAGGCCAAGGGTTCGCCAATGGGGCATGGGTTGGCCAAGATCCTTGCGAGCGCGGCTCGGCCTTGGGGCTTCTCTGGTGCCTAGAATGCCACTTCTTCTTCATCCGTGTCTTCGCCAAGGGCCTTCTAGACCCTCTGAATGGTCGCGCCTTGTCACAAAAATGGGGCTGATGTCCACATCATACCCTCCCTCTTCAGAAGAATCCGTCCTCGGATTCATAAGGAAATTGTCCCTACAAATCTTAAGACACCACAACAAACTTGAAGAAGCATCAAGGGTTAGTGAATTAAAATCAAGTGGGTGTGCCCACATCAAAAATTGGATTCTAAGGATCCTAAAATGCATCATGATCAGGGACCAAGGCCTAAATAAATGCATGAGACACTTCCAATCATTTAGACAAAGGGGCATTATGTGGGGGTGCCCGCGGTTTATTACATACATGGCTAGGTGATGCGCATTCTTATACTCAAAACATATGGTACCTAGCTCATGGGTAGCAAACAAGGAGGCACTAAGTTGGGGCAAGATGAACAATCCGCTCTTTCTTGCTCCGATGCCATGAAAGCACACCAGTGCCTTATGCCAAAAGCTTTCTTGTTGGCCGAAAATAAATTTAACAAAATAGCATGCAATTTCAACATGATTTTCAAAACTAGGATTCATGGCATGCTCATGTCCAAACAAATTACTTTTACATGTGCCGGGGTCATGTATGAACCTTACCCTGGCAAGTTTCCCTATCATTCGCAACATGCATAACCCATCCATTTGCATCGCATAGACTCGGGTGGGTTCATCCATTTTAGCGCAGCGCATGACCATGGTTCCATCAATATTCACATCAAAAATGTGTGAGTGCTTCCTAGCTAAAGTAGGCATGCACACGACGCTTTAGCACGAATCATTTCATGGTCACAAATTTCAAAGTTTCATCACTAGGATGAAACGAGATGTTACCTCTCCCCAAGTTAGGGGAGGCAGGCTCCGGCTCTGTAACCGGGACTTCTTCTTCCTCTTGCAAACAACCCAAAGTTTCTTTATTATCGATTCCTGGCATATTCAAAGAAGAACTACAATCATTAGAAGATTCAAGCGTTAGTACTTCATTGATTTCGGTTGAAAGTTTGGGTGCTTCACTCTCTGGGTTTTGAAGAGCCTTTTTCTTTCTTTTCTCTTTCTCTCTTTTCCTCTCACTCTCACACCATTCCTTCATAAGATCTCCCACTTGTGAGACTTCCTTTCTTATCTCCTTTAAATCTTTTTCCATCTCCTCGAAATCTGCTCTAATTTCTTGAGTGAGATTTCTCAAAGGGATTGGTTCACAAGGAGGGTTCGGGTACGCTTTTGGAGAAGGGGGTGAGCAGGCTCTTGAAGGTGTGGCAGTCCCTTCGGGTGTGATAGTGGGGTCGGATGTGGGACACCGAAATGAGCTGAGTGGTGGGGGGTCGCGATCTGTGGGTAGGGGCTGGGGCCAAGTGGCCGATGGGGGTTTGGGTGCCATACCGCCGCCTCATCACGCTTTTCAAGCGGTCCCAAGAGGGTATGAACTCTAACCCCCGATCACTTCTCTTTGTGGCGTATTCACACCACCAATACCAGGCTTCGCCTCTTAGCAGCTCGAGCGCTATGTCGAGCTTTTCAAGTTCGTGAACACCTCTTTTAGCAAAGAATGCCTCCAGATGGTGTTCCCATGATTCAAACCCGAAAAGGTCATCATCCCCTCGAAACTTAAGGGTTCGCGCCATTTGTACCTTCACATTTAGACAATAATGTCAGTACCACTCATTTCCTCACGTGTATGGTTGGCCTCTCGTTTGTGTTTAGGGACACACTCAGTACCACTTCTCTCTCGTGTCTAGAACACAACGGTTCTTTCAAGCCTCAAAACTTACCACCAATCTCGATTAAGATCAAATGCGAACATGCAAAGAATATCCAATGAAATCTTAGCAATATCCGAAACAAGTAAAGCACGAAGTTCTAGTTACTTGAAACTAGCTTTGAGAGTTTAGGGTGAGATGGGGGTTGAAAGAAGTAAGGTATATATGAGAGAAGGCTCTTTTATCCACACAAACACTTTTGTTCAAGTTCCTCAAATATTTTCGGATCAAATCACTGTTCGGATGTGTTTTGATATAAACACTCAAGAACACTCAAACTTTTTCTTTCTTCAAATGTTCTTTTGTGCACAACCACAACAACTTTTCTTCTCTTTTCAACTTCCAATCCGAAAATGTTTCTTTCTTTACTCAACTTCAATAAACAACATCCAAATATGAGCTTTGCTCGAATCACATGAACCACGCACAAACACAATTCGGTTTTCTTATGAACAACAACAAAAACGTTTTTCTTCAAGTATAAGAAAGAAGGCAATGGTTTTACTTGAAGAAAACAAACAACTGATACAGAGGCAAGCGAAGCCTGTGTTCGCCAAGCGTAAGAGGCCTCCATACGCAAGTCGACGAACCCTTCAACTTGTGCAGAGGCCCTCTTCTTCCTTTTCCCGCCAAATGCAATTCCCTGGGAATTGGGAGCCGCAGAAGGGTAGCCTACAATGTCACATCAGCTGCCACCTCTCTTTCGCCCACCATAGATTCGGAGGCTGGTTCCCTTGTCAAGTCACCCATTATTTCCTTCACCTTTTCCCTTCTATATAAGGAAGCTTGTAACCTTAGTAATAGGTAGAACTCATTTTGTAAGAACACATATTTGCGGAAATACGCATATTGTTCTTCTTGGGTCTCAAATCTTGCTCCACCAATCCATTAGTGATCCATTGCAAGAGGATCCAATATAATACCTAGCATTGTTTGATCCCGTAGTCAAAAGGTTCTAGGTCCCATTTTCCTTTCCCATTCATTTTCAAGGGCATTGCCTCACCTCGTAGTGAGGAGGTTCCCTTGGCCGACTTGTGTTCCCTTGTTCTTCCTCTGTTCTTCGTTTCCACTCTTCTGGAAACCGCCTCCAACGAGCTAGATCCGAGCTCGTGATCACTTACCCCCCCTGTGATCACATCATTCTTGGTGCAAGACAGCGTCGATGCCTATACCACTGGCATCGCACTCTACCTCGAACACTTTGTCGAAGTTTGGCAAAGTGAGTAGAGGGGCATTTGTCAAACGAGATTTTAATTCGTTAAAAGATTTCTCTTGCGACTGACCCCATTCGAAGATGACATTCTTCTTAGCCAGCTCATGCAAAGGGGCAGCAATGGAAGAGAAGTCTTTAACAAACCTCCTGTAAAAACTAGCAAGTCCTAGGAAGGATCTTACCTCAGTTAAGGAGTTAGGAGTAGGCCAGTCCCGAATGGCACTGATCTTACTCTCGTCTACCTTGACTCCCTTCGCACCCACTACATATCCAAGAAAGTTAACTTCCTGGGATGCGAAGACACACTTTTCAAATTTGGCATACAGTTTTTCTAACTTAAGCGTGTCGAGGACCTGCCTCAAGTGCTCAACATGCTCCTCATGGTTCTTAGAATAAACTAGTATGTCATCAAAGTATACCACCACAAATTTCCCAATAAAACGCCTCAAAACATGATTCATTAGACGCATGAAAGTACTTGGTGCGTTAAATAACCCGAAGGGCATAACATTCCACTCATACAAACCAATTTTGGTTTTGAAAGCAGTTTTCCATTCATCACCTTCCTTCATCCGAATTTGGTGATAGCCACTTCTAAGGTCAATTTTTGAAAACACACATGCACCACTCAATTCATCTAACATGTCATCAAGTCTAGGTATAGGGTGGCGATACTTTACAGTGATAGAGTTGATGGGGCGGCAGTACATGCACATGCGCCAAGTGCCATCGCTCTTTGGCACGAGTATAACCGGTACCGCGCATGGCGAAAGGCTTTCGCGGATGAACCCCTTGTCCAGCAGCTCTTGCACTTGCGATTGGATCTCTTTGGATTCTTGAGGGTTGGTCCGGTAGGCGGCCTTGTTGGGTAAAGGGGCTCCCGGAAGCAAGTCGATTTGATGCTCTATGCCGCGATAGGGGGGAAGGGTTCGCGGCTCATCGAATACTTCGTCGAATTCTTTCAAGACTTCCTGCACATAGAAAGGAAGAGAAGACATGGTACGATCACGGGTACACTTGACGTGAAGCCGCGAGATCGTACGGAAGCGCAGATCTACCTTGAAGGAGTCGACGAACAAAGAAGGATAGATTCGGCCACAGACACCTCCCAACTACGAGGTTGGGCAATATCTGCGATAAGCCTGGGGAGTATGGAAGATCTAGCACCTCTTAACTACGAGATTAAGCAATACTAGATATTAAACTTGATGATAAACAATCAATCAAGGGGGATGGCGGAATATAGCAGGGGGGTGAGAACCGGGCTTAAACAATTGTCCTTCTTAAGCTTTACATATGTTCTAACTATTCTAGGAGTCTGCCTTTCCTTTTATAGGGAAGGAAGGGAACAACCTCTTACAAAAGGTGCATGCATGCCATAAAGTGTACAGTACTTTTGCATGCATGTCTGACTAAACGATAAAAAGGTAAAAGTAGATGAGTTTGCTCCCGAGTGTCAGCGTGAAAGGCGGGAGGGGCCAGAATGGTCGGGAGTGGTTTGGCCGACTTGATAAGCTTAGGTGGCTTCGCTGGAGGGCTTCGTCTGACTGGAGGCCCCGCTCTGAAGGCTTCACCCTCGTTAGGAAGCTTTGTGGAGAAGGCATTGCCTGGTTTGGCCTCGCCTTCTCTTGGAGGTTTCGCGAAGAAGGCTTCGCCTTGCTTGGAGGCTTCGTAGTAGGAAAACTCTTCCTTAGCGTCTAAACTGGAAGTCTTCTTGTTGTAGACGTTGCCTTTGCCAGGAGACTTGCTGGGATGACTTCGCCCAGAGGCTTCGCCTTCGCCAGGAAGCTTCGCAGGAAGACCTTGCCTTTACCTTGAAGACTTCTCGTGGACATTGTTGCATGAGGGCTTTGCCTTGGGGGGGTTTATGGGGATGGCTCCGCCTGTAGGCTTTGCCATCGCCGGAACACCTTGTTTGAGGAAGCCTGGCCCTCGCCTTGAGGCTTCGCAGGAATGGTTTCGCCTGGAGGCTTCGCCAGTGTTCTGGATGCCTTAGCATGATGCAGTTCATCCTTCGCCTTGAGGCCCCACAGAGACGGCTTTGCCAAAGTGCTTTGCCATCGCTTGGATACCTTCGTGTGCAGAAGCCTCTCCTACGCCTTGAGACCTCTCGTAGGGTCCTCGCGTGGAGGCGTTGCCTTTTCCATGTCAGGTGCTAGTCCAGACCATGGATTAGGTCGCCTGGGCCTCTGAACCCACTCACCGAGGGGTTGCTCCGAGCTTCACTCGACTGCCTCTTCGTCTGGGACTCCTTGTTGCTGCTTGGGGATCCCATGATCACTTCAAAGCAGGTCTTGTTTCCAAGAAACGCTCTTTTAAAATCCCTCTCTTTGGCCATGGGAGGGAGGCACTCTTGTTTTCTCGTGGGCTCTCTCGGGGTGTTTCCCATCAATGCACACTCTTTTTTTTCACTCAAGGTTCCTTGATCCTTCTCACCATTTTCTCTTCGCTCTCCGCCCTCACTCTTTCTTTTTCTCTCGGCCTTACTAGCCAGATGAATCTGATCTTGGTGAGCTTGGGTGGGTGTGAGGGGAAGTAGGGTGTAGGGTTTACTGAGATGGGTGAGGGCATATTTGTTGGTTTTGCCATAGTGTCGTACTGCCAGGGCCTACCCAAGAAGATGTGGGTGGCCTGCATTCGCACCACATCACAAGTGATGGAATCCTCATACTTACCGATCTTGATTGGGACTTCGACTTGTTTGACGACCTTCACGAAGGTCCTGTCATCGACCCACTGCAGTTGGTACGACTTAGGATGTGCGATGGTGCGAAGACCCAGTTCAGCGACCATATCTTAGCTGGCGGCGTTGACACAGCTCCCGCTATCGATAATGAGACTACAGAGAGTCCCATTCACCATAGCTCTTGATTGAAATAAATTTTCCCGCTGTGTGCTCTCAGTGATACTTGGAGAGCTTTGCAGAACCCTCTTGGTGACTAGTATGAGTCCGTCCATAGGCAGCTCTCCCTCTTCTGTTTCACTCTCCTGATCTCGTCGCTCAGTGGGGACCTCTTCCTCTTCCTCACTAGATAACTCCCCATTGGGCCGAATGACCATAGCCCTTCTGTTGGGGCAATCCCTCGCATAGTGTCCATTGCCCAAACACTTAAAGCATAAGTGTTGGTGCTGAGTTTCGGCTGGGGTTGTGATGGGGATCTTGTGTTGGGGTAAGTTTGGCGAGGGGGTGGCATCGTCGCTGGAGAGGTGTATGGTTTTGGCGAGGCGGTTTGACGAAGGGGAGGGTCTTGCTGCCTGAGCCCCTGATGGGTGTATGGGCGGGATGATAGGAGTTCCCCTTCTTCAGTTGTTTCTCTACTCGGATGGACTTATGCACCGGATCTTGGTAATCCCGGTAGTCGCACAGTTCAACCGTCTTGGCGACGTCCTCTCGTAGGCCATATAAAAATCTGGCCAACTTAGCCTCTTCGTCCTCCTTGACGTTGGCCCTCATCAAGGCCTTCTCGAGGTCCTTCTGGTATTCCTCGACGCTGCGATGACCTTGGATAAGGCGCTGCAGCTTCTGGGCACAATCTCTGATGTGTTTCCTTAAGGATGAAAACACCTCACACTTGATCTAGCTCAACAAAGGATGAACATTTGATGGAAATGAGGAAAATCAGATTGCGGAAGCTTGAAATTGATAGATATGGCCGCCAACTCCTCTTGAATCTTTGTTCAAGCAAAGATGGTGTTTTGCCTTGGCGACTCCTCCTTCTTGATACTTTGAAAGTTCAAGACAAAGCAAGCCTTTGTTGCCAAAATGGGGGGGTGTAGATGGATCCAACACCTTCTTCTTTAAGTGAGAAGACAATCTTGGGTTTCACTAAACTTGCTCAAGAAACTTGGACAAGAGTTGAGTGGAAAGTGAAGATAGATCAACAAGAGAATCACTCTCAAAGTTGGAAAATGTTTTTCTTCTGAAATGTATGATATCCTTTTTACAAATTTCGTGCAAGCCTCCTTTTATAGGACTAAGGGGCTGCTTACAATAACTAGACACTTAACTAGGCAATTAACTACACAATTCCTCCACTTAAATGTCATAATGAAGGAAATAAAGCTAATACTGATGTGATCACGGTCACGCTCCGAACCCAGCTGAAGTGGTTACAGAGGAGTGAACGGTCACGAGCTCGGATCTAGCTCGAAGGAGGCGGTTTCCAGCAAGAATGGAAACGAAACAGGGGAAGAACACAAAGGAAACAAAGTCGGCCAAGGGAACCTCCGCACTACGAGGTGAGGCAATGCCCTTGAAAATGCCTGGGAAAGGAAAATGGAACCTAGAACCTTCTGATTACTAGATCAGACAATGCTAGGTATTATATTGGATCCTCTCACATGGATCACTAAAGGATTGATGGAGCAAGATTTGAGACCCCAAGAAGAACAAACCGTGTTCTTACAATATATGAATTCTCTCAATATATGGGTTCTACCGAATACTTAGGTTACTGACTTCCTTTTATAGAAGGAAAAGAAAGAAGGAAAGAATAAAGAATGATTTTACTAAGGGAACATCTTCCTCGAAATATGGTAGGCAAAGCGTGGGGTGGCAGGTGATTTGACATTGTAGGCGACCTGCTTTTGCGGCTCCCCATTTCCCCAGGAATTGCATTTGGCTGGAAAAGGGGAAGAAGAGGGCCTCTGCACAAGTTGAAGGGTTCGCCTGACTTGTGTATGGAAGCCTCTTCTGCTTGGCGAACACCTGGGCTTCGCTTGTTTCTGGGAATGAGGCACAAGGTCTTCGCCAACGACCAGGGGGGGTCGCAAATGGCCTTGAGTTCGCCCAAAAGGACCATGGGTTCGCCAGGGTCAATGGGCTCGCCAATAGCCACGGGTTCGCCGTTGAGGCTTGGCCTCGCCAAAGGCCAAGGGTTCGCCAATGGGGCATGGGTTGGCCACGATCCTTGCGAGCGCGGTTCGGCCTCGGGGCTTCGCCGGTGCCTAGAATGCCACTTCTTCTTTATCCGTGTCTTTGCCAAGGGCCTTCTAGACCCTCTGGATGAATGGTCGCGCCTTGTCACAAAAAAATGGGGCTGATGTCCACATCAAATACTAAATGCTCAACGTCTATAATCATAAAACACACTTATTCTAGGCTATAATGATGTAAGAATATCCTAGGAAAAGAAAAGAATTCGGATGGAATGAGTTTAAGGCAAAACAAGCCTTTAAAACACCTCATTATGGCTCCAAATGCTCCATAAAGCCTCCAATAAAGCTCCAACAGCTCCACCATTAAATTCCAACGTCTCTTACCTCATCAAGGCTGTTGGAAGCCGAAATAAACATGTCCATTTGATTTTAGAGGCTTTGGAGAAGAAACAACCCATTTAGAGGCCAATTAAGGCTCCAACGGCTATATTCTTAATGAGCAGCCTCTCATTTATGTCCAGCATTAATGCTCAACGTCTCCATCATCTTCATGGCTCCTTCTTGGCTGTTTATAACTCTAGACATCAAAACAAATCAGATTGAAAAGCATTTAGAGTGTAATTAACCCATTTATGAGCTAATAATGCTCCAACGGCTAACTCCTTAAATGTTTGGATGCCATTTATGATGGGGCATTGATGACCAACGTCTAGAACTCCATTTATGTTGTTAATGGACGTTTGGACACCATCAAGACTTGGTCTTGCCATAAAAGTGGTCTTTAGTGCTGGTAAAACATGTAGGGCACCTTGGTCTTGTGTAAGGCAGGGGTACCCTTCATTTGTAGGATACCCTACGATTGTAGGGCACTTTGAAGAGTTCACCAAGTCATTTGAAGCGTATCGAACACTTGACTGGTGGACATGAATTTGAGGGCTCTCGTTGGGTGTGGAGTACCCTAGGAATGGAGGGTACCCTTCAAGTGTAGAGCACCCTTGAGAATTGTCCTCCTTGGCATTGGGATGGGCCAATTTGGACATGTCTTGGACCAAGGTGTTGTGAGTGACCTTGGGCCAAGAGTTGAAGGCATGGGCCTTGACTTTGCTTAGGCTCTGATCACAATCTTGGACATGAGCGATGATATGATCCCAAATGTTGATGGTGATGAGTTGGGCATCTTCTTGGGCATACGATTGGCCCAAGTTGAAGGCATAAACTGCCTTTCCTTCATCTTCTTGTAATTCTCCATATTGCTCCTTAAGTTTAGGCATTCGAGCTCTTGGGTCCTCAAGCCTTATCAAGTGAGCAATTGAATCATTTGGCAGATTCACATCATTCCCTCCCCCTTGAAAATGATTCGTCCTCGAATCATGTTGTTCTGTAAAAGAAAAATATTGGAAGTCAGATGATGCAAATCCGAAAATAATTATGGATAAAAAGAGTTGAAGAAACAGACATTTCTTGGTTGCCCACTTGAAAATATCAAGGGGCATATTGCTTGATAAGAATTGAAGTAATGTGTCATGGGATAGTGCTCCTTTACATCCACGGTTTGTGATGTGAAACCGTCCAGTGACCTACATGCAAACATGTGCAACATGGAGGACCCAAGATCCAGAATGCCAAAGCTAAAGGGTCAAAATGGATATTTACAAGAAAATGAAGGAAAGGCAGCCCATGCCTTCAACTCTTGGCCCAAGGTCACTCACAACACCTTGGTCCAAGACATGTCCAAATTGGCCCATCCCAATGCCAAGGAGGACAATTCTCAAGGGTGTTCTACACTTGAAGGGTACCCTCCATTCCTAGGGTACTCCACACCCAACGGGAGCCGTCCAATTCATGTCCACCAACCAAGTGTTCAACATGCTTCAAATGACTTCTTGGTGAACTCTTCAAAGTGCCCTATAATCGTAGGGTACCCTACAAATGAAGGGTACCCCTGGCCCTACACAAGACCAAGGTGCCCTACATGTTCTACCAAAGACTAAAGGCCACTTATATGAGAAGACCAAGTCTTGATGGTGTCCAAACGTCCATTAACAACATAAATGGAGTTCTAGACGTTGGTCATCAATGCCCCATCATAAATGGCGTCCAAACATTTAAGGAGTTAGCCGTTGGAGCATTATTAGCTCATAAATGGGTTAATTGCACTCTAAATGCTTTTCAATCTGATTTCTTTTGATGTCTAGAGCTATAAACAGCCAAGAAGGAGCCATGAAGATGATAGAGACGTTGAGCATTAATGCTGGACATAAATGAGAGGCTGCTCATTAAGAATATAGCCGTTGGAGCCTTAATTGGCCTCTAAATGGGTTGTTTCTTCTCTAAAGCCTCTAAAATCAAATGGACATGTTTATTTCGGTTTCTAACAGCCTTGAGGAGGTAAGAGACGTTGGAATTTAATGGTGGAGCCGTTGGAGCATTATTGGAGGATTTATGGAGCATTTGAAGCCATAATGAGGTGTTTTAAAGGCTTGTCTTGCCTTAAACTCATTCCATCCGAATTCACTTCTTTTCCTAGGATATGTTTACATCATAATAGCCTAGAATAATTGTGTTTTATGATTATAGACGTTGAGCATTTAGTATTAGCTTTATTTCCTTCATTATGACATTTAAGTGGAGGGATTGTGTAGTTAATTGCCTAGTTAAGTGTCTAGTTATTGTAAGCAGCCCCTTAGTCCTATAAAAGGAGGCTTGCACGAAATTTGTAGAGAAATATATCATACATTTCAGAAGAAAAACGTTTTCCAACTTTGAGAGTGATTCTCTTGTTGATCTATCTTCACTTTCCACTCAACTCTTGTCCAAGTTTCTTGAGCAAGTTTAGTGAAATCCAAGATTGTCTTCTCACTTGAAGAAGAAGGTGTTGGATCCATCTACACCCCCCATTTTGGCAACAAAGGCTTGCTTTGTCTTGAACTTTTCAAGTATCAAGAAGGAGGAGTCGCCAAGGCAAAACACCATCTTTGCTTGAACAAAGATTCAAGAGGAGTTGGCGGCCATATCCATTGTTTTCAAAGCTTCCGCAATCTGATTTTCCACCTTTCCTACAAGTGTTCATCCATTGTCAAGCTAGATCAAGTGTGAGGTGTTTTCATCCTTAAGGAAACACATCAATTGGTATCAGAGCCAATTGCTTGACAAGGAGAAGTTTTCTATCCCTTTTCTTTCCAATTCCGCAACTACATCTGTTTTTGATTTTATCTTGTTTTATCATCATCCATCTTATTTGTTCTTTCCATTTCATCTTGTGTTTCAAGTGTTGTGCCATCTTTTCTATTCTATTCTATCATTTCATACAAAAAGACAAAAAAAAGTTACTCACACAAGTGTTTGTGAAATTTCAGCAAGCTTTGGAGCAAAAAGAAGCATTTTGGCACAACAAAAGCAAGGAAAGAACAAGCTTTGTGAGTTTGCAAAAGCCACCTAAGCCAATTCTTTCAAGTTGCGGAAATTGTCTTCAAAACTAAGCTAATTTGCAATCCACCCTTTGCAAAAAGTAACCAACATTTTCTTCAAAGGTTTGAAACTTTCTTGTGGTTTTAAAACTTGTTTTGAGCATCTTGTTCAAACGTTTTGAGCTAGAAAGGTTGCTAGATCTTGTAAAGAGAATTTTGGTGACTAAGAGTGGAAAAAGGCTTGAGTGTTATATTTTTGCCAAAGAGTGTAAACACGAGTGTGGAGTGAAACACTAAGGGAGTGTGGTGAGGTACAACTTTATTGTTTCATTGTGTAGGTACCAAAATGAGATGTTTTAAGACATTTCAAGGATTTGATGATAGTGAAGGATATTGGTCATGGGAAAGTCAAATGGAGAATATTTTCTCCAAGGCACACAAAACGCCCACATGCAATTTGTGACCGCCATGGAAAATTTGGGTGAGGAACCTTATCAATGGGTTCTTGATAAGAGAAGGAATGGTTATAAACCCATTTCAACATGGGAACATTTGAGGCGTCTTTTGAGGAAAAGGTATGCACCTTCATATTCTACTTCTACACCTCAATCATTTTCCTACCTTTCTCAAAATTCAAGCCCTCCAACAAAACATTTTCCTACTCACCTCCTTCAAATGGCCTACCCTACACAAAAGAGTCCTACTTCCTACCACAATTCAAATGACCACCCTCACAAAAAGAATGTGACAGTGCATACAATTCTTTTCTAGCTTCTATTGAGACCATAAAGAGTTTGATGCAACAATCCATGGAGGAAAATGGAAGAATTTGTGAGGAAGAGAGAGAAAGAGAAGAAGATAGAAAGAGAGAAAAAGAAAGAGTGATGGCCAAAACCAAAGAAAAAGAAAGAGAGATGGCCATGAGAGAAGAGAGTGACTTGAGTGCAATAAAAGAGAAAGATGAGAGAAAACAAGAGTGTGAGCCTAGCCAAAGTACTTGTTCTATCATGCTCAATGGAACATTTGGAGATGCACTTTCCATGGAGGAAGAAGAGCAACCATATCAAGAAGAAACCTCAATTTTGAGGGAGGGTAACTATTCTCTATACTCAAGTGATTTATTTTTTCGCAAATGATTCTTTGAGTATTGACATGCTAGACGTTGCAAAATCTAGAACTATGTATGAAGTTATTCCCATGAATGATCTATCTTCTAGTTTTGGATTGGTTAAGTCTTCTCAAGAGCATGTTGCATATGTTGATCCTTATGCTTCATTGTTAATTCCAATGATTGATTGGAAAAGTGCTCTTAAGCATGCTTTGTTTTCATCATCTATTGTTGCTAGAACTAATAGCAAAATTTTTGCTAATTCTTGCCAAATAGTTGTTGCCCATGTTGGAAATGATATGAAAATTCTACCATTTATTGGGTCATATGCATATGGAGATGCTAAACAAGTTGAGCATGACAAATTTGTAGAAAAGAGATTTGGTAATGAATTTGATCATGAATTGTCCTTTTGTGTCATTCTTCTTGTCCCCATTTTGAAATTTGACACATACAACTTGTTGAAGAATGAGAGGCTTCAAAAGTCTATATTTGTGTTTGATCCAGGAGTATGTTTGAGTGAATTAATTTATTCGATCAAGCATGAGAATGACTTCTTCCCAAGTAACATGCTTAAAAATTGTGATGACGTACCTTGTCCAAGATTCAATTTTAATTCACCATGTGATGATTTGTTGTTTGATGACTATCATTCTATCATTGCAATTAGTGAAAAATACATGGTCATTGATGAATGTGCAAACTTGGAAATTGCATGTGATGCGTGTTTTGGAATAATAACACATATTTGGACCACCTTTGCAATTGTGTTTATATATATGATTTTCATACTTAAAGTTGCTAACATGGTCCCGAGAAATGCCTACATGCATTTTGCAGGTACAAAGGTTTCATATTTGAAGGGCCAAACCGTGGATGTAAAGGAGCACTATTCCATGACACATTACTTCAATTCTTATCAAGCAATATGCCCTTTGATATTTTCAAGTGGGCAATCAAGGGAAGTAATTTGTTTCTTGAACTCTTTTATCCATAATTATTTTTGGATTTGCATCATCTAACTTCCAAAAATTTTCTCTTACAGAACAACATGATTCGAGGACGAATCATTTTCAAGGGGGAGGGAATGATGTGAAACCGTCCAGTGACCTACATGCACACATGTGCAACCTGGAGGACCCAAGAGCCAGAATGCCAAAGCTAAAGGGTCAAAATGGATATTTACAAGAAGATGAAGGAAAGGCAGCCCATGCCTTCAACTCTTGGCCCAAGGTCACTCACAACACCTTGGTCCAAGACATGTCCAAATTGGCCCATCCCAATGCCAAGGAGGACAATTCTCAAGGGTGTTCTACACTTGAAGGGTACCCTCCATTCCTAGGGTACTCCACACCCAACGGAGGCCCTCCAATTCATGTCCACCAACCAAGTGTTCAACATGCTTCAAATGACTTCTTGGTGAACTCTTCAAAGTGCCCTATAATCGTAGGGTACCCTACAAATGAAGGGTACCCCGCCCTACACAAGACCAAGGTGCCCTACATGTTCTACCAAAGACTAAAGGCCACTTATATGAGAAGACCAAGTCTTGATGGTGTCCAAACGTCCATTAACAACATAAATGGAGTTCTAGACGTTGGTCATCAATGCCCCATCATAAATGGCGTCCAAACATTTAAGGAGTTAGCCGTTGGAGCATTATTAGCTCATAAATGGGTTAATTGCACTCTAAATGCTTTTCAATCTGATTTCTTTTGATGTCTAGAGCTATAAACAGCCAAGAAGGAGCCATGAAGATGATAGAGACGTTGAGCATTAATGCTGGACATAAATGAGAGGCTGCTCATTAAGAATATAGCCGTTGGAGCCTTAATTGGCCTCTAAATGGGTTGTTTCTTCTCTAAAGCCTCTAAAATCAAATGGACATGTTTATTTCGGTTTCTAACAGCCTTGAGGAGGTAAGAGACGTTGGAATTTAATGGTGGAGCCATTGGAGCATTATTGGAGGATTTATGGAGCATTTGAAGCCATAATGAGGTGTTTTAAAGGCTTGTCTTGCCTTAAACTCATTCCATCCGAATTCACTTCTTTTCCTAGGATATGTTTACATCATAATAGCCTAGAATAATTGTGTTTTATGATTATAGACGTTGAGCATTTAGTATTAGCTTTATTTCCTTCATTATGACATTTAAGTGGAGGGATTGTGTAGTTAATTGCCTAGTTAAGTGTCTAGTTATTGTAAGCAGCCCCTTAGTCCTATAAAAGGAGGCTTGCACGAAATTTGTAGAGAAATATATCATACATTTCAGAAGAAAAACGTTTTCCAACTTTGAGAGTGATTCTCTTGTTGATCTATCTTCACTTTCCACTCAACTCTTGTCCAAGTTTCTTGAGCAAGTTTAGTGAAATCCAAGATTGTCTTCTCACTTGAAGAAGAAGGTGTTGGATCCATCTACACCCCCCATTTTGGCAACAAAGGCTTGCTTTGTCTTGAACTTTTCAAGTATCAAGAAGGAGGAGTCGCCAAGGTAAAAACACCATCTTTGCTTGAACAAAGATTCAAGAGGAGTTGGCGGCCATATCCATTGTTTTCAAAGCTTCCGCAATCTAATTTTCCACCTTTCCTACAAGTGTTCATCCATTGTCAAGCTAGATCAAGTGTGAGGTGTTTTCATCCTTAAGGAAACACATCAGTTTGGTCCTTCAAATATGAAACCTTTATACCTACAAAATGCAAGTAGGCCTTTCTCGAGGACCAAATTAGCAATTTCAAAGATAAAAATGATGAATGTAAACACAATTGCAAAGGTTGTCCAAATATGTGTTATTATCCCAAAACACATAACACATGCATTTTCCAAGTATGCACATTCATCAATCGCCATGGAATTTTCACTCATTGCAATGATAGCATGATAGTCATTGAACATCAAATCATCACATGGTGAATTAAAATTGATACTTGGGAAGATGTCATTCTCATGCTTGATCAAAAAAATTAACTCACTCAAACATACTCCTGGATCAAACACAAATATAGACTTTTGAAGCCTCTCATTCTTCAACAAGTTGTATGTGTCAAATTTTGAAATGAGGACAAGAAGAATGACACAAAAGGACAATTCATGATCAAATTCATTACCAAATCTCTTTTCTACAAATTTGTCATGCTCAACTTGTTTAGCATCTCCATATGCATATGACCCAATAAATGGTAGAATTTTCATATCATTTCCAACATGGGCAGCAACTATTTGGCAAGAATTAGCAAAAATTTTGCTATTAGTTCTAGCAACAATAGATGATGAAAACAAAGCATGCTTAAGAGCACTTTTCCAATCAATCATTGGAATTAACAATGAAGCATAAGGATCAACATATGCAACATGCTCTTGAGAAGTCTTAACCAATCCAAAACTAGAACATAAATCATTCATGGGAATAACTTCATGCATAGTTCTAGATTTTGCAACGTCTAGCATGTCAATACTCAAAGAATCATTTGCGACAAATAAATCACTTGAGTATAAAGAATAGTTACCCTCCCTCAAAATTAAGGTTTCTTCTTGACGTGGTTGCTCTTCTTCCTCCATGGAAAGTGCATCTCCAAATGTTCCATTGAGCATGATAAAACAAGTACTTTGGCTAGGCTCACACTCTTGTTTTCTCTCATCTTTCTCTTTTATTGCACTCAAGTCACTCTCTTCTCTCATGGCCATCTCTCTTTCTTTTTCTTTGGTTTCGGCCATCACTCTTTCTTTTTCTCTCTTTCTCTCTTCTTCTCTTTCTCCTTTTCTCTCTTCCTCACAAGATCTTGCTTTTTCATCCATAGATTGTTGCATCAAACTCTTTATGGTCTCAATAGAAGCAAGAAAAGAATTGAATGCACTATCACCTTCTTTTTGTGAGGGGTGGTCATTTGAAAGATGATAGGAAGTGGGAATCTTTTGTGTAGGATAGGCCTTATGTTGGTGATGGGTAGGAAAGTGTTTTCTTGATGTGGACATCACCACGAACGCGCCAACAAACTTCAAGACTTGGGCATTCCATTGGAGAAGTGATGCGGATCTGTAGTCATCAAAAGCTGGAGCAATGGACTTCATATTGAAGCTCTTTTCAAGAGGAGAAAAATGGCTTTTGAATCACCTCAATCGGAGTTCCGGAGCTCAAGTTATTCAGAAAACAGTGAAGCTCCGCGAACCCATGGCCCCTTTGGCGAACCCATGGCCCCTTTGGCGAACCCATGGCCCTTTTTGGCGAACCCATGGCCCCTTTGGCGAACCCATGGCCCCTTTGGCGAACCCATGGCCCTTTTTGGCGAACCCATGGCCTCTTCCGCGAACCCATGGCCCTTTGGCGAACCCATGGCCCTTTGGCGAACCCATGGCCCCTTTGGCGAACCCATGGCCCTTTTTGGCGAACCCATGGCCTCTTCCGCGAACCCATGGCCCCTCCGGAGAACCCATGGCCTTGGAGAACCCCCTGGCCATGTGCATGTTTGGTGATTTGAATATTCCCTCCATTTCTTCATAAATCCCATTTATGAAGGAATGGGAGGAATAGTCAGTAGCCTACAATTGTCTTCCATCCATCCCTTCCATCTTTCACCTCACCCACCATAATTCAAGGGTCTTTGTCCCTTGTCACGTCACTCACCATTTCCCCCTACCATCTCACCTCTTTATATAGAAGACATGTAACCATTGTAATACTTAGAACATATTTATAAGAAATCAGAAATTCTCCAAGTGAGGTTTTGGCTTTCTTGTTCTCATTTCTTGCATTCCATCTCCTTAAGTGATCCGTGCAAGAGGATCCAACATAATATCTAGTATTGTTTGAACTTGTATTCAAAAGGTGCTAGATCCCATCTTCATTCCTAGGCATTTTCAAGGGCATTGCCTCACCTCGTAGTGAGGAGGTTCCCTTGGCCGACTTGTGTTTCCTTGTTTCTTCCTCTGTTTCGTTTCCATTCTTGCTGGAAACCGCCTCCATCGAGCTAGATCCGAGCTCGTGATCACTTACCCCCCGTGATCACATCGTATCACCTTGTGTGGAAAAAGTGCAAAAGAAAGGTTGTGAAGGAAGAGAAAATGATGAACAAGTTCATGAGTTCTTGAGTTCTTGAGTGTTCTTGGTGTTCTTGAGATGTTCATATGAAGTTCATACCAAACTCATATGAATAGTAATTTTGATCCAAAAATATTTTATGAACTTGCACCAAAGGTGTTTGTGTTTATAAAGAGCCTTTTCTACTTCACTCCTAACTTCTTTCAACACCCACCTCACCTTAAACTCTCAAAAGCTAGTTTCGAGTAACTAGTTATCTTTGTGATTTGCAAGTTTCGGATTTCACTAGAGATTATTGCTTGTTCCTACTTGTGTGTTTGCATTTGATCTAAAAGTTGAGTGTGATCAAGTTAAGAGGACTTGTGAAAACCTTGAGTGGAGAATCCCGAGTGAAACCGTGTGTCCCTAATCACAAATGGAGTGCTCACCTAAGACACGTGAGGAGAATTGAGTGGTACTAATTTTATTGTCTAAGTGTGTAGGTGTGCCAAATGGAGGAGGAAGATCTACATTTCATTGGGTTTCATCCCTTGAAAGGGAGGCGCAAACTTGAAGATGACTTATGGCAATGGATTGAGGAATTGGAATACCACTTTTGGTATTACCAATTTCATAAAGAGGAAAAGTTAGACCTTGCCATAAGGTGTCTAAAGGGAGAAGCCAAAAGATGGTGGCGACAAGATTTTGCTCAAATGTAGCGATACAATGAAGCCTCCATTCGGACTTTGAGTGGATTGAAGAGGTTACTAATGTAAAGATATGGCTTAACTCAAGAAGAGCCACCCACTCCGCACTACTCCCAAGCAAGAAGGTTCCCCGGCCTACATCCTCCACCCACGCTAGAAGCCCTCGCCTTGGAGGAAACCCAGCCCCACACCTCCACAAACACTATCGGCCGAACCATGTACTCCACCTCCCAACACTTGCACCACCCAAACTCCTTCCCCAAACCAAAGCCCTCGCTAAGATCCAATGATGTGATCACGGTCACGCTCTTTATTTGTGCGAACCCATGTGAAGTGGTTACAAGAGGAGTGAACGGTCACGAGCTCGGATCTAGCTCGAAGGAGGCGGTTTCCAGCAAGAATGGAAACGAAACAGGGGAAGAACACAAAGGAAACAAAGTCGGCCAAGGGAACCTCCTCACTACGAGGTGAGGCAATGCCCTTGAAAATGCAGGAAAGGAAAATGGAACCTAGAACCTTCGATTACTAGATCGACAATGCTAGGTATTATATTGGATCCTCTCGCATGGATCACTAAAGGATTGATGGAGCAAGATTTGAGACCCCAAGAAGAACAAACCGTGTTCTTACAATATATGAATTCTCTCAATATATGGGTTCTCGCCTAATACTTAGGTTACTGACCTCCTTTTATAGAAGGAAAAGAAAGAAGGAAAGAATAAAGAATGATTTTACTAAGGGAACATCTTCCTCGAAATATGGTAGGCAAAGCGAGGGGTGGCAGGTGATTTGACATTGTAGGCTACTGCTGCAATTCCCATGAACTGCGGCGGGAAAAGGGAAGAAGAGGGGCTCCCAGACCTCTTACCTTGGGCTACACAGGCCCCATGAAGTTTGGTGCAGGTGCTTTCGGCGGGAAGACCAGGGAAGAAGAGGGCCTCTGCAAAGACCGAGGGTTCGCCTTAAGGGCTTCGCGAATATGGCCTTGCCTTGGCATTTGGTCCGAGCTTTGGGAAGGTGTTCAGGGTCCTCTCCTGGAGATCCGGCAAGTGTGACTTTGCCGTGGAGGCTCCTTTTGGTTGGCGAATACCTGGGCTTCGCTTGCTTCTGGAAATGAGGTACAGGGCCTTCGCCAATGACCACGGGGTCGCAAAGAGCCATGGATTCGCAAATGACCTTGAGTTCGCCCAAGAGGACCACGGATTCGCCAGGGTCAATGGACTTGTCAATGACCACGGGCTTGCTGTTGGTGCATGGACTCGCCAAAGGCCAAGAGTCCGCCAAAGGGACATGGGTGCACCACGCGCCTTGCGAGTACGGACTTGTCGTAGGGCCTCGCCGGTGCCACGAATATGGCTTCCTCCTCGCTCGAGCCTTCGCCAAGGGCCCTTTAGACCCTCCGGATGAAAGGTTACGCCTTGTCACAAAAATGGGGCTGATGTCCACATCATACCCTCCTCTTCGAAGAATCCGTCCTCGGATTCATATGAAAATTGTCCCTACATATCTTAAGAAACCACTAAAAACTTGAAGATGCATCTAGGGTTAGTGAACTAAAAGCGTTAGACATCTTAGTTCCCCTAATATTAGTCTGAAGGAATGAGTTGGACAATCGGCCCTTTCTCTTCGCTTCTCTCTTATACTTAGCCTTAAGACAAACCCACATAGTTATTCCGGGATCAAATATAAGCCTCGGCCATTCATGTGTATGGCCCCAATGTACCGGGCCTAAGTCATATCCCAAAACAGACATGGGATCGCCAACTATGTCACCCAAATCATGCTTAATGTTAAGAGATGAGAGATTAGAAGCACAGTTACCCATGTTCGCTCTCTCCCTCTTGCTCTTTTCTTCCTTTCCGAGAGGGGGTGACATTTCCTTCCCGGATTGTTGAAGGCTTTCTTCAGCCTTTCTGTCCACAGCGACCTGCACATTCAAAGAAGATAAACAAGGGGGTTGCAAGACAGAAATTAGTGGAAAAGTTGGGTCGGTTGAAGGCATGTTTCCCTCACTTCCACTATTTTGGATCATGGAGATTCCCTCTTGTTTTCTCTCCGCTTTCTTCTCATTCTCTTCTCTCGGATCGCTCTCTTTCTCGCTCAAGGTCTCTTGGACCGCCTCACTCTTCTCCCTTTCTTCTCTTTCTTTTTCCCTCATACTTTCTCCTTTACTCTCGGTTGTTTTCCTCTCAACCTTTTCATCAATGGCAGCTTCCTCCGTGTATCCTTGTAACATCTGGTCCTGGACCATAAGTACAAGTTGTTTTATCTCATCAATGATGGTGGAGGGACTGGGTCTTTGAAGCACTTCTGGTGTTGCTTCGCCCTGTTGGTCAGAGGGTGATTGTCGCGACGAAGCAAACTTGTGAGTGGGGGTCCTCGCTGGCTTCCTGTTGGTGGATGGAAAACCGCGAATGAGAGGGGGCTCCAAGCTGGGCGTCGTACGGCTAGGATACGGCGGTATGGGTGAATAATAGGAGTAGGAGGGGTAGCGATAATGAGAGGAGTCATCTTGGCGATGGCATGGGTTCGCCACCAATTGTTCAGGGTCTAGGCCTGAGTGATGCTCATATGCAGCAGGGCATGGAGGGTCGCATTCAGAGGATGGGGTCGGTTCGGGCCAGTTTCTTGGCCAAGGGGGTACTCGAATAGTTCCCGAAGTATGTATGGTCAAGGGTTTCCTCCGCCCAGAAGTCAGATTC
This sequence comes from Stellera chamaejasme, assembly GCA_024586325.1. Taxonomy (NCBI): domain Eukaryota; kingdom Viridiplantae; phylum Streptophyta; class Magnoliopsida; order Malvales; family Thymelaeaceae; genus Stellera; species Stellera chamaejasme. Next base: position 25,882,248 of record CM044981.1, read on the forward strand.
TTGATAACAAGGATCCGATTCCGGGTAGTAGTCCTCTTCCACATACTCCATGAAACTCAAATCCCGCACATGCGGATAGTATTGGGAAGCCTCGCCACTCTCCCTTAGTGTTTACACTCCTTTCTCGTGTTTAGAACACAACGGTTCTTTCAGACCTCAAAACTTACCACCAATCTCGATTAAGATCAAATGCAAACACACAAGGAGTTTCCAATAAAATCTTAGCAATATCCCAAATAAGCAAAGCACAAAGCTCTAGTTACTCGAACTAGGATTTGGGGTTGGTTGGTGGTTGAAAGAAGTTGGAAATGATATAGAAAAGGCTTTTCACACATGTAAACACAAGAAGTTCAGGTTTCGAAATTATTTTCGATCTGTGAGCACCGTTCACTTGAGTTTCGTGATGAACTCTTCAAGAACACTTAGAACTTTTCCCAGAAATTATGAACTGGTTTGAATATTTTTTTTTTAAAACTCTTGTTCTTTTGCACACAGGGAAACTCTTTTTCTTTTCAATCCGAAATAACTCACAGATTTATGAACCTTTAAGAACTTTTCAACAAGGGTAACAAATATTCGGCTTCTCTCAAGAGATCATTAACCGATAACTTTTCTTCAAGTTTTCGAAAAGAACAGCAAAGGTTTTATCTTGAAGAAAGTAAACAACTGATACGGTAAGATACCTCCGACAAGCGCTTTGGCTCTGATACCAACTGATGTGATCACGGTCACGCTCCGAACCCAGTGAAGTGGTTACGAGGAGTGAACGGTCACGAGCTCGGATCTAGCTCGAAGGAGGCGGTTTCCAGCAAGAATGGAAACGAAACAGGGGAAGAACACAAAGGAAACAAAGTCGGCCAAGTGAACCTCCGCACTACGAGGTGAGGCAATGCCCTTGAAAATGCCTGGGAAAGGAAAATGGAACCTAGAACCTTCTGATTACTAGATCAGACAATGCTAGGTATTATATTGGATCCTCTCGCATGGATCACTAAAGGATTGATGGAGCAAGATTTGAGACCCCAAGAAGAACAAACCGTGTTCTTACAATATATGAATTCTCTCAATATATGGGTTATGCCGAATACTTATGTTAGATCTTCATTTTATAGAAGGAATATTAAGTTGGAAAGAATAAAGAATGATTTTACTAAGGGAACATCTTCCTCGAAATATGGTAGGCAAAGCGTGGGGTGGCAGGTGATTTGACATTGTAGGCTACTGCTTTGCGGCTCCCAATTCCCCATGAACTGCTTTCGGCGGGAAAAGGGAAGAAGAGGGCCTCTGCACAAGTTGAAGGGTTCGCTGACTTGTGTATGGAAGGGCCTCACTTTCGCAGGGTGTTCTTCAATAAGACAGGCTTTGCGGAGAGACCATGGGCTCACAAAAAGGACCTTGGGTTTGCCAATGGGATATGGTCGCCAAAGACCGAGGGTTCGCCTTAAGGGCTTGAATATGGCCTTGCCTTGGCATTTGGTCTGAGCTTTGGGAAGGTGTTCGGGGTCCTCTCTCGGAGATCCGGCAAGTGTGACTTTGCCGTGGAGGCTCCTTTGGTTGGCGAATACACAGGCTTCGCTTGCTTCGGAAATGAGGCACAGGGTCTTCGCCAATGACCACGGGGTCGCAAAGAGCCATGGATTCGCAAATGACCTTGAGTTCGTCCAAGAGGACCACGAGTTCGCCAGGGTCAATGGACTCGCCAGTGACCACGGACTCGCCGTTGGTGCATGGACTCGCCAAAGGCCAAGAGTCCGCCAAAGGGACATGGGTGCACCACGCGCCTTGCGAGTACGGACTTGTCTTAGGGCCTCGCCAGTGCCCAGAATGTGGCTTCCTCCTCTTCTGAGCCTTCGCCAAGGGCCCTTTAGACCTTCTGGTGGAAAGGTTGCGCCTTGTCACAAAAATGGGGCTGATGTCCTGATACGATCACGGGTACGCTTGACGCGAATCCGCGAGATCGTACGGAAGCGCAGATCTAGCTCGGTGGAGTCGATTGAACAAAGAAGGATAGAGACGGCCACAGACACCTCCCAACTACGAGGTTGGGCAATATCTGCGATAAGCCTAGGGAGTATGGAAGATCTAGCACCTCTCAACTACGAGATTGAGCAATACTAGATATTAAACTTGATGATATTAATCTGTCAAGGGGGATGGCGGAAAATAGCAAGGGGGTGAGAACCGGAGCTTAAGGAATTGTCCTTCTTAAGCTTTACATATGTTCTACCTTACAAAAGAGTCTGTTGTTCCTTTTATAGAAGAGAAGGGAACAGACTCTGACACATCTTGTGAGACATGCCAAAAGCATAAAGTGCCTAAATAGGCAGGCTATCCTAAAAAGGTAAAAAGGTAAAAGCTAAAGTAAAAGGTAAGTATTTGAACTCCCAAGTGTCTGCTTTAAAGGAGGGAGTGTTCCGGATGGGATGGAGTGGTTGGAAGTGGTCGGCTGCATTATTTGAGCATAGGCGGCTTCGTTTCAGGGCTTCGTCTGAACTGGAAGGCCTCGCACTGAAGGCTTCGCCTTCACCCGGAAGCTTCGCGGAGATGGCTTCGCAAAAAGGCCTCGCCTTCTCTTGGAGGCTTCGCGAAGAAGGTTTTACCTTCACTTTGAAGTCTTTACTTTGGAGATTCTTGCTTGAGGGCTTCGCCGTGAGGCTTCTCAGAAATGGCTTCGCCTGAGGGTTTTGCCATCGCCGAGATGCCTTTGCTTAGGAAGCCTAGCCCTTGCCTTGAGGCTGCAGAGGGACGGCTTTGCCTAAGGGCCTCGCCATCGCCTGGGTGCCTTCGCATGATGAAGTCCAGTCTTTGCCTTGAGGCCTCTTGTGGAGTCCTCGCATAGAGGAATTGCCTTCTCCTGGTCAGGTGATCGCCCGAACCATGGATTAGGCCGCCTTAGCCTATGAACCTCCTGGCCACGGAGTTGCTCCGAGCTTCATTCGTCTGCCTCTTCGTCTGGTACACTTTGTTGTTGCTTGAGGATCCCATGATCACATCAATCCCTCCCGCATAAAAACATTCGTCCTCGAATCTTAAAGGGAGAAATTCCGACAAACGAAACCCGCCCAACACACTTTGCAGAACATGAGGGGTTAGTGAACGAAGCTCATCAATGGAGACTGGGTTGGGTCGCAGTGAAGATGCATATAGATGCGTGAGCATGATAACTCCTATATGCATCGTGATCATGAACAAAAGTCGATAAAAATTCATGACATGCTTCCTAGAGTATTGTATGTTATTAACAATGAACTTATACTCAAGGAAAGCATGCGGTCTAAAAAGTGTAGACCTTTGTTCATGGAGAGGGGGGGTCAAGGGAAGCTTTGCCTTCGCAAACCACATGCACTTGTGCTTCCCAAGACGAAGAAGAAAAGGCTAAGCTAGTCATAAAAGAAACGCCTTCGCGTGTATCGCAAAGACTAGCCTTAGCACAAATAAGAGATTCAGAGATGGACATTCCGCCCTTTCTCTTTACCTCAGAAACGAGAAGATGCATGTTTTCAGGTTCAGCACCCATGTTTGTTTCATTTAAACTTAAGGAAGCCATGGGTTCGCACTTAGGCGCATACCTTTCATTGCTAAGAGAAAGAGTCAAGTTACCTTTTCCCAAGTTAGGGAAGTATAGGTCCTTTTCGCATATTTTCTTGTCTCCTAGTAAGGGTGGGGCCTCTTCCTCAAGTGTGGGCTCTGCTGGAACTCCCAAGGGGGCTCTTCCTTCTTCCAAAGCCGTGGCGCTTTCGCTTTCTTCAACTCTTAGCGCATCCGCGGCCCCTCCCTCTTTCTGCACAAACCAAAGAAGAACAACAAGATTGAGAAGATGTTATTAGTTCTTCTTGGAGTTTGGTTGAAGGCCCGGGTGCGTCATTCTTTTCACTCAGTTGGCTTTGGAGAGCCCTCTCCTTTCTTCTCTCTTTTCTTTTCTTTTTCTCTCTCTCATACTCGATGTACTCATTCTTGAGTCTTTCAATCAAATGATAGATAGTTTCTACAGTTGGATCTTGGTGAGGGTTTGGATTTGTGGTTTGGGTTAGTGATGCGCAAGCATTGGGGGTGGTGCGGCTCGGCCGAAAGTGTTTGTGGCAGTTGGGGTCCTCGCCTCCTCTCATTGGAGGGACTAGGTTCGCTTTGGGGCGAAGACCCTTCGAGTGGATTTTGGTGGCGGAGTCGAGCGGGGGGTGTAGGGCGCATGGGGAATGTGCTTGGGAGTAGTATGGAGAGGGTGGCTCTTCTTGATAGGAACCATATCTTTGCCATAGCAACCACTTCAATCCACTCCGAGTCCGAATGGGGGCTTCACGCCACGTATCGCTCTCTTTGAGGCGAACTCTTGGCGACACCATCTCTCGGGCTTCTCCTTTTAGGCACCTTATGGCAAGGCTTAACTTCTCTTCACCATGAAATTGGTAATACCAAAAGTGGTACTCCAATTCCTCCATCCAATGCCATAAGTCTTCTTCAAGTTTGCATCTTCCTGTCAAGGGATGAAACCCGATGAAATGTAGGTTTCATCCACCATGGGTTCGCCTGCACACTTAAACAATAAAGTTAGTACCTCTCAAGCTCCTCACGTGTTTAGGTCTCTCCTTTCGCGAAGGGGTCTGCCCTTTCGCGAGGGGTCACACTCGGCTTTCCCTCATTCCTCTCGTTTGTAGCTCTCAGAGCTTGCTCTTCACAAGGCCAAAACCCGACAATGAATATCACAAGATAACTTCTAGCATGCAAAAATCATTTGAGCAATGAAGTACTAGTTACTTGAAGCAAGCTAGGTTAAAATCAAAAATTAGGGGTTCTTTGGTTCTAGTTACATACAAGAGGATTTGAAATGAGGTTTTGGCGCACAAACACTTTTGGCTCTAATTTGAAATCGAATTTAGATCATTGATATGGAGCAGCCCAAGGCAAGGATTCAAGACCCTCTTCAAGAACTTGGAGGACCTATCACAAGAAGCATGGCAAGGAAAGCAAAGGAGACTCTTAACATGCTCATGAGAACTTTTGCAAAGTTTGAGGAGCAAAGTGGAGAACTTCAAGAAGATGAAGGAAAGGCAGCCCATGCCTTCAACTTGGGCCAGCCCAATGCCCAACATGTTGCCCATCTCTTCACCATCACCATTTGGGCTCCCAACACCTCTCAAGCCCAAGTCCATATTGGAGAACCGAGCCCAACTCAATTCAAGGCCCATTCCTTCAACTCTTGGCCCAAGGTCACTAACAACACCTTGGCCCAAGACATGTCCAAATTGGCCCATCCTAATGCTAAGGAGGACCTTTCTCAAGGGTGCCCTACACTCCAAGGGTACCCTCCACTCCTAGGGTACCCCACACCCACCGGATGCCCTCCAAATCAAGTCCACCAACCAAGTACTCAAAGTGTTCCAAATGACAAGTTGGTGAACTCTTCAAAGTGCCCTAAAAATGTAGGGTACCCTACAAATGAAGGGTACCCCTGCCCTACACAAGACCGAGGTGCCCTACATGTTGAACCGGGCTCCCAAAATGGCACTTTTATGATGCAACCATGGATGAATGACTTCCAAACGGCTAGAAACAGCCAAGAGGAGCTAAGAGACGTTGATAATTAATGGTGGAGCCGTTGGAGAGTTATTGGAGGAGTTATGGAGCATTTGAAGCCTTAATGAGGTGTTTTAAGGCCTTATTTTGCCTTTAACTCTTTCCAAACGTTTTCTTTTCTTACATTCGGCCATTTTACATCATATTAGGCTAGAATAAATCAGATTTAAGCATATAGTCGTTGAGAAATTAGTATTTGCATTGATTTCCTTCATTATACCATTTATGTGGAGGAAATGCCTAGTTTAATAGCCATACTTATTGTGTGCTAAAATGAGCCTTCCTTGTACTATAAAAGGAGGCTAGGCACGCCCTTATCATCACAATTCAGAATATCAAACACTTTTGCATACTTGAGAGCATTCTCTTGTTGATCTATCTTCACTTTCCACTCAACTCTTGTCCAAGTTCTTGAGCAAGTTTATTCAAATCCAAGATTGTCTTCTCACTTGAAGAAGAAGGTGTTGGATCCATTTACATCCCCATTTTGGCAACAAAGGCTTGCTTTGTCTTGAACTTTTCAAGTATCAAGAAGGAGGAGTCGCCAAGGCAAAAACACCATCTTTGCTTGAACAAAGATTCAAGAGGATTTGGCGGCCATATCCATTGTTTTCAAAGCTTCCGCAATCTGATTTTCCACCTTTTCTACAAGTGTTCATCCATTGTCAAGCTAGATCAAGTGTGAGGTGTTTTCATCCTTAAGGAAACACATCAATTGGTATCAGAGCCAATTGCTTGATAAGGAGAAGTTTTCTATCCCTTTTCTTTTCAATTCCGCAACTACATTTTTTTTATTTCATCTTGTGTTATCATCACCTATCTTATTTGTTCTTTCCATTTCATCTTGTTTTTCAAGTGTTGTGCCATCTTTTCTATTCAAGTCCATCATTGCATATAAAAAGACAAAAAAGTTACTTACACAATTGTTTGTGATTTGGCAGCAAGTATTTGAACGAAAAAAGAAGGATTTGGCACAACAAAAGCAAGGAAAGAACAAGTTTTGTGATTTCCAAAGCCACCCTAGCCTTGTTCTTTCAAGTTGCGGAGTTGAATCTTCAAAACCGAGCCACTTGCAAATCAACCATTTGCAAAAAGTAACCATCATTTTCTTCAAAGGTTTGAAACTTTCTTGTGGTTTTAAAACTTGTTTTGAGCTGTTTGTTCAAAAGTTTTGAGCTAGAAAGGTTGATAGATCTTTTTAAGAGAATTTTGGTGAGATTGAGTGAAAATGGTTAACACAAGAGAAGATAGTCCCCCACCCGATCTTATGCAAGCTAAAATCTTGGTTGAGTTACAAAGATGCAGGAACAAATGAATGCTATGAGACTTGATTTTGAGCAAAGGATGGAGAACATGGAGAAGAGACGATCTGACCGAGGCACAAGGTCAAGAGTAGATGATAGCATTCCACCATCAATGCCGGACCTAGAAGATATTCATCCACATGGAGATCAAAGACAAAGAGAGAACATGGAACAACAAGCATTTCGACACTTCAAGTTGCAAATTCCATCATTTCATGGTCGAAGCAATCCGGATGAGTATCTTGAATGGGTAAAACGTTGTGAGTTGGTGTTTAATTGTTATGATTACCCAAGTTATCTCAAAGTTAGAGTTGCCATTGTTGAATTTCATGGTTATGCACTAACATGGTGGGAGCAAGAAAACCGTGGAGGTTTAGGTCCACAAACTTGGGATGAATTGAAAGCAAGAATGAAGAGGCGGTTTGTACCACCATACTATGAGCGAGAGTGCTTTCAACGCCTTCAAACTTTGGTTCAAGGTTCCAAAAGTGTTGAAGACTATCACAAAGAGATGGAGGCAGCCCTTCTCAAAGCCAATGTCATTGAAAGAGGTGAGGCAAAAATGTCAAGATTTTTGCAAGGACTTAGGCCTGAAATTGTAAAGACTTTGGAGCTTTGTGAATACAATGACTTTGGAGAGATGGTGCACAAAGCAATCAAGATAGAGAGGCAGCTTAAGAGAAGCACCACCACCACCACCACCAATCAAAGAGCTAACCCATGGCCAAGAGTACCACAAAGACCACCACCACCTCCACAAAAAGGTACCACTTCCAAACCTTCCACTTCTAATCCTTCCACTTCTCATAATACATCCCAAACCCGCCCCCCATCTAAACCACTTCATGAGGTTGAATGTTATAAGTGCAAAGGCAAAGGTCACTATGCTCGTCAATGTCCTATCCCGAAAGTCATGATCTTGAGAGATGGTGAATGGTATAGTGAAGATGAGGATGATGAACCTGAATATTCCATGCAAGAAGAAGATGAGAATCAAGAGTATGATGAAGAGGAGTATGGCCTTCCGGTTGAAGGACACTTGTTGGTAGCAAGGAGAGTGCTACATGTTCAACCAACACCACAAGCTTGTCAAAGGGAGAATCTTTTCCATACAAGAGCCTTCGTTGATGGTAAAGTATGCTCTCTCATTATTGATAGTGGTTCATGTACTAATGTGGCAAGTTCATACATGGTGCAAAAGCTAGGTCTCTTTACTCAAAAGCATCCAAGGCCATATTTGCTACAATGGATGGATGATACCGCCCATGCCAAAGTCATATGCCAAGTTGAAGTGCCCATCAAAATTGGCAAGTATGAAGACAAGGTACTTTGTGATGTTGTACCTAAGATGAATGCTGCCCACATCTTGCTTGGAAGACCATGGCAATATGATAAGCAAGCTGTCCACAATGGTGTTTCCAATCAATACACCATCCACCACCTTGGTCGAAAGATCACCCTTATACCATTGTCCCCACAACAAGCTCATGCCGACCAAGTCCACCTGCAAAGTGAGGTTGAGAGCAAGGAAGGTAAACACAAGGGTAAGGATGAGAGAAAAATGAAATCCCAAGTGGATTTGCAAGAGTCAAAAGAGTCAAGGGACGGTGAGAGAATATCTAGTGGAAAAAGTGAGATTGAGAGAAGACAAGAGGGTTCCATTTCCATGGCTAAAGAGAAACACATTAAAAAAGCTCTTTTGGGTCAAAAACATTGTTTTCTTTTTATGCCTAATAATTGTCTTCTAACCATGGACAAAGAAAAAGAAATTCCTCCATTTTTGACTTCTTTATTGCAGGAATACAAGGAATTGTTTGATGATCCGGTTGGTTTACCTCCCATAAGAGGCATTGAGCATCAAATTGATTTGGTGCCGGAATGCCAATTCCAAACCGACCACATTATAGAACCAATCCAGAGGAGGCAAAGGAGATACAAAAGCAAGTGCAAGAACTCCTTGAAAAGGGATACATCCGAGAGAGCCTTTCTCCTTGTGCCGTGCCCGTTTTGTTGGTTCCAAAGAGTGATGGTTCATGGCGGATGTGCATGGATTGCCGCCCAATCAACAAGATCACCATCAAGTATAGACATCCCATTCCACGCCTAGATGACATGCTTGATGAGCTAAGTGGAGCAAAGGTATTTTCTAAGGTAGATCTTAAAAGTGGATATCACCAAATTCGGATGAAAGAAGGTGATGAGTGGAAAACCGCTTTTAAGACTAACATTGGTTTGTATGAATGGCTTGTCATGCCATTTGGACTAACCAATGCACCAAGTACCTTTATGAGATTGATGAACCATGTTTTAAGAGCTTTCATTGGGAAATTTGTGGTTGTTTATTTTGATGACATACTTGTTTATAGCCACACACTTGATGATCATGTTTCACACCTTCGGTTGCTATTTGATACACTTAAGAGTCAAAAGTTGTACGCTAATCTTAAAAAGTGTACATTTGCTACTAACCGAATTGTTTTCCTTGGCTATGTTGTTAGTGAAAATGGTTTGAGTGTAGATGAGTCCAAGGTACAAGCTATCAAGGATTGGCCTACACCAACAAGTGTGACCGAGGTAAGGTCCTTTCATGGACTTGCAAGCTTCTACCGACGCTTTGTCAAGGATTTCTCAACCATAGCCGCACCTCTCAATGAGCTTTTGAAGAAAGAAGTGTCATTCCAATGGAGTGAGAAGCAACAAAAGGCTTTTGACACCTTGAAAGAGAGGTTGATTCAAGCACCTGTTCTTTCACTTCCGGACTTTGGTAAGACCTTTGAGGTAGAATGTGATGCTAGTGGCATAGGTATTGGTGCCGTGCTCACACAAGAAGGTAAGCCAATTGCATACTTTAGTGAGAAACTAAGTGGTGGGCCATTGAACTACTCAACATATGACAAAGAACTCTATGCACTTGTTAGAAGTTTAGAGGGGATCTATCCGAGACCTACTTGTTAAGGAAGCTCATGGAGGAGGACTAATGGGACACTTTGGCCAACTCAAGACAATGGAGACCTTGAAAGAACATTTCTTTTGGCCACACATGAGGAAGGATGTGGACAAGCTTTGTTCACAATGCATCACATGCAAAAAGGCTAAGTCTAAACTTGAGCCTCACGGGTTGTATACTCCACTCCCTACTCCTTCTCTTCCTTGGATAGACATTTCTATGGATTTTGTCACCGGACTTCCTAGAACATCTAGAGGACATGATGCAATTTTTGTGGTAGTAGACCGTTTTTCTAAAATGGCACATTTCATACCATGTCATAAAACGGATGATGCTACACATGTTGCTAACTTGTTTTTCAAAGAGGTTGTCAAATTTCATGGATTGCCAAGAACAATAGTTAGCGATAGAGACTCTAAGTTTCTAAGTCACTTTTGGAAGACATTATGGGCAAAACTTGGAACTAAGCTTTTGTTTTCAACTTCTAGTCACCCACAAACTGATGGGCAGACCGAGGTAACAAATAGAACCATGATACAATTGCTTAGGACACTTCTAAAGAAGAACTGAAACAATGGGAAGAGTTTTTGCCTCATGTTGAGTTTGCTTACAATCGGGCATTTCATACTTCTACATCTTATAGCCCTTTTGAGATTGTGTATGGTTTTAATCCTTTGACACCATTGGACTTAATTCCTTTACCTTTAAATGATGCAGCTCACAAGAATGGAGAATCCAAAGCTAAGCAAATGAAGGAATTGCATGAGAAAGTCAAGGAAAGAATAACCAAGCAAAATGAGGCATATGCAAGAAGAGCTAACAAGAGTCGCAAGCAAATCACCTTTGATGTTGGTGATTGGGTTTGGCTTCACTTGAGGAAGGAAAGGTTTCCTCAAGAAAGGAAGAACAAGCTTGCACCAAGAGGAGATGGACCATTCCAAATCGTGGCAAAAAGGGGAGATAATGCCTATACTCTTGACTTGCCTAATGATAAATATGGAGTCCATGCTACTTTTAATGTTAAGGATCTTTCTCCTTTTGAAGGTACACATGAAGACTTGATTCCGAGGACGGAATCTCTTGAAGAGGGGGAGGATGATATGGAGCAGCCCAAGGCAAGGATTCAAGACCCTCTTCAAGAACTTGGAGGACCTATCACAAGAAGCATGGCAAGGAAAGCAAAGGAGACTCTTAACATGCTCATGAGAACTTTTGCAAAGTTTGAGGAGCAAAGTGGAGAACTTCAAGAAGATGAAGGAAAGGCAGCCCATGCCTTCAACTTGGGCCAGCCCAATGCCCAACATGTTGCCCATCTCTTCACCATCACCATTTGGGCTCCCAACACCTCTCAAGCCCAAGTCCATATTGGAGAAGCCGAGCCCAACTCAATTCAAGGCCCATTCCTTCAACTCTTGGCCCAAGGTCACTAACAACACCTTGGCCCAAGACATGTCCAAATTGGCCCATCCTAATGCTAAGGAGGACCTTTCTCAAGGGTGCCCTACACTCCAAGGGTACCCTCCACTCCTAGGGTACCCCACACCCACCGGGTGCCCTCCAAATCAAGTCCACCAACCAAGTACTCAAAGTGTTCCAAATGACAAGTTGGTGAACTCTTCAAAGTGCCCTAAAAATGTAGGTACCCTACAAATGAAGGGTACCCCTGCCCTACACAAGACCGAGGTGCCCTACATGTTGAACCGGGCTCCTAAATGGCACTTTTATGATGCAACCATGGATGAATGACTTCCAAACGGCTAGAAACAGCCAAGAGGAGCTAAGAGACGTTGAGAATTAATGGTGGAGCCGTTGGAGAGTTATTGGAGGAGTTATGGAGCATTTGGAGCCTTAATGAGGTGTTTTAAGGCCTTATTTTGCCTTTAACTCTTTCCAAACGTTTTCTTTTCTTACATTCGGTCATTTTACATCATATTAGGCTAGAATAAATCAGATTTAAGCATATAGTCGTTGAGAAATTAGTATTTGCATTGATTTCCTTCATTATACCATTTATGTGGAGGAAATGCCTAGTTTAATAGCCATACTTATTGTGTGCTAAAATGAGCCTTCCTTGTACTATAAAAGGAGGCTAGGCACGCCCTTATCATCACAATTCAGAATATCAAACACTTTTGCATACTTGAGAGCATTCTCTTGTTGATCTATCTTCACTTTCCACTCATCTCTTGTCCAAGTTCTTGAGCAAGTTTCTTCAAATCCAAGATTGTCTTCTCACTTGAAGAAGAAGGTGTTGGATCCATTTACATCCCCATTTTGGCAACAAAGGCTTGCTTTGTCTTGAACTTTTCAAGTATCAAGAAGGAGGAGTCGCCAAGGCAAAAACACCATCTTTGCTTGAACAAAGATTCAAGAGGAGTTGGCGGCCATATCCATTGTTTTCAAAGCTTCCGCAATCTGATTTTCCACCTTTTCTACAAGTGTTCATCCATTGTCAAGCTAGATCAAGTGTGAGGTGTTTTCATCCTTAAGGAAACACATCAATCAAGGTCACTATTCATATGAGTTTTGGTATGAACTGTAAGAACACTCATATGAACACCAAGAACAATAAGAACACAGATTCGATTTCTTTCAATACTCTTCACAACCAAGCTTCGGTACACCACTTTCTTTCACTTTTCAACTACAACCTCACTCTCTTTAAGCACATAAACTTCGCACGTTGCGGTTTTTGGATTGGATCCGAAACTTGCGAACTGCGCAAAACCTGCAACTGCGTTTTCTTTTCTTTTTCTTCTTCTTCTTCTCTGTTTCTCTTCTTCTTTCTTCTTTTTTTTTTTTGATTTATGAAGTTGCTAACACAACAACAACTCCTAACACAGATTCAACACAACAGATGAACCGAAATAAAAGCGGATATGGGGGGGGTTCAGGAAAACGAACAGAGTATAACATGGTTTGAAAACACAAAGATAAATCTTTCTTCAAGTAGAAAATAAAGGGGTTTAAGCTTGAAGAAATCACAACAACTCCAGCAAGCGATCTGGCTCTGATACCACTTGATACGACCACGGGTACGCTTTGGCCGCGAGATCGTACGGAAGCGCAGATCTAGCTCGGTGGAGTCGACTGAACAAAGAAGGATAGAGACGGCCACAGACACCTCCCAACTACGAGGTTGGGCAATATCTGCGATAAGCCTGGGGAGTATGGAAGATCTAGCACCTCTCAACTACGAGATTGAGCAATACTAGATATTAAACTTGATGATATTAATCTATCAAGGGGGATGGCGGAAAATAGCAAGGGGGGTGATACGACCACGGGTACGCTTGACGCGAGTCCGCGAGATCGTACGGAAGCGCAGATCTAGCTCGGTGGAGTCGATTGAACAAAGAAGGATAGAGACGGCCACAGACACCTCCCAACTACGAGGTTGGGCAATATCTGCGATAAGCCTGGGGAGTATGGAAGATCTAGCACCTCTCAACTACGAGATTGAGCAATACTAGATATTAAACTTGATGATATTCAATCTATCAAGGGGAATGGCGGAAAATAGTAAGGGGGTGAGAACCGGAGCTTAAGGAATTGTCCTTCTTAAGCTTTACATATGTTCTACCTTACAAAAAGAGTCTGTTGTTCCTTTTATAGAAGAGAAGGGAACAGACTCTGACACATGCGCAGACATGCCAAAAGCATAAAGTGCCTAAACAGGCAGGCTATCCTAAAAAGGTAAAAAGGTAAAAGCTAAAGTAATTACGTATTTGAACTCCCAAGTGTCTGCTTTAAAGGAGGGAGTGTTCCGGATGGGATGGAGTGGTTGGAAGTGGTCGGCTGCATTATTTGAGCATAGGCGGCTTCGTTTCAGGGCTTCGTCTGAACTGGAAGGCCTCGCACTGAAGGCTTCGCCTTCACCCGGAAGCTTCGCGGAGATGGCTTCGCAAAAAGGCCTCGCCTTCTCTTGGAGGCTTTGGAAGAAGGTTTTACCTTCACTTCGAAGTCTTTACTTTGGAGATTCTTGCTTGAGGGCTTCGCCGTGAGGCTTCTCAGAAATGGCTTCGCCTGAGGGTTTTGCCATCGCCGAGACGCCTTTGCTTAGGAAGCCTAGCCCTTGCCTTGAGGCTGCAGAGGGACGGCTTTGCCTAAGGGCCTCGCCATTGCCTGGGTGCCTTTGCAGGATGAAGTCGTCTTTGCCTTGAGGCCTCTTGTGGAGTCCTCGCATAGAGGCGTTGCCTTCTCCTGGTCAGGTGATCGCCCGAACCATGGATTAGGCCGCCTTAGCCTATGAACCTCCTGGCCACGGAGTTTCTCCGAGCTTCATTCGTCTGCCTCTTCGTCTGGTACACTTTGTTGTTGCTTTGAGGATCCCATGATCACATCAGGGGGTGAGAACCGGAGCTTAAGGAATTGTCCTTCTTAAGCTTTTCATATATTCTCCTCCTTACAAAAAGAGTCTGTTGTTCCTTTTATAGAAGAGAAGGGAACAGACTCTGACACATGCGCAGACATGCCAAAAGCATAAAGTGCCTAAATAGGCGAGCTATCCTAAAAAGGTAAAAAGGTAAAAGCTAAAGTAAAGGTAAGTATTTGAACTCCCAAGTGTCTGCTTTAAAGGAGGGAGTGTTCGGATGGGATGGAGTGGTTGGAAGTGGTCGGCTGCATTATTTGAGCATAGGCGGCTTCGTTTGAGGCTTCGTCGAACTGGAAGGCCTCGCATCAAGGCTTCGCCTTCACCGGAAGCTTCACGGAGATGGCTTCGCAAAAAGGCCTCGCCTTCTCTTGGAGGCTTCGCGAAGAAGGTTTTACCTTCACTTTGAAGTCTTTACTTTGGAGATTCTTGCTTGAGGGCTTCGCCGTGAGGCTTCTCAGAAATGGCTTCGCCTGAGGGTTTTGCCATCGCCGAGATGCCTTTGCTTAGGAAGCCTAGCCCTTGCCTTGAGGCTGCAGAGGGACGGCTTTGCCTAAGGGCCTCGCCATCACACAGGTGCCTTCGCATGATGAAGTCCAGTCTTTGCCTTGAGGCCTCTTGTGGAGTCCTCGCATAGAGGCGTTGCCTTCCCCTGGTCAGGTGATCGCCCGAACCATGGATTAGGCCGCCTTAGCCTATGAACCTCCTGGCCACGGAGTTGCTCCGAGCTTCATTCGTCTGCCTCTTCGTCTGGTACACTTTGTTGTTGCTTGAGGATCCCATGATCACATCACATGGCCCCTTTGGCGAACCCATGACCCTTTTTGGCGAACCCATGGCCCTTTGGCGAACCCATGGCCCCTTTGGCGAACCCATGGCCCCTTTGGCGAACCCATGGCCCTTTTTGGCGAACCCATAGCCTCTTCCGCGAACCCATGGCCCCTCCGGAGAACCCATGACCTTGGAGAACCCCCTGGGCATGTGCATGTTTGGTGATTTGAATATTCCCTCCATTTCTTCATAAATCCCATTTATGAAGGAATGGGAGGAATAGTCAGTAGCCTACAATTGTCTTCCATCCATCCCTTCCATCTTTCACCTCACCCACCATAATTCAAGGGGACTTTGTCCCTTGTCACGTCACTCACCGTTTCCCTACCATCTCACCTCTTTATATAGAAGACATGTGACCATTGTAATACTTAGAACATATTTATAAGAAATCAGAAATTCTCCAAGTGAGTTGTTGGCTTTTGTGTTCTCATTTCTTGCATTCCATCTCCTTAAGTGATCCGTGCAAGAGGATCCAACATAATATCTAGTATTGTTTGAACTTGTATTCAAAAGGTGCTAGATCCCGCTTCCCTCCCCAGGCATTTTCAAGGGCATTGCCTCACATCGTAGTGAGGAGGTTCCCTTGGCCGACTTGTGTTTCCTTGTTTCTTCCTCTATTTTTGTTTCCACTCTACTGGAAACCGCCTCCATCGAGCTAGATCCGAGCTCGTGATCACTTACTTAGTCCCCCGTGATCACTTCATGCTCAAAATAAGTTTTAAAACCACAAGAAAGTTTCAAACCTTTGAAGAAAATGATGGTTACTTTTTGCAAATGGTTGATTTGCAAGTGGCTCGGTTTTGAAGATTCAACTCCGCAACTTGAAAGAATAAGGCTAGGGTGGCTTTGGAAATCACAAAACTTGTTCTTTCCTTGCTTTTGTTGTGCCAAATCCTTCTTTTTTCGTTCAAATACTTGCTGCCAAATCACAAACACTTGTGTAAGTAACTTTTTTTTGTCTTTTTATATGCAATGATGGAATTGAATAGAAAAGATGGCACAACAATTGAAAAACAAGATTAAATGGAAAGAACAAATAAGATAGGTGATGATAACACAAGATGAAATCAAAAAAAAGATGTAGTTGCGGAATTGAAAAGAAAAGGGATAGAAAACTTCTCCTTGTCAAGCAATTGGCTCGATACAAATTGATGTGTTTCCTTAATGATGAAAACACCTCACACTTGATCTAGCTTGACAATGGATGAACACTTGTAGGAAAGGTGGAAAATCAGATTGCGGAAGCTTTGAAAACAATGGATATGGCCGCCAACTCCTCTTGAATCTTTGTTCAAGCAAAGATGGTGTTTTGCCTTGGCGACTCCTCCTTCTTGATACTTTGAAAGTTCAAGACAAAGCAAGCCTTTGTTGCCAAAATGGGGGGGTGTATATGGATCCAACACCTTCTTCTTCAAGTGAGAAGACAATCTTGGATTTGAATAAACTTGCTCAAGAACTTGGACAAGAGTTGAGTGGAAAGTGAAGATAGATCAACAAGAGAATCACTCTCAAAGTTGGAAAACGTTTTTCTTATAAAATGTATGATATATTTTTTTACAAATTTCGTGCAAGCCTCCTTTTATAGGACTAAGGGGCTGCTTACAATGACTAGACATTTAACTAGGCAATTAACTACACAATTCCTCTACTTAAATGTCATAATGAAGGAAATAAAGCTAATACTAAATGCTCAACGTCTATAATCATAAAACACACTTATTCTAGGCTATTATGATGTAAAAATATCCTAGGAAAAGAAAAGAATTCGGATGGACTGATTTTTAGGCAAAACAAGCCTTTAAAACACCTCATTATGGCTACAATTTCTCCATAAAGCCTCTAATAAAGCTCCAACGGCTCCACCATTAAATTCCAACGTCTCTTACCTCCTCAAGGCTGTTAGAAACCGAAATAAACATGTCCATTTGATTTTAGAGGCTTTGGAGAAGAAATAACCTATTTAGAGGCCAATTAAGGCTCCAACGGCCATATTCTTAATGAGCAGCCTCTCATTTATGTCCAGCATTAATGCTCAACGTCTCTATCATCTTCATGGCTCCTTCTTGGCTGTTTATAGCTCTAGACATCAAAAGAAATCAGATTGAAAAGCATTTAGAGTGCAATTAACCCATTTATGAGCTAATAATGCTCCAACGGCTAACTCCTTTAATGTTTGGATGCCATTTATGATGGGGCATTGATGACCAACGTCTAGAACTCCTTTTATGTTGTTAATGGACATTTGGACACCATCAAGACTTGGTCTTGCCATAAAAGTGGTCTTTAGTCTTTGGTAAAACATGTAGGGCACCTTGGTCTTGTGTACGGCAGGGGTACCCTTCATTTGTAGGGTACCCTACGATTGTAGGGCACTTTGAAGAGTTCACCAAGAAGTCATTTGAAGCATGTTGAACACTTGGTTGGTGGACAAGAATTGGAGGGTTCTCGTTGGGTGTGAAGTACCCTAGGAATGGAGGGTACCCTTCAAGTGTAGAACACCCTTGAGAATTGTCCTCCTAGGCATTGGGATGGGCCAATTTGGACATGTCTTGGACCAAGGTGTTGTGAGTGACCTTGGGCCAAGAGTTGAAGGCATGGGCCTTGACTTTGCTTAGGCTCTGATCACAATCTTGGACATGAGCGATGATATGAGCCCAAATGTTGATGGTGATGAGTTGGGCATTGGTGTGATCACGGTGGGGGGTAAGTGATCACGAGCTCGGATCTAGCTCGGAGGAGGCGGTTTCCAGCAAGAATGGAAACGAAGAACAGAGGAAGAACACGAAGGAAACAGAGTCGGCCAAGGGAACCTCCTCACTACGAGGTGAGGCAATGCCCTTGAAAATGCCTGGGAAAGGAAACGGGGACCTAGAACCTTTTGACTACGAGATCAAACAATGCTAGGTATTATATTGGATCCTCTTGCAATGGATCACTAATGGATTGGTGGAGCAAGATTTGAGACCCACGAAGAACAATATGCGTACTTCCGCAAATATGTGTTCTTACAAAATGAGTTCTCCCTAATACTTAGGTTACAGCTTCCTTTTATAGAAGGAGAAAGAAAGAAGTAAATAATAAAGAATGTCTTGACAAGGGGACAGCTTCTGGATTTATGGTAGGCGAAATGAGAGGTGGCGGTGATGTGACATTGTAGGCTACACACTTTGCGGCTCCCATTTCCCTATGAATTTGCTTTCGGCGGGAAAAGGAAGAAGAGGGCCTCTGCACAAGTTGAAGGGTTCGCGACTCGCGTATGGAAGCCTCTTACGCTTGGCGTGATGTCCACATCATACTCTCCCTCTTCGAAAGAATCCGTCCTCGGATTCATAAGGAAATTGTCCCTACAAATCTTAAGACACCACAACAATCTTGAAGAGGTATTAGGGGTTAGTGGAATAAAACCAAGTGGATGTGCCCATATCAAAAATTGGATTTTAAGGAATCTAATAGGCATTATGATCAAGGACCAAAACCTAAATAAATGCATGATACACTTCCACTCACTTAGACAAAGGGGCAAAATGTGGGGGTGCCCTCGGCTGATTACATACATGGCTAGGTGATGGGCATTCTTATACTCGAAACATATGGTACCTAGCTCATGGATAGCAAACATGGAAGCACCAAGTTGGGGCAAGATGAACAATCCGCTCTTTCTTGCTCCTGTGCCATGAAAGCACACATGTGCCCTATGTCTAAAGCTTTCTTTTGGGCCGAATTTTTTTTTGACAAAATAGCATGCAAATTCTACATGATTTCCAAAACTAGATGGTGATCACGGGGGGTATGAGTGATCACGCGATCACGGGGGGGTAAGTGATCACGCGCTCGGATCTAGCTTGAAGGAGGCGGTTTCCAGCAAGAATGGAAACGAAGAACAGAGGAAGAACAAGGAAACACAAGTCGGCCAAGGGAACCTCCGCACTACGAGGTGAGGCAATGCCCTTGAAAACGCCTGGGAAAGGAGATGGAACCGAGAACCTCCTCACTACGAGGTGAGGCAATGCAAGGTATTATATTGGATCCTCTTGCATGGATCACTAAAGATTGGCGAAGCAAGATTTGAGAAGGAGATGGAACCGAGAACCTCCTCACTACGAGGTGAGGCAATGCAAGGTATTATATTGGATCCTCTTGCAATGGATCACTATGATTGGCGAAGCAAGATTTGAGAACCCATAAAGGGCTTGAGGAATTTTCCTTCTCAAGCTTTTCTTTAAAATTGGTTCTGTCTATTCTAGGAGTCTGTTGTCCCTTTTATAGAGAAGGGAAAGGGAACAGACTCTTACATATACGCATGCATGCCATAAAGCGTACAGTGCTTTTGCATGCATGTTATCTAAAAAGGTGAAAAAGGTCAAAGCTAAGTAATATAATACTCCCAAGTGTCAGCATGAAAGGAGGGAGTATTCCTGATGGGACGGGAGTGGTTGGGAGTGGTCGGCTGAATTATTGGAAGTGCCTTCGCCAAAGTGCCTCCGCCAAAGTGCCTCCGCCAAAGTGCCTCCGCCAAAATGCCTCCGCCAAAATGCCTTCGCCAAAGTGGAACTTCTCTGTTTTTTGAATAAATTGAGCTCTGGAACTCCGATTGTGGTGATTCAAAAGCCATTTTCTCCTCTTGAAAAGGGCTTCAATATGAAATCCATTGCTCCAGCTCTTGATGAGTACAGATCCGCTTCACTTCTCCAAAAGAAAGCCCGGAGTGGATTCGAGGCCCCTCAGGATCATATCATTCTCTCCCTCTTCAAAAGGATTCGTCCTCGAATCCAAGGTGAGAGTTCCTCCCGGTACAACAAAATTAAATTACATACATAACATTCATAGTTACAGGGGCGACAAGGAAGGAGTTGTAAAGGTTGAGCACCAAGCACCTCTCAACTACGAGGTTGAGCAATACTGGTATTCGCTCACGAAATGCCGGACTCCGTCTTTGAACACCGTGCACCTCCCAACTACGAGGTTGGGCAATACAAGGTATAATTTCTCAAACGGACACCGTCTCCTCTCGCTTCTCTACAGCTCCGGGAAAAGAAATCACGGGGACAACCAAGGCACGAGGCGGACTTGCTGAGTTTGAGCGAGCGGGTTGATGCCTTCTCTTCTGCTTCTCAACAATCCGGGAAAAGAAAAAAAATACGGGGGCAACGAAGTTGGAACTTACCGAGGAGGAGAAGAAATGGACTTTCTGTTCTTCAACTTCTCGATGGTTCCGTGGAGAGAAGAAAACACAAACGAACTCCCTCAAGCAGCATGGCTCTGATACCAATTGATGTGATCACAGGGGGGGTAAGTGATCACGCGCTCGGATCTAGCTTGAAGGAGGCAGTTTCCAGCAAGAATGGAAACGAAGAACAGAGGAAGAACAAGGAAACACAAGTCGGCCAAGGGAACCTCCGCACTACGAGGTGAGGCAATGCCCTTGAAAACGCCTGGGAAAGGAGATGGAACCGAGAACCTCCTCACTACGAGGTGAGGCAATGCAAGGTATTATATTGGATCCTCTTGCATGGATCACTAAAGATTGGCGAAGCAAGATTTGAGAAGGAGATGGAACCGAGAACCTCCTCACTACGAGGTGAGGCAATGCAAGGTATTATATTGGATCCTCTTGCAATGGATCACTATGATTGGCGAAGCAAGATTTGAGAACCCATAAAGGGCTTGAGGAATTTTCCTTCTCAAGCTTTTCTTTAAAATTGGTTCTGTCTATTCTAGGAGTCTGTTGTCCCTTTTATAGAGAAGGGAAAGGGAACAGACTCTTACATATACGCATGCATGCCATAAAGCGTACAGTGCTTTTGCATGCATGTTATCTAAAAAGGTGAAAAAGGTCAAAGCTAAGTAATATAATACTCCCAAGTGTCAGCGTGAAAGGAGGGAGTGTTCTGATGGGACGGGAGTGGTTGGGAGTGGTCGGCTGAATTATTGGAAGTGCCTTCGCCAAAGTGCCTCCGCCAAAGTGCCTCCGCCAAAATGCCTCCGCCAAAATGCCTTCGCCAAAGTGGAACTTCACTGTTTTCTGAATAACTTGAGCTCTGGAACTCCGATTGAGGTGATTCAAAAGCCATTTTTCTCCTCTTGAAAAGGGCTTCAATATGAAATCCATTGCTCCAGCTCTTGATGAGTACAGATCCGCTTCACTTCTCCAAAAGAAAGCCCGGAGTGATTTGAGGCCCCTCATGATCATATCATATAGGCTCGGGTGGGTTCATCCAATTTAGCGCATGACATGATCATGGTTCCATCAGTATTCACATCATAAATGCATGAGGGCTTCCTAGCTAAAGTAGGCATGCACATAACAGTCCTAGCACAAATCATTTCATGATCACAAAATTTCAAAGTTTCATCCCTAAGATGAAATGTTATGTTACCTCTCCCCAAGTTAGGGGAGGGAGGCTCCTGCGCCGACACCGAGGCTTCTTCTTCCTCTTGTAAACAACCCAAAGATTCTTTGTCATCAATTCCTTGCATAATCAAAGAAGAACAACAATCATTAGAAGATTTAAGCGTTAGTCCTTCAGTGATCTCGGTTGAAAGCTTGGGGGTTTCACTCTCTTCACTCTTTTGGCTTTGAAGAGCCCTTTTCTTTCTTTTCTCTTTTTCTCTCTTTTTCTCACTCTCACACCATTCTTTCACAAGACCTTCCAGTTGTGAGACTTCATTTCTTATTTCCTTGAAACCCTTCCTCAGCTCCTCGAAATCCGTTCTAATTTCTCGGGTGAGATTTCCCAAAGGGCAATGTTCACAAGGAGGATTCGGGTTCACATTTGGAGAAGGGGTTGAGTGGGCTCTTGAAGGTGCGGCTCTTCTTTCGATGGTTACAGGGGAGTAGTGTGGGGGACTCGGAGATGAACTATGGGAGGTGGGGGGTCTCGACCAATGGGAAGAGGTTCTGGCCAAATGTGCGATGGGGGTGTGGGTGCCATACCGCCGCCTCATCACACTTTTCAAGCGGTCCCAAGACGGTATGAACTCTAACCCTCGATCACTTCTCTCTGTGGCGTACTCACACCACCAATACCAAGCTTCACCTCTTAGCATCTTAATGGCTATGTCAAGCTTCTCGAGTCCATGAGCACCACTTTTGGCAAAGAATGCCTCAAGATGGTGTTCCCATGACTCGAACCCGAAAGGGTCATCATCCCCTCGAAACTTAAGGGTCCGCGCCATTGGTATCCCTACACACAAACAATAATGTCAGTACCACTCATTTCCTTACGTGTATGGTTGGCCTCTTGTTTGTGTTTAGGGACACACTCGGATTCACTCTTGGCTTCTCCACACAAAGGCTTTCACAAGTTCTCTTAACTTGATCACACTCAACTTTTAGATCAAATGCAAACACACAAGTAGGAACAAGCAATAATTTCTAGTGAAAACCGAAACTTGCAATTCAAGAAAGATAACTAGTTACTTGAAACTAGCTTTTGAATGATTTAAGGTGGATGTTGGTTGAAAGAAGTATGGTAGGGAGTTTAGAAAGGGGCTTTTGCAATCACAAACACGTTTTCTTCAAGTTCATCAACAAATTTTGGATCAAAGTACTATTCATATGAGTTTGGTATGAACTTCATATGAACATCTCAAGAACACCAAGAACACTCAAGAACACATGAACTTGTTCATAATTTTCAACAACCTTTCAACGCACTTTTTCACACAATACAAGACTTTTCCATTTCCGAATCCGAAATCACTTTTCTTTCTCACCCAACTTCAATAATCAATATTCAAATATGCACTTTTCTCTAGTCACATGAACCACGCACAAATACAAATATTTTCGGTTTCTCTTGAACAACAACAAAACTTTTTTCTTCAAGTGTAAGAAAGAAGGCAATGGTCTTACTTGAAGAAAACAACAACTGATACGGTACCTCCAGCAAGCAATTTGGCTCTGATACCAACTGATGTGATCACAGGGGGGTAAGTGATCACGAACTCGGATCTAGCTCGTTGGAGGCGGTTTCCAGAAAGAAGGGAAACGAAAACA
The DNA here is from genome assembly GCA_024586325.1 of Stellera chamaejasme. Lineage (NCBI taxonomy): Eukaryota > Viridiplantae > Streptophyta > Magnoliopsida > Malvales > Thymelaeaceae > Stellera > Stellera chamaejasme. The sequence goes on from CM044981.1 coordinate 25,905,275, forward strand.
GAGGAAGGACACAAAGGAAACAAAGTTCGGCCAAGGGAACCTCCTCACTACGAGGTAAGGCAATGCCCTTGAAAATGCCTGGGAAAGGAAGCGGGATCTAGCACCTTTTGAATACAAGTTCAAACAATACTAGATATTATGTTGGATCCTCTTGCACGGATCACTTAAGGAGATGGAATGCAAGAAATGAGAAATATAATCATGGAATTCAATGACCACGAGTTTCAAGGCTATCGCGTCAGTGTACCCCATCATATCAATGATCCGCTCCGTTTTAGCCACCCATGTAAAGTACTCTTCCGGATCACTGGACCCGTAGAAGGGTGGAATCTGGAGCTTTATATTGGCGAGGGCTTGTTGATCTGGGGCTTGCGCCCTACCTCCTAGGTCTCTGTTGAAACCTCGATGGACATGGCCTCGCTCTGCTTCTTCATCTTCTTCGAGGTCTCTGTGGAGATAGGCTCTGGCTTGAGCTCTATCGGGAAAGACCCTTCTCTTTATAGGCTTTGGCGGTGGCTCCGCGTAATACTCCTGGTCATCACTGTCCAGGATGTCAACACCACGATCTATTCTTGTAGAAGTGGTCGGACGGCTGTGAGGGGTGGCCTGTGGCTTCGTTGATGCAAGATCGAAAGTGGTATGGGTGACTCCGTCTTGAGCCCACGATGCATGGGCATCATCGTGGGATTGCGAGCTATCCGGTTGCTTCCCTTGAGTAACCTCCACTCGCGTTAGACGCTCATTCGTCGTAGCGACTTGAGCTCCCAATTCATCCAACCTCTGTAAGATCTTTGCTAGCGTGCTGTGCACGGTTAGCTGGGATGGATGAGGGGGAGATGAGTCTGTTGAAACCATCTGTAACACAGTACTGTTGAAGATATGTAGTCAGGAAAGAATCTCACCACTCCTTGAGTGTTTACTCTCGCTCTCGTGTTTCTCTCAACAACTTTGTCACTTCGGCTGTTCACCGACGGCTTTCACAAGCTCTCTAAACTTGATACCGTTTTCAACCTCGGATCAAAGATGAGCACGCAAGAAAACACAAACAAAACTCTAGTAAAACCGCAACTTGAAACCCAAGAAAATGACTAGTTACTTGAAACCAGTGTTGTGGGATGTCAGGGTTGAGTTGGGGTCGAAAGAAGCAGGATGGAAGATGAGAGAAGGCTTTTTGCAGTCACAAACACTTTCTGTTCAAGTTCTGAAACTATTTTTGGATTGGAAACACTGTTTACTTGTGTTTTGATAAGAACACGTAAGAACATTCAAGAACTTTTCCAGAAGACAGAAACTTGCTTAATACTTTTCTTTCTTTAAACGTTTTCTTTGCACACTTGTCGCTCAAGACAACTCTTTTGGCTTATCTCGAAAATACTTGGCTTAAACAAGCACACTTTTAAACAACTTTTTCGGTCTCACTGAGATCATCAACCGATATTCCTTCAAGCATAAGAAAAGGTAACAAAAGGTTTTGCTTGAAGAAAACTCAACAAGAACACGAATACCTCTGACAAGCGCTTTGGCTCTGATACCATTTGATGTGATCACAGGGGGGTAAGTGATCACGAGCTCGGATCTAGCTCGTTGGAGGCGGTTTCCAGCAAGAAAGGAAACAAAAAACAGAGGAAGAAACAAGGAAACACAAGTTCGGCCAAGGGAACCTCCTCACTACGAGGTGAGGCAATGCCCTTGAAAATGCAGGAAAGGAGATGGGATCTAGCACCTCTTAACTACAAGGTCAAGCAATACTAGATATTATGCTTGGATCCTCTTGCCTGGATCACTAGGGAAATGGAAATGCAAGAATGGAGAACACAAAAGCCGATGACTCCCCGGGAGTGTTTCAGCCCAATTGCTTAAATTCAATAATATGTTCTAGGTTACAATGGTGTTGTTTCTAACTTATATAGTGGAGGGCTGTGAGAAGTAAGTTGGCTTAGTACAGCCGTACGTGCGTGCATAAAGCAAACAGTGCTTTTTGACATGCGTGCAGAGTAAAAGTTTCCAAAAAGGTGAAAAGGAAAAGCTAGCCTAAAAAGTGTCCGGGTGTCTTTTCCTTGAAAAGGGATGCCTACATTCCCGAGTAGCTGCAGAGAAAGGACGCCCTGCTGTCGGACTTGGTCGGCTATCTGGTTAAGTATGGAGGCTTCGCGGGATGTATTCGCCAAGTGCCTTCGCGGGAATGCCTTCGCCAGGAGCCTCCGCGAGTATGTTTTTACTTGAGGTCTTCTTAGGGTTCAAGCGTTCGCGCACCAAGGTTTGGCTGCTCCCTTCTTCAAGGATACTTATGCTCAAGACTCCAAAGGGCTTCGCGTATTCTTCATCCAACGCGAGGCCGAGCTGACGAAGCTGTAAGGACTTCGCTCGAGATTCCTCTTGGTCGTCCTGCGCCATGAGCCTCATGAAAGCGTTAAGGTTCGCTTGGACTCGTTTCAATCGGGACCTGGTCATGGGTCCGCCAAGGCCTTGGAGTGGATCAGGGGTCGCGCGCGCTTGAGGTTGTGGTTCATCTGGAACCTGAGGGTCTTTTGGGGCGATGCCCTCATCAGAACCTCCTCACTACGAGGTGAGGCAATGCCCTTGAAAATGCTTGGGAAAGGATAATGGAACCTAGAACCTCCTCACTACGAGGTGATACGACCACGGGTACGCTTGACGCGAGTCCACGAGATCGTACGGAAGCGCAGATCTAGCTCGGTGGAGTCGACTGAACAAAGAAGGATAGAGACGGCCACAGACACCTCCCAACTACGAGGTTGGGCAATATCTGCGATAAGCCTGGGGAGTATGGAAGATCTAGCACCTCTCAACTACGAGATTGAGCAATACTAGATATTAAACTTGATGATATTCAATCTATCAAGGGGAATGGCGGAAAATAGTAAGGGGGTGAGAACCGGAGCTTAAGGAATTGTCCTTCTTAAGCTTTACATATATTCTACCTTACAAAAAGAATCTGCTGTCCCTTTTATAGGAGAGAAGGGAACAGTCTGACATATGTGCATGCATGCCAAAAGCATAAAGTGCTTTAACATGCATGCCATCCTAAAAAAGGTAAAAGGGTAAAAACTAAGTAATATAATACTCCCTAGTGTCAGCGAGAAAGGAGGGAGTGTTCCAGATGGGATGGAAGTGGTTGGAGATGGTCGGCGGCATTATTGAGCATTGGTGGCTTCGCTTCAGCGCTTCGCCTGAACGGGAAGACCTCGCACTGAAAGCTTCGCCTTCACTCGGAAGCTTCGCAGAGATGGCTTCGCCAAAAGGCCTCGCCTTCTCTTGGGGGCTTCGTGAAGAAGGCTTTACCTTCACTTTGAAGTCTTTACTTGGAGATTCTTGCTTGAGGGCTTCACCGTGAGGCTTCTCGAAATGGCTTCGCTTGAGGGCCTTGCCATCACCGAGATGCCTTTGTTTAAGAAGCCTAGCCCTCGCCTTGAGGCTGCACAGGGGCGGCTTTGCGAAAAGGCCTCGCCAACGCCTGGGTGCCTTCGCATGATGAAGTCCAGTCTGCCTTGAGGTTCCTCAGGAATGGCTTCGCCTGAGGGGCTTCGCCATTGCCGGATGTCTTCGCTTGAAGAAGCCTTGCCTTTGCCTTGAGGCCTTTTGAGGAGTCCTCGCAGAGGCGTTGCCTTCTCTGGTCGGGTGATCGCTGAACCATGGATCAGCCGCTGAGCCTATGAACCTCCTCGCCACGTGGTTGCTCCGAGCTTCATTCGCCTGCCTCTTCGTCTGGGACATTTTGTTGTTGCTTGGGGATCCCATGATCACATCATTCCCTCCCCTTAAAAAGATTCGTCCTCGAATCTTAAGGAAGAAATTCCTACAAGCGAAACAAGCACAACAAACTTTGCGAGAACATTAGGGGTTAGTGAATAAAGCTCATCAATCGAGACTGCGGGGGGTCGCGGGGGCGATGCCTTTTAATGGGGGAGCATAATAACTCCAATATGCATCGTAATCATGAACAAAAGACGATAAAAATTCATGACATGCTTCCTAGAGTATTGTATGCAATTAACAATCAATTTATACTGAGGAATGCATGCGGTCTAAAAGTGTAGACCTTTGTTCATGGATAGGGGGTGGGTCAAGGAAGCGTTGTCTTCGCAATCCACATGCACATGTGCTTCCCAAGACAAAGAAGAAGAGACTAAGCTAGTCATAAAAGAGACGCCTTCGCGTGAATCACAAAGACTAGCCTTAGCACAAATAGGAGGTTAAGAGAGGGACAATCCGCCCTTTCCCTTCACCTCGGAAACGAGGAGATGCATGCTTTGATTCAGCTCCTATGTTCGTAGCATGCAAACTTAAGGAAGCTATGGATTTGCACTCAGCGTATATCCTTCACTGCTAGGAGAAGGAAGCAAATTACCTTCTCCCACGTTAGGGAGGAGTAGATCCTCTTCGTATATTTTCTTGCCTCCCAGCAATGATGTGGCCTTTTCCTCAAGTGTGGGCTCGGTTGGAACCCCCACGTGAGCTCTTCCTTCTTCCAAAGCCATGGCGCCTTCGCCATCTTCAAGTCTTCGCGCATCCGCGGCCTCTCCCTCTTTCTGCACAAACAAAGAAGAACTACAAGGTTGAGAAGATGAAATCGTTAGTTCTTCTGGGAGTTTGGTTGAAAGCCCGGGTGCGTCATTCTTTTCACTCAGTTGGCTTTGGAGAGCCCTCTCCTTTCTTCTCTCTTTTCTTTTCTTTTTCTCTCTCTCATACTCGATGTACTCATTCTTGAGTCTTTCAATGATGTGATCACGGGGGGTGTAAGTGATCACGCGTTCGGATCTAGCTTGAAGGAGGCGGTTTCCAGCAAGAATGGAAACGAAACAGGGGAAGAACACAAAGGAAACAGATTCGGCCAAGGGAACCTCCTCACTACGAGGTGAGGCAATGCCCTTGAAAATGCCTGGGAAAGGAGATGGGACCTAGAACCTCCTCACTACGAGATCAAACAATGCTAGGTATTATATTGGATCCTCTTTGGAAAGCGAAGCAAGATTTGAGAAGGAGATGGAACCGAGAACCTCCTCACTACGAGGTGAGGCAATGCAAGGTATTATATTGGATCCTCTTGCAATGGATCACTATGATTGGCGAAGCAAGATTTGAGAACCCATAAAGGGCTTGAGGAATTTTCCTTCTCAAGCTTTTCTTTAAAATTGGTTCTGTCTATTCTAGGAGTCTGTTGTCCCTTTTATAGAGAAGGGAAATGGGAACAGACTCTTACATATACGCATGCATGCCATAAAGCGTACGGTGCTTTTGCATGCATGTTATCTAAAAAGGTGAAAAGGTCAAAGCTAAGTAATATAATACTCCCAAGTGTCGGCGTGAAAGGCCTTTGGGAGTGTTCACGATGGGACGGGAGTGGTTGGGAGTGGTCGGCTGAATTATTGGAAGTGCCTTCGCCAAAGTGCCTCCGCCAAAGTGCCTCCGCCAAAGTGCCTTCGCCAAAGTGCCTTCGCCAAAGTGCCTCCGCCAAAATGCCTTCGCCAAAGTGGAACTTCACTGTTTTTGAATAACTTGAGCTCTGGAACTCCGATTGAGGTGATTCAAAAGCCATTTTCTCCTCTTGAAAAGGGCTTCAATATGAAATCCAGTGCTCCGGCTCTTGATGAGTACAGATCCGCTTCACTTCTCCAAAAGAAAGCCCGGAGTGATTTGAGGCCCCTCATGATCATATCATTCTCTCCCTCTTCAAAAGGATTCGTCCTCGAATCCAAGGTGAGAGTTCCTCCCGGTACAACAAAATTAAATTACATACATAACATTCATAGTTACAGGGGCGACAAGGAAGGAGTTGTAAAGGTTGAGCACCAAGCACCTCTCAACTACGAGGTTGAGAAATGCAGGTATTCGCTCACAGAAATGCCGGACTCCGTCTTTGAACACCGTGCACCTCCCAACTACGAGGTTGGGCAATACAAGGTATAATTTCTCAAACGGACACCGTCTCCTCTGCTTCTCTACAGCTCCGGGAAAAGAAATCACAGGGACAACCAAGGCACAGAGGCGGACTTGCTGAGTTTGAGCGAACGGGTTGATGCCTTCTCTTACGCTTCTCAACAATCCGGGAAAAGAAAATACGGGGCAACGAAGTTGGAACTTACCGAGGAGGAGAAGAAATGGACTTTCTGTTCTTCAACTTCTCGATGGTTCCGTGGAGAGAAGAAAACACAAACGAACTCCCTCAGCGGCATGGCTCGATACCACTTGATGTGATCACAGGGGGGTAAGTGATCACGCGTTCGGATCTAGCTTGAAGGAGGCGGTTTCCAGCAAGAATGGAAACAAAACAGAGGAAGAACACCAAGGAAACAAAGTCGGCCAAGGGAACCTCCTCACTACGAGGTGAGGCAATGCAATGCCCTTGAAAGCGAAGCAAGATTTGAGAAGGAGATGGAACCGAGAACCTCCTCACTACGAGGTGAGGCAATGCAAGGTATTATATTGGATCCTCTTGCAGGGATCACTGAGGATTGGCGAAGCAAGATTTGAGAACCCATAAAGGGGCTTGAGGAATTTTCCTTCTCTAGCTTTTCTTTAAAATTGGTTCTGTCTATTACAAGAGAAAGCTCCTCCATTTATAGTAGAAGGAAGCAGTGGCATTTATGGGAGGTATGGGAGGGGACAGATCCTTGATTTAAGGGATACGAATGCATGGCCATGGAAGTGACGTTACAGGTGCCTTTTGCATCCATTCCATTCTCCATAAATTGCTTTATGGGACAATGGGAAGGACCTACAACAGGCATGATCGGGGCTTCTCCAAAGTGAGTGTTCCGAAGTGACGCCAAAGTGCCTTTGCCAAAGTGGTCGGCTGAATGCCTTTGCCAAAGTGCCTTCGCCAAAGTGCCTTCGCCAAAGTGCCTCCGCCAAAGTGCCTTCGCCAAAGTGCCTCCGCCAAAGTGCCTTCGCCAAAGTGGAACGGAACTTCTTGTTTTCGAATAACTTGAGCTCTGGAACTCCGATTGAGGTGATTCAAAAGCCATTTTTCTCCTCTTGAAAAGGGCTTCAATATGAAATCCATTGCTCCAGCTCTTGATGAGTACAGATCCGCTTCACTTCTCCAAAAGAAAGCCCGGAGTGATTTGAGGCCCCTCATGATCATATCTTGTAAGCTCTTCACTACTGGGTGCAATATTTTGAGTGCCAAGGGTAGAGATGGCTAGCACCTCTCAACTACTTGGGGATCGTGCTCGGGAGTAGTATGGAGAGGGCGGCTCTTCTTGAAAGATACCATATCTTTGCCAGAGCAACCTCTTCAATTCATTCCAAGTCCGAATGGGGGCTTTGATGAGGACATCGCCCCAAACGGCCCTCAAGTTCAACCAAGCTCGCCCTCACAAGCGCGCACACCCACAGATCCGCTCCAAGGCGTTGGCGGACCCATAACCAGGGCTCGTCTAAAGCAAGTTCAAGCAAACCTCAATGCCTTCATGAAACTCATGGCCCAAGATGACCAAGAGGAATCTCGAGCGAAGGCCTTGCAGCTTCGCCACCTTGGCATCACTTTGGACGAAGAAGATGCGAGGCCCTCTGGAGTCTTAAGCCTAAGCATCCTTGAGGAAGAGAGTACTAAGGCCTTGTTACGAGGACACTATACCATTGCGAAGACCTCAGACAAACGTCCTGTGAAAGGCCTAGGCGGAGGCATTCCCGCAAAGGCACTTGGCGAAGGCTATCCTGCGAAACCCTCAATCATAGAGAGAAGACCGACCACTTCTGACAACAAAGCGTTCCTTTTCACCTGCAACAACTCGGGAATGAAACTCCTTTTTCTTTACAGAGAAAAGACATGTGAACGCTTTTTAGGATAACTTTTTCCTTTTCACCTTTTTTAGAAGCTTTTCACTCTGCACGCACGCAATCTCAACCGACTTACTGTTCCCCACTCCCCACTATATAAGCTAAGAGCAGCGTCATTGTAAGCGAGAACATATTATTGAATTCAAGAATTGGTGAAAACACTTCCGGGAAGTTGTTGGCTTTTGTGTTCTCCAATCTTGCATTTCCATTTTCCCTAGTGATCCAGGCAAGAGGATCCAAGCATAATATCTAGTATTGCTTGAACTTGTATTAAAGAGGTGCTAGATCCCATCTCCTTTCCAATTCATTTTCAAGGGCATTGCCTCACCCCGTAGTGAGGAGGTTCCCTTGGCCGACTTTGTTCCCTTGTTCTTCCTCTGTTCTTCGTTTCCGTTCTTGCCGGAAGCCATCTCCTTTGAGCTAGATCCTCCCGTTGTGATCGGTGAACCACCGTGATCACATCAAGTGGTATCAGAGCCAAAGCGCTCACTGGAGGTATCTGTGTTTCTTGTTTGGTTTCCTTCAAGCATAAACCCTTTGTCAAACTTTCTTACGCTTGAAGAAATATTGGTCAATGAACTCAGTGAGACCAAAGCGTTGTTTAAAAAAAAAAAAGTGTCTCGACAAGTCGGGAATTTTCGGGTTTAACCCAAAGAGCATGTAGTTGTCCCAAAGCACAAAGGGAAAGTATTGTGCACGTTTCGTGACTGGGAATACTTGAATGTTCGTACTCGTTCTTGTCAAAACACGAGTGGACAGTAATCCCGATCTGACCAAAGTTTGAACTAAAACAAAAGTGTTTGTGACTGTAAAAGCCTTTTCAAATCTTCCTGCCTATTTCTTTCGAACCCCAAACTTAACTCTAATCTCCCAAAGCAGACTAGTTTCAAGTAACTAGACATTTTCTTGAGCTTCAAGTTGCGATTTTACTAGAGTTTTGTTTGTATTTTCTTGTGTGTCCATCTTTGATCTCGGGTTGAAAGCGGTATCAAGTTTAGAGAGCTTGTGAAAGCCTTAAGTGATAAAGCCGTTGAGAGAAACACGAGAGTGAGAGTACACACTTAGGGAGTGGTGAGATTCTGTTTCTGACTACATATTTTCAACAGTACTGTGTTACAGATGGTTTCGTCAGACTCATCTCCACCTCATCCATCCCAGCTAGCCCTGCAAAGCACGCTGGTAAAGATTTTACAGAGACTAGATGACTTAGGAGCTCAAGTCACTACGACGAATGAGCGACTGACGCGAGTAGAGGTAGCTCAGGGATAGCAACCAGAAAACTCGCAAGCCCACGAAGATGCCCATGCATCCCGAGCTCAAGGAGGGGTCACTCATACCACTTTCGATCCCACATCGGCGAGGACGCAGGCCACCCCTCACAGTCGCCCTACCACTTCTACGAGAGTAGATCGTGGTGTTGACGTCTTGGACAGTGATGATCAGGAGTATTACACGGAGCCATCACCAAAGTTTGTTAAAAGGAGGGTCTTCTCCGATAGGGATCAAGGCCGAGTCTATCCCAACAGGAACTTCGATGAAGACAAGGAAGCGGCGCGAGGACGTGTCCACCGAGGCCTTAACCAAGACTTTGGAGGTAGGACACAAGCTCGGACCCACAAGCTTTCGCCAATATAAAGCTTCATATACCACCCTTCTATGGGTCCAGTGATCCGAAGAGTACTTCACGTGGGTAGCTAAAACCGAACGGATCATTGAAATGATGGGGTACACCGATGCAATAGCCTTAAAACTCGTGGTCATCGAATTCCATGACTATGCCCTCACCTGGTGGGAGCAAGAGCATCACGAGAGAGCAAGGATCCGCTGTCGTCCCATCACCACTTGGGAGGATCTGAAGCGAACCATGAAAAACCGGTTGAGGACCCAAGAGCTCGAATGCCAAAGCTAAAGGGTCAAAGTGGATATTTACAAGAAGATGAAGGAAAGGCAGCCCATGCCTTCAACTTAGGCCATTCTAATGCCCAACAAGATGCCCAACTCATCAACCTCACCATTTGGGCTCACAACATCGCTCAAGCCCAAGATGGTGATCAGAGCCTAAGCAAAGTCAAGGCCCATGCCTTCAACTCTTGGCCCAAGGTCACTCACAACACCTTGGTCAAAGACATGTCCAAATTGGCCCATCCCAATGCCAAGGAGGACAATTCTCAAGGGTGTTCTACACTTGAAGGGTACCCTCCATTCCTAGGGTACTCCACACCCAACGGGAGCCCTCCAATTCATGTCCACCAACCAAGTGTTCAACATGCTTCAAATGACTTCTTGGTGAACTCTTCAAAGTGCCCTACAATCGTAGGGTACCCTACAAATGAAGGGTACCCCAGCCCTACACAAGACCAAGTTACCCTACATGTTTTACAAGCACTAAGGGCCACTTTTAAGGCAAGACCAAGTCTTGATGGTGTCCAAACGTCCATTAACAACATAAATGGAGTTCTAGACGTTGGTCATCAATGCCTCATCATAAATGGCATCCAAACATTTAAGGAGTTAGCCGTTGGAGCATTATTAGCTCATAAATGGGTTAATTGCACTCTAAATGCTTTTCAACCTGATTTCTTTTGATGTCTAGAGCTATAAACAGCCAAGAAGGAGCCATGAAGATGATAGAGACGTTGAGCATTAATGCTGGACATAAATGAGAGGCTGCTCATTAAGAATATAGCCGTTGGAGCCTTAATTGGCCTCTAAATGGGTTGTTTCTTCTCCAAAGTCTCTAAAATCAAATGGACATGTTTATTTCGGTTTCTAACAGCCTTGAGGAGGTAAGAGACGTTGGAATTTAATGGTGAAGCCGTTGGAGCTTTATTGGAGGCTTTATGGAGCATTTGGAGCCATAATGAGGTGTTTTAAAGGCTTGTTTTGCCTTAAACTCATTCCATCCGAATTCCTTTCTTTTCCTAGGATATTCTTACATCATTATAGCCTAGAATAAGTGTGTTTTATGATTATAGACGTTGAGCATTTAGTATTAGCTTTATTTCCTTCATGATGACATTTAAGTGGAGGAATTGTGTAGTAATTGCCTAGTTAAGTGTCTAGTCATTGTAAGCAGCCCCTTACTCCTATAAAAGGAGGCTTGCACGAAATTTGTAGGAAACATATCATACATTTCAGAAGAAAAACGTTTTCCAACTTTGAGAGTGATTCTCTTGTTGATCTATCTTCACTTTCCACTCAACTCTTGTCCAAGTTTCTTGAGCAAGTTTAGTGAAATCCAAGATTGTCTTCTCACTTGAAGAAGAAGGTGTTGGATCCATCTACACCCCCCCATGTTGGCAACAAAGGCTTGCTTTGTCTTGAACTTTCAAAGTATCAAGAAGGAGGAGTCGCCAAGGCAAAACACCATCTTTGCTTGAACAAAGATTCAAGAGGAGTTGGCGGCCATATCTATCAATTTCAAGCTTCCGCAATCTGATTTTCTTCATTTCCATCAAGTGTTCATCCTTTGTTAAGCTAGATCAAGTGTGAGGTGTTTTCATCCTTGAGGAAACACATCAATTGGTATCAGAGCCAATTGCTTGACAAGGAGAAGTTTTCTATCCCTTTTCTATTCAATTCCGAAACTTCATTGTTTGATTTCATCTTGTTTTATCATCATCCATCTTATTTGTTCTTTCCATTTCATCTTGTGTTTCAAGTGTTGTGCCATCTTTTCTATTCTATTCTATCATTGCATACAAAAAGACAAAAAAAAAAGTTACTCACACAAGTGTTTGTGAAATTTCAGCAAGCTTTCAAGCAAAAAGAAGCATTTTGGCACAACAAAAGTAAGGAAAGAACAAGCTTTGTGAATTTGAAAAAGTCACCTAAGCCAATTCTTTCAAGTTGCGGAAATTGTCTTCAAAACTAAGCTAATTTGCAATCCACCCTTTGCAAAAAGTAACCAACATTTTCTTCAAAGGTTTGAAACTTTCTTGTGGTTTTAAAACTTGTTTTGAGCATCTTGTTCAAAAGTTTTGAGCTAGAAAGGTTGCTAGATCTTGTAAAGAGAATTTTGGTGACTAAGAGTGGAAAAAGGCTTGAGTGTTACATTTTTGCCAAAGAGTGTAAACACGAGTGTGGAGTGAAACACTAAGGGAGTGTGGTGAGGTACAACTTTATTGTTTCATTGTGTAGGTACCAAAATGAGATGTTTTAAGACATTTCAAGGATTTGATGATAGTGAAGGATATTGGTCATGGGAAAGTCAAATGGAGAATATTTTCTCCAAGGCACACAAAACGCCCCACATGCAATTTGTGACCGCCATGGAAAATATGGGTGAGGAACCTTATCAATGGGTTCTTGATGAGAGAAGGAATGGTTATAAACCCATTTCAACATGGGAACATTTGAGGCGTCTTTTGAGGAAAAGGTATGCACCTTCATATTCTACTTCTACACCTCAATCATTTTCCTACCTTTCTCAAAATCCAAGCCCTCCAACAAAACACTTTCCTACTCACCTCCTTCAAAAGGCCTACCCTACACAAAGAGTCCTACTTCCTACCACAATTCAAATGACCACCCCTCGCAAGAAGAATGTGACAGTGCATACAATTCTTTTCTAGCTTCTATTGAGACCATAAAGAGTTTGATGCAACAATCCATGGAGGAAAATGGAAGAATTTTTGAGGAAGAGAGAAAAAGAGAAGAAGAGAGGAAGAGAGAAAATGAAAGAGTGATGTCAAATACCAAATAAAAAGAAAGAGAGATGGCCATGAAAAAAGAGAGCAACTTGAGAGCCACAAAAGAGATTGATGAGAGAAAACAAGAGTGTCAACTTAGCCAATGTACTTCTTGTATTATGCTTGAGGAAACTTTTGAAGAAGCAATATCCATTGAAGAAGAGCAACCACATCAAGAGGAAACCTCAATTTTGAGGGATGGTAACTATTCTCTTTACTCAATTGATTTATTTGATAAAAATGATTCTTTGAGTATTGATATGCTTGATGTTATAAAATCTGGAACTAAGCATGATACTCTTCCCATGGATGATTTTTATGCTAGTTTAAGATTTGTTGAATCTTCTCATGAGTATGTTGCATATGTTGATCCTTATGCTTCATTGTTAATTCCAATGAATGATTGGAAAAATGTTCTTAAGCATGCTTTGTTTTCATCATCTATTGTTGCTAGAACTAATAGCAAAAATTTTGCTAATTCTTGCCAAATAGTTGCTGCCCATGTTGAAAATGATATGAAAATTCTACCATTTATTGGGTCATATGCATATGGAGATGCTAAACAAGTTGAGCATGACAAATTTGTAGAAAAGAGATTTGGTAATGAATTTGATCATGAATTGTCCTTTGTGTCATTCTTCTTGTCCTCATTTTGAAATTTGACACATACAATTTGTTGAAGAATGAGAAGCTTCAAAAGTCTATATTTGTGTTTGATCCAGAGTATGTTTGAGTGAATTAACTTATTCGATCAAGCATGAGAATGACTTTTGTTCAAGTTTCTTGCATAGAAATGGTGATGATCTTTCTTATACAAGATTGGCTTTAAGTTCACCATGTTATGATGTCTTGATGCTAAGTGATTACAATGCCACCATTTCCTTGAATGAAAATTCCATGAAGATTGATTCATGTGCAAATTTGAGAAATGCAAATGATATTTGTTGTGGGAAAATAATGCAAATTTGGACCAACTTTGCAATTGTGTTCACATTCATCATTTCTATCTTTGAAATTGCTAATTTGGTCCTCGAGAAAGGCCTACATGCATTTTGTAGGTACAAAGGTTTCATATTTTGATACGACCTCGGGTACGCTTGACGCGAATCCACGAGATCGTACGGAAGCGCAGATCTAGCTCGGTGGAGTCGGTTGAACAAAGAAGGATAGAGACGGCCACAGGCACCTCCCAACTACGAGGTTGGGCAATATCTGCGATAAGCCTGGGGAGTATGGAAGATCTAGCACCTCTTAACTACGAGATTAAGCAATACTAGATATTAAACTTGATGAAAAACTAACAATCAAGGGGTATGGCGGAATATATCAAGGGGGTTAGAACCGGGCTTAAGGAATTGTCCTTCTAAAGCTTTACATATGTTCTACCTACAAAGAGTCTGTCTTTCCTTTTATAGGAAGGAGAGGGGACAGTCTACGACAAATGCGCAGGTATGCTAAAAGGTATAAAGTGCCTCAATCAGGCATGCTATCCTAAAAGGTAAAAGCTAAAGTAAACAATATAATACTCCCAAGTGTCTGCTTGAAAGGAGGGAGTGTTCCAGATGGGATGGGAGTGGTTGAGAGTGGTTGGCCGAATTATCGAGCCTAGGTGACTTCGCTTCAGGGCTTCGCCTTCGCCAGGAAGCCTCGCCTGGAGGTCTTGCCTTCACTGTGAAGACTTCACGTTGGAGATTCTTGCTTGAGGGTTTCGCCTTGAGGCTTCTTTTGTCATCGCCGAGATGCCTTCGCTTAAGAAGCCTAGCCCTCGCCTTGAGGCTGCACAGGGGCGGCTTTGCCAAAGGGCCTCGCCAACGCCTAGGTGCCTTCACATGATGAAGTCCAGTCTGCCTTGAGGTTCCTCAGGAATGGCTTCGCCTGAGGGGCTTCGCCATTGCCCGGATGTCATCGCTTGGGGAAGCCTTGCCTTTGCCTTGAGGCCTCTTGAGGAGTCCTCGCATAGAGGCGTTGCCTTCTCCTGGTCAGGTGATCGCCTGAACCATGGATCAGGCTGCCTGAGCCTATGAACCTCCTCGCCACGGAGTTGCTCCGAGCTTCATTCGCCTGCCTCTTCATCTGGGATACTTTGTTGTTGCTTGCGGCTCTCATGATCACATCATATTTGAAGGGCCAAACCGTGGATGTAAAGGAGCACTATTCCATGACACATTACTTCAATTCTTATCAAGCAATATGCCCCTTGATATTTTCAAGTGGGCAATCAAGGGAAGTAATTTGTTTCTTGAACTCTTTTTATCCATAATTATTTTTGGATTTGCATCATCTGACTTCCAATATTTTTCTTTTACAGAACAACATGATTCGAGGACGAATCATTTTCAAGGGGGAGGGAATGATGTGAATCTGCCAAATGATTCAATTGCTCACTTGATAAGGCTTGAGGACCCAAGAGCTCGAATGCCAAAGCTAAAGGGTCAAAGTGGTTATTTACAAGAAGATGAAGGAAAGGCAGCCCATGCCTTCAACTTAGGCCATTCTACTGCCCAACAAGCCGCCCAACTCTTCAACCTCACCATTTGGGCTCACAACACTGCTCAAGCCCAAGATGGTGATCAGAGCCTAAGCAAAGTCAAGGCCCATGCCTTCAACTCTTGGCCCAAGGTCACTCACAACACCTTGGTCCAAGACATGTCCAAATTGGCCCATCCCAATGCCAAGGAGGACAATTCTCAAGGGTGTTCTACACTTGAAGGGTACCCTCCATTCCTAGGGTACTCCACACCCAACGGAGCCCTCCAATTCATGTCCACCAACCAAGTGTTCAACATGCTTCAAATGACTTCTTGGTGAACTCTTCAAAGTGCCCTACAATCGTAGGGTACCCTACAAATGAAGGGTACCCCAGCCCTACACAAGACCAAGGTGCCCTACATGTTTTACAAGCACTAAGGGCCACTTTTAAGGCAAGACCAAGTCTTGATGGTGTCCAAACATCCATTAACAACATAAATGGAGTTCTAGACGTTGGTCATCAATGCCTCATCATAAATGGCATCCAAACATTTAAGGAGTTAGCCGTTGGAGCATTATTAGCTCATAAATGGGTTAATTGCACTCTAAATGCTTTTCAATCTGATTTCTTTTGATGTCTAGAGCTATAAACAGCCAAGAAGGAGCCATGAAGATGATAGAGACGTTGAGCATTAATGCTGGACATAAATGAGAGGCTGCTCATTAAGAATATAGCCGTTGGAGCCTTAATTGGCCTCTAAATGGGTTGTTTCTTCTCCAAAGCCTCTAAAATCAAATGGACATGTTTATTTCGGTTTCTAACAGCCTTGAGGGGGTAAGAGACGTTGGAATTTAATGGTGAAGCCGTTGGAGCTTTATTGGAGGCTTTATGGAGCATTTGGAGCCATAATGAGGTGTTTTAAAGGCTTGTTTTGCCTTAAACTCATTCCATCCGAATTCTTTTCTTTTCCTAGGATATTTTTACATCATAATAGCCTAGAATAAGTGTGTTTTATGATTATAGACGTTGAGCATTTAGTATTAGCATTATTTCCTTCATTATGACATTTAAGTGGAGGAATTGTGTAGTTAATAGCCTATTTAAGTGTCTAGTCATTGTAAGCAGCCCCTTAGTCCTATAAAAGGAGGCTTGCACGAAATTTGTAGAAGACATATCATACATTTCAGAAGAAAAACGTTTTCCAACTTTGAGAGTGATTCTCTTGTTGATCTATCTTCACTTTCCACTCAACTCTTGTCCAAGTTTCTTGAGCAAGTTTAGTGAAATCCAAGATTGTCTTCTCACTTGAAGAAGAAGGTGTTGGATCCATCTACACCCCCCCATTTGGCAACAAAGGCTTGCTTTGTCTTGAACTTTCAAAGTATCAAGAGGAGCATCGAATGCTTTAAGTGCTTGGGAAAGGGACACTACGCGAGGGATTGCCCCAACAGAAGAGCCATGGTCATTCGGCCCGATGGGGAACTGTCGAGCGAAGAAGGAGAAGTTCTTCCCGAACAAGAGCATCACGAGAGTGGAGCAGAGGAAGGAGAGCTGCCTATGGACGGTCTTATATTAGTCACCAAGAGTGATACGATCACGGGTACACTATCGCCCATCCCAAGCCGCGCGAATCCGCGAGAGATCGGCAAGTATGAAGATTCCATCACTTGTGACGTAGTGCGAATGCAAGCCACCCGCATTATGGCAAGATCACGGGTACGCTTGACGCGAAACCGCGAGATCGTACGGAAGCGCAGATCTAGCTCGGTGGAGTCGGTTAACAAAGAAGGATAGAGACGGCCACAGACACCTCCCAACTACGAGGTTGGGCAATATCTGCGATAAGCCTGGGGAGTATGGAAGATCTAGCACCTCTTAACTACGAGATTAAGCAATACTAGATATTAAACTTGATGATAAACGATCAATCAAGGGGGATGGCGGAATATAGCAAGGGGGTGAGAACCGGGCTTAAGGAATTGTCCTTCTTAAGCTTTACATATGTTCTGCCTATTCTAGGAGTCTGTCTCTCCTTTTATAGGGAAGGAAAGGAACAGCCTCTTACAAAAGACGCATGCATGCCATAAAGTGTACAGTACTTTTGCATGCATGTCTGACGAAAAGATAAAAAGGTAAAAAGTTCGCTCCCAAGTGTCAGCGTATAAGGCGGGAGGGGCCCGATTGGTCGGGAGTGGTTGGCCGATTTGGATAAGCCGAGGTGGCTTTGCTTTAGGGCTCTGCTGATGGGAGGCCCGGCTCGGAAGGCCTCGCCTTTGTTGGGAAGCTTTCTCAAAGGAGGCTTCGCCTAGTGGCCTCGCCTTCCCCTTTGAGACTTGCAACGAAGGCTCCGCCTTCGTTTGGAGACTCCGCAGAAGAATATCCCTTAGTTAGCGTCTGAACTGGAAGTCTTCTTGTTGTAGACGTGGCCTTTACCAGGAGGCTGGCTGGGATGACGTCGCCCAGGGGTTTTGCCTTCGCCAGGCAGCTTCACAAGCAAGTTCCGTCCGTATCTTAAAGACTTCTCGTGGACATTGTTGCATGAGGGCTTCGCAATGGGGAGGGTTATGGAGATGGCTTCGCTGAAGGTTTGGCCATCGCGAACTCCTTTGTTGGGAAGCCTAGCCCTCGCCTCGGGGCTTCGCAGAATGGCTTCGCTGGGGCTTCGCCGGTGTTCGGATGCCTTAGCATGATGCAGTTCATCCTTCACCTTGAGACTTCGGCTTTGCCAAAGGGGCTTGCCTTCGCTGGATGCCTTTTGCACGAAGCCTCTCCTACGCCTTGAGGCCTCTTTTAGGGTCCTCGCGTGAAGGCATTGCCCTTTCCATGTTTGGGGTTAATCCGGACCATCGGATTAGGCCGCCTGGGCCTCTGAACCCACTCGCCAAGGGTTTGCTCCGAGCTTCACTCGACTGCCTCTTCGTCTGGGACGTCTTGTTGTTGCTTGGGGATCCCATGATCACATCATTCCCTCCCTCTTAAAAAGATTCGTCCTCGAATCTTAAGGGAAGAAATTTTTCCTACAATTGAAAACAAGCACAACAAACTTTGGAGAGCATTAGAGGTTAGTAAATGAAACTTAACCGGAGATTGGGGGGGATCACGGTGGCGATGCATATGTATGCATGAGCATGACAACTCCTATATGCATCGTGATCATGAACAGAAGTCTATAAAAATTCATGACATGCTTCCTAGAGTATTGTAGACATTTAACAAGAACTTTATACTCAAGGAAAGCATGCGGTCCAAAGACTTTAGACCTCTGCTCATGGAGGCTGGGGTGGGGGTCAAGGGAAGCTTTACCTTCGCCAAGCACATGCATATGTGCTTCCCGAGACAAAGAAGAAGAAACTAAGCTAGTCGTAGAAAGAACTTCAGTCTGCAACGCGCAGAGACTAGCATTAGCATAAGCAAGAGGTTGAGAGATGAACAGGTTGTCTCTCTCTCCACCTCAACCATTAACATGGTTTCAGCTCGATTTATTTTAAGATGCTCATGTTTGTTAAGGAAAGGCATGGATGTCTCTCGTGGAACAAAGGGGTCTTTCCTTAACGCATGCATTCTAAGCATGTCAAACATGGCATCCTGGGGTCCGTATATATATTCGAACAATGGGTGCGGTGTCGAACCAATGTCCGATCCATCACCCCTGTTCGTAGCATGCAGACTCAAGGAAACCACAGATTCGCACTCTTGCGTATACGGTGCTTCTGGAAGGAAGAGACAAGTTACCTTCTCCCAAGTTAGGGAGACGTAGACTGCTTCGCATATCATCTTCTTCTCCTTGACAACGGTGTGGCTTCTTCCTCAAGTACGGGTTTAGTTGGGACTCCCGCATGAGCTCTGCCTTCTTCCAAAGCGCCTTCGCTTTCTTCAACTCTTCGCGCGCCCGCGGCTTCTTCTTCTTCCTGCGTAGCCAAAGAAGAACAACAAGTATGAGAAGATGAAACGATTAGTTCTTCTTGGGGTATGGTAGAAGGCCCAGGTGAGTCTTTCTTTTCACTCATTTGGCTTTGGAGAGCTCTTTCTTTTCTTCTCTCTTTCCTTTTCTCTCTCGCCCGCTCATATTCTAAGTACTCATCTTTGAGCCTTCTAATCTCTTGGGCGAGAGTCTCTTCTTTGGATTTTGGTGAGGGTTGGGATTTGTGGTGTAGGTATGGGCTGCGCAAGTATTGGGCGGTGGGGTGCGCGGCCCAACCAAGGGGGTTTGTGGCGATGGGGTCCTCGCCTCCTTTCTGGAAGGAAGTTGGTTCGCCCGAGGCGAAGACCCGTCGAGTGGAGTATGGTGGCGGAGCTCGACTGGCACTTGGGTGCGGGCGCATGGGGCCCTCGCACTGGGGTAGTATGGAGGGTGGCTCTTCTTGGCATTGTCCATATCGTCGCCACTGCAACCCGTTCTACTCTCTCCAAGTCTGGATGGGGGCTTCAGCGGACCGTTCTCTGTCAGTGAACTCTCGGCGACACCATTACTTGGCCTCTCCTTTTAGGCGTCTTATGGCTTGGCTCAACATTTTTCACCACGAAGTGGGAGCACAGTGGTACTCCAACTTCTCCATCCAATGCCATAAGTCTTTTCCAAGCTGGTATCGCCCCATCGATAGATCAACCCCATAGAAATATTTATCTCGCCATGGGGTTTCTGCACATTTAAACAATAAAATTAGTCCGCTCAAACTCCTCACGTGTTTGGGGTTCTCTCTGCCGCGAAGGGGTCTGCCCTTTCGCGAGGGGTCACACTCGGCTTTCTTTCTTTCCTCTTGCTTAGCTCTCAGAGCTTGCTCTTTCCAAGGCCAAAACCCGATAATGAATATCACAAGATAACCAATAGCATGCAAAAATCTTTAAGTAAGAAGTACTAGTTACTTGAAGCAAGCTAGGTTAAAATGGAGGGGGGGGTTTTGGCAACAGATATACAAGAGGGTTAGAAATGAGGTTTTGGCGCACAAACACTTTTGGCTCAAATTTGAAATCGAAATTAGATCAAGGTCACTGTTCATATGAGTTGTGGAATGAACAGATATGAACATTCATATGAACACCAAGAACAATAAGAACACAGATCCGATTTCTTCTACGCTTTTCACAACCAAGCCTTATACACCACTTCTCTTCACTTTTCAACTACAACCTCACTCTTTTGAGCGTATAAATCTTTGCACGTTGCGGTTTTTAAAAATAAAGCGAGATTTTGCGACTTTCGCAAGACCGCAATCGCTTTCTTTTCTTTTTCTTTCTTCTTCTTTTTTTTTTTTTTGATTTATGAAGTTGCTAACACAACAACAACTCCTAACACAGAATCAACACAACAAATATAAGCTGAAATAAAGGTGGATATGGGGGTTTTCAGAAAATGGACAGAATATAACACGGTTATAAAATGCGCAAAGATAAATCTTTCTTCAAGTAGAAGTTAAAGGTTTTAACCTTGAAGAAATCACAACAACTCCAGCAAGCGATCTGGCTCTGATACCACTTGATACGATCACGGGTACGCTAGGCGCGAATCCGCGAGATCGTACGGAAGCGCAGATCTAGCTCGGTGGAGTCGATTGAACAAAGAAGGATAGAGACGGCCACAGACACCTCCCAACTACGAGGTTGGGCAATATCTGCGATAAGCCTGGGGAGTATGGAAGATCTAGCACCTCTTAACTACGAGATTAAGCAATACTAGATATTAAACTTGAAGATAAACGATCAATCAAGGGGATGGCGGAATATAGCAAGGGGGTGAGAACCGGGCTTAAGGAATTGACCTTCTTAAGCTTTACATATGTTCTACTGTTCTAGAGTCTGTCTTTCCTTTTATAGGGAAGGAAGGGAACAGACCTCTTACAAAGACGCATGCATGCCATAAAGTGTACAGTACTTTTGCATGCATGTCAGCGAAAAGATAAAAAGGTAAAAAGTTCGCTCCCAAATGTCGGCGTATAAGGCGGGAGGGGCCGAATGGTCGGGAGTGGTTGGCCGACTGGATAAGCTGAGGTGGCTTTGCTTTAGGGCTCTGCTGATGGGAGGCCCGGCTCGGAAGGCCTCGCCTTTGTTGGGAAGCTTTCTCAAAGGAGGCTTCGCCTAATGGCCTCGCCTTCCCCTTTGAGACTTGCAACGAAGGCTCCGCCTTCGCTTGGAGACTTCGCAGAAGAATATCCCTTAGTTAGCGTCTGAACTGGAAGTCTTCTTGTTGTAGACGTGGCCTTTACCAGGAGACTGACTGGGATGACGTCGCCCAGGGGCTTTGCCTTCGCCAGGAAGCTTCGCAAGGAGGTTCCGTCCGTATCTTAAAGACTTCTCGTGGACATTGTTGCATGAGGGCTTCGCAATGGGGAGGGTTATGGAGATGGCTTCGCTGAAGGTTTGGCCATCGCGAACTCCTTTGTTGGGAAGCCTAGCCTCGCCTCGAGGCTTCGCAGAATGGCTTCGCCTGGGGGCTTCGCCAGTGTTCTGGATGCCTTAGCATGATGCAGTTCATCCTATGCCTTTTGCACAGAAGCCTCTCCTTCACCTTGAGGCCTCTTTTAGGGTCCTCGCGTGAAGGCATTGCCCTTTCCATGTCTGGGGTTAATCCAGACCATCGGATTAGGCCGCCCGGGCCTCTGAATCCACTCGCCAAGGGTTTGCTCCGAGCTTCACTCGACTGCCTCTTCGTCTGGGACGTCTTGTTGTTGCTTGGGGATCCCATGATCACATCAAAGAGGGTCCTACAAAGCTCCCTAAGTAACACTGAAAGCACTCAGCGAGAGAACTTGTTCCAATCCCGAGCCATGGTGAATGGGGCCCTGTGCAGTCTCATTATTGATAGCGGGAGCTGTGTCAACGCTGCCAGCGAAGACATGGTAGCTGAACTGAGTCTTCGCACTATCGCCCATCCCAAGCCGTATCGCCAAGTGGGTTGATGACGAGCTTTCGTGAAGGTCGTTAAACAAGTGGAAGTCCCGATAAAGATCGGCAAGTACGAAGATTCCATCACTTGTGACGTAGTGCGAATGCAAGCCACCCATATTCTCTTGGGCCGGATCCAGCATGACAAGGATCATACATTATGGCAAAGCCAACAAATATGCCCTCACTCACCTCAGTAAACCCTACACCCTGCTTCCCCTCACCCCAACCCAAGCTCATCAGGATCAAACTCACCTGGCTAGTAAGGCCGAGAGAAAACGAAAGGGGGAGGGCAGAGAACAGAGAGAGAATGGAGAGAAGGTTCAAGGAACCTTGAGTGAAGGAAAGGGGTGTGCATTAATGGGAAACACCTCGAGTGAGCCCACGAGAAAACAAGAGAGCCTCCCTCCTCTGGCTAAAGAAAGGGATTTTAAAAGGGCATTTCTTGGAAACAAGATTTGTTTCCTCCTAATCCCCACTCATTGCATGTTAACCCTTGACAATGTATCTTCTCTCCCTTTTTATGTGCAAGAAGTCCTGAAAGAGTACGACGAGGTATTCGATGAGCCGTGATCCCTTCCTCCCTATCGCGGCATCGAGCATCAAATCGACTTGCTTCCGGGGGCACCTTTACCCAACAAGGCCGCCTACCGGACCAATCCCCAATAATCCAAAGAGATCCGGTCGCAAGTTCAGGAGTTGTTAGACAAGGGGTTCATCCGCGAAAGCCTGTCGCCATGCGCGGTCCCAGTCATACTCGTACCAAAGAGCGATGGCACTTGGCGCATGTGCATGGACTGTCGCCCCATCAACTCTATCACTGTAAAGTATCGCCACCCTATACCTAGACTTGATGACATGCTAGACGAATTGAGTGGTGCATGTGTGTTTTCAAAAATTGACCTTAGAAGTGGCTATCACCAAATTCGAATGAAGGAAGGTGATGAATGGAAAATCGCTTTTAAAACCAAAATTGGTTTATATGAGTGGAACGTTATGCCCTTCGGGTTATCTAACGCACCAAGTACTTTTATGCGTCTAATGAATCATGTTTTGAGGCGTTTAATTGGAAAATTTGTGGTAGTATACTTTGATGACATACTAGTTTATTCTAAGAACCGTGAGGAGCATGTTGAGCACTTGAGGCAAGTCCTCGACACGCTTAGATTAGAAAAACTGTATGCCAAATTTGAGAAGTGTGTCTTCGCATCCCAGGAAGTTAACTTCCTTGGATATGTAGTGGGTGCGAAGGGAGTCCGGGTAGACGAGAGCAAGATCAGTGCCATCCGGGATTGGCCTACTCCTAACTCCTTAAGCGAGGTAAGATCCTTCCTAGGACTTGCTAGTTTTACAGAAGGTTTGTTAAAGACTTCTCTTCCATTGCTGCCCCTTTACATGAGCTAGCTAAGAAAAATGTCG
The DNA here is from genome assembly GCA_024586325.1 of Stellera chamaejasme. Classification (NCBI taxonomy): domain Eukaryota; kingdom Viridiplantae; phylum Streptophyta; class Magnoliopsida; order Malvales; family Thymelaeaceae; genus Stellera; species Stellera chamaejasme. Next base: position 25,928,537 of record CM044981.1, read on the forward strand.
CCTTCGCATGGGGTCGATCACGGGAGAACTCTTTTAACCAATTGAAATCTCGTCGACAAATGCCCCTCTACTTGCCTTGCCGAATTTCGACAAAGTATTCGAGGTGGAATGCGATGCAGTGGTATAGGCATCGGTCTTTGTCTTGCACCAAGAAGGTCGCCCCTTGCCTTCTTTAGCGAGAAGTTGAGTGGAGCCACCTTGAATTACTCCACATACGACAAAGAGTTGTACGCTCTTGTGAGGTCCCCGCAAACGTGGAGTCACTACCTACCGCCTAGGGAATTTGTTATCCATACGGATCACTTGTCCTTGAAGTACCTTCAAGGGCAAGGAAATTTGAGCAAAAGGCATGTCGGTGGGTAGAGTTCATCGAGTATTTCTCCTATGTTATTAAATATAAAAAGGGGAAGGAAAATGTTGTTGTTGATGCACTTTCTAGGAGATATACCCTGTTAATAACTCTTGACGCTAAGATTGTTGGTTTTGACTGCTTAAAAGGGATGTATGAGCATGATGCGGACTTTGGCGAGATATTTGCTAACTGTGCCAAGGGAGGTCAGAATGGCTATTATGTGTTTGATGGTTTCTGTTTAAGTTGAAAAGGTTGTGCGTTCGAAAGGATCAATGCGCGAAGTCATCATCAAAGAGGCACATGGAGGCGGTCTCATGGGACACTTCGGTGTTCAAAAGACGCTTGAAGCGGTGAAGGAAAACTTCTTTTGGCCCGGTCGAAGAAGGGCGTCACCAAGTTCTGCGCCAGATGCGTCACATGCCACCAAGCCAAGTCTACTCTGCAACCAAAAGGGAAGTACACTCCTCTCCCTACACCCTCCCTTCCTTGGGTCGATATAAGCATGGACTTTATAAGTGGTCTGCCTAGGACATCGCATGGTCACGATTCTATTTTTGTGGTAGTGGATAGGTTTTCAAAAATGGCACATTTCATTCCCGCGTATATGTAAGAGTCTGTTCCCTTTCCCTTCTCTATAAAAGGGACAACAGACTCTAGAATAACAGAACCAATTTTAAAGAAAAGCTTGAGAAGGAAAATTCCTCAAGCCCTTTATGGGTTCTCAAATCTTGCTTCGCCAATCATAGTGATCCATTGCAAGAGGATCCAATATAATACCTTGCATTGCCTCACCTCGTAGTGAGGAGGTTCTCGGTTCCATCTCCTTCTCAAATCTTGCTTCGCCAATCTTTAGTGATCCATGCAAGAGGATCCAATATAATACCTTGCATTGCCTCACCTCGTAGTGAGGAGGTTCTCGGTTCCATCTCCTTTCCCAGGCGTTTTCAAGGGCATTGCCTCACCTCGTAGTGCGGAGGTTCCCTTGGCCGACTTGTGTTTCCTTTGTGTTCTTCCCCTGTTTCGTTTCCATTCCTGCTGGAAACCGCCTCCTTCGAGCTAGATCCGAACGCGTGATCACTTACCCCCCCTGTGATCACATCAATTGGTATCAGAGCCATGCTGCTTGAGGGAGTTCGTTTGTGTTTTCTTCTCTCCACGGAACCATCGAGAAGTTGAAGAACAGAAAGTCCATTTCTTCTCCTCCTCGGTAAGTTCCAACTTCGTTGCCCCCGTATTTTTCTTTTCCCGGATTGTTGAGAAGCAGAAGAGAAGGCATCAACCCGTTCTGCTCAAACTCAGCAAGTCCGCCTCTGTGCCTTGGTTGTCCCTGTGATTTCTTTTCCCGGAGCTGTAGAGAAGCAGAGGAGACGGTGTCCGTTTGAGAAATTATACCTTGTATTGCCCAACCTCGTTGATGTGATCATGGGATCCCCAAGCAACAACAAGATGACCCAGACAAAGAGGCAGTCGAGTGAAGCTCGGAGCAAACCCTTGGCGAGTGGGTTCAGAGGCCCTGGCGGCCTAATCCGATGGTCTGGAATAACCCCAGACATGGAAAGGGCAATGCCTTCACGCGAGGACCCTAAAAGAGGCCTCAAGGCGTAGGAGAGGCTTCTGTGCAAACAGGCATCCAGGCGAAGGCAAGCCACTTTGGCAAAGCCGTCCTGTGAAGTCTCAAGGCGAAGGATGAACTGCATCATGCTAAGGCATCCAGAACATCGGCGAAGCGGGCGGAGCCATTCTGCGAAGGCCCGAGGCGAGGTCTAGGCTTCCCCAACAAGGGAGTTCGCGATGGCCAATCCTTCAGCGAAGCCATCTCCAAAACCCTCCCCTTTGCGAAGCCCTCATGCAACAATGTCCACGAGAAGTCTTTAAGATACGGACGGTACTTCTGGCGAAGCTTCTGGCGAAGGCAAAGCCCTTGGGCGACGTCATCCCGGCCAGTCTCCTGGTAAAGGCCACGTCCAAAACAAGAAGACTTCCAGTTCAGACGCAAAGGGATATTCTTCTGCGGAGCCTCCAAGCGAGGGCGGAGCCTTCGTTGCAAGTCTCAAAGGGAAAGGCGAGGCCACTAGTCGAAGCCTCCTTTGAGAAAGTTTGCCAACAAAGGCGAGGCCTTCCGAGCCGGGTCTCCCATCAGCAGAGCCCTAAAGCGAGCCACCTCGGCTTATCCAGTCGGCCAACCACTCCCGACCATTCGGCCCCTCCCGCCTTATACGCCGACACTTGGGAGCGAACTTTTGACCTTTTATCTTTTAAATGAGACATGCATGCAAAAGTACTGTACACTTTATGGCATGCATGCGTCTTTTGTAAGAGGTCTGTTCCCTTCCTTCCCTATAAAAGGAAAGACAGACTCCCTAGAATAGGTAGAACATATGTAAAGCTTAAGAAGGACAATTCCTTAAGCCCGGTTCTCACCCCCTTGCTATATTCCGCCATCCCCTTGATTGATTGTTTATCATCAAGTTTAATATCTAGTATTGCTTAATCTCGTAGTTAAGAGGTGCTAGATCTTCCATACTCCCTGTGCTTATCGCAGATATTGCCCAACCTCGTAGTTGGGAGGTGTCGTGGCCGTCTCTATCCTTCCTTGTTCAATCGACTCCACCGAGCTAGATCTGCGCTCCGCATGCGATCTCGTGGATTCGCGTCAAGCGTACCCGTGATCGTATCAAGTGGTATCGAGCCAGATCGCTTCTTTGGAGTTGTTGTGATTTCTTCAAGGTTAAACCCTTTTTATTTCTACTTGAAGAAAGATTTATCTTTGCGTTATTTTCAAACCGTGTTATACTCTCATTCGCTTATCTGTACTCCCTTCCCATATCCGCTTTTCGTTTCGGTTTATCTGTTGTGTTGATTTGGTGTTAGGAGTTGTTGTTGTGTTAAGCAACTTCATAAATCAAAAAGTCAAAAAAAAAAAAAGAAGAAGAAGAAGAAGAAAAGAAAGCAGTTGCGGTTTTGCGAAAGTCGCAAAATCCCAGTTTTATTCAAAAACCGCAACGTGCCAAGATTTATACGCTCAAGAGAGTGAGGTTGTAGTTGAAAAGTGAAGAGAAGTGGTGTATAAGGCTTGGTTGTAAAAAAGCGTCGAAGAAATCGGATCTGTGTTCTTATTGTTCTTGGTGTTCATATGAATGTTCATATCTGTTCATTCCACAACTCATATGAACAGTGACCTTGATCTAATTTCGATTTCAAATTTGAGCCAAAAGTGTTTGTGCGCCAAAACCTCATTTCTAACCCTCTTATATATCTCATTGCAAACCCCCTCCATTTTAACCTAGCTTGCTTCAAGTAACTAGTACTTCTTACTTAAAGATTTTTGCATGCTATTGGTTATCTTGTGATATTCATTATCGGGTTTTGGCCTTGGAAAGATCAAGCTCTGAGAGTTAAGCAAGAGGAAAGAAAGAAAGCCGAGTGTGACCCCTCGCGAAAGGGCGGACCCCTTCGCGGCAGGAGCGAACCCCAAACACGTGAGGAGTTTGAGCGGACTAATTTTATTGTTTAAATGTGCAGGAAACCCCATGGTAGATAAATATTTCTATGGGGTTGATCTATCAGTGGGGCGATACCAGCTTGGAAAAGACTTATGGCATTGGATGGAGAAGTTGGAGTACCACTTCTGGTGCTCCCCACTTCGTGGTGAAAAAATGTTGAGCCAAGCCATAAGACGCCTAAAAGGAGAGGCCAAGGAATGGTGTCGCCGAGAGTTCTCTGACAGAGAACGGTCCGCTGAAGCCCCCATCCGGTCTTGGAGTGAGTTGAAGATGTTCATGAGGCGACGATATGCACACTGTCAAGAAGAGCCACCCACTCCATACTACCCCGGGCGAGGGCCCCATGCGCCCGCACCCGCAGTTCCCAGTCGAGGCTCGCCACCATACTCCACTCGACGGGTCTTCGCCCTCAGGCGAACCAACTTCCTTCCAGGAGAGGAGGCGAGGACCCCCATCGCCACAAACCCCCTTGGTTGGGCCGCGCACCCCACCGCCCAATACTTGCGCAGCCCATACCTACACCACAAATCCCAACCCTCACCAAAATCCAAAAGAAGAGACTCTCGCCCAAGAGATTAGAAGGCTCAAAGATGAGTACTTAGAATATGAGCGGGCGAGAGAGAAAAGGAGAGAGAGAAGAAAAGAAAGGGCTCTCCAAAGCCAAATGAGTGAAAAGAAAGACTCACCCGGGCCTTCTACCATACCCCAAGAAGCACTAATCGTTTCATCTTCTCAAACTTGTTGTTCTTCTTTGGTCATGCGGGAAGAAGAAGAAGCGCGGCGCGCGAAGAGTTGAAGAAAGCGAAGGCGCTTTGGAAGGAGGCGAGCTCATGCGGGAGTCCCAACTAAACCCGTACTTGAGGAAGAAGCCACACCGTTCTGAAGGAGAAGAAGATGATATGCGAAGCGGGACTACGTCTCCTAACTTGGGAGAAGGTAACTTGTCTCTTCCTTCCGGTAGCAGTATACGCAAGAGTGCGAATCATGGTTTCCTTGAGTGCATGCTACGAACAGGGGGTGATGGATCAGACATTGGTTCGACACCTCACCCATTGTTCGAATATATACACGGGACCCCCCCAGATGCCATGCTTGACATGCTTAGAATGCATGCGTTAAGGAAAGACCCCTTTGTCCCACGAGAGACATCCATGCCTTTCCTTAACAAACATGAGCATCTTAAAATAAATCGAGCTGAAACCATGTTAATGGTTGAGGTGGAGAGAGAGAGCGACTGTTCATCTCTCAACCTCTTGCTTATGCTAATGCTAGTCTCTGCGCGTTGCAGTCCGAAGTTCTTTCTACGACTAGCTTAGTTTCTTCTTCTTGGTCTCGGGAAGCACATATGCATGTGCTTGGCGAAAATAAAGCTTCCCTTGACCCCCACCCGATTCCATGAGCAGAGGTCTAAAGTCTTTGGACCGCATGCTTTCCTTGAGTATAAAAATCTTGTTAAATGTCTACAATACTCTAGGAAGCATGTCATGAATTTTATAGACTTCTGTTCATGATCACGATGCATATAGGAGTTGTCATGCTCATGCATACATATTGATATGATCATGAGGGGCCTCGAATCACTCTGGATGCAAGCTTGAAGATCAAAGGAGATGAAAACCCGGATCTGTACTCATCAAGAGTTGGAGCAATGGACTTCATATTGAGGCCCTTTTCAAGAGGAGAAAAATGGCTTTTGAATCACCTCAATCGGAGTTCCAGAGCTCAAGTTATTCGAAAACAGTGAAGTTCCGCATACCCAAGGCACTCTGGCGAAGGCACTCTGGCGAAGGCACTTTGGCGAAGGCACTCTGGCGAAGGCACTTTGGCGAAGGCACTCTGGCGAAGGCACTTTGGCGAAGGCACTTTGGCGAAGGCACTTTGGCGAAGGCACTTTGGCGAAGGCACTTTGGCGAAGGCACTTTGGCGATGGCCCCTCCGGAGAACCCACGGCTTTGGAGAACCCCCCGGCCATGTGCATGATTGGTGATTTGAATATTCCCTCCATTTCCTCATAAATCCCATTTATGAAGGGAAGGGAGGAATAGTCGATAGCCTACAATTGTCTTCCATCCATCCCTTCCATCTCTCACCTCACCCACCATAATTCAAGGGTCTTTGTCCCTTGTCACGTCACTCACCATTTACCATACCATTTTCCTTCTATATAAGGAATCATGTAACCATTGTAATACTTAGAACATATTTATAAGAAATCAGAAATACTCCAAGTGAGGTTTTGGCTTTCTTGTTCTCATTTCTTGCATTCCATCTCCTTAAGTGATCCGTGCAAGAGGATCCAACATAATATCTAGTATTGTTTGAACTTGTATTCAAAAGGTGCTAGATCCCGCTTCCTTCCCCAGGCATTTTCAAGGGCATTGCCTCACCTCGTAGTGAGGAGGTTCCCTTGGCCGACTCTGTTTCCTTCGTGTTCTTCCTCTGTTCTTCATTTCCATTCTTGCTGGAAACTGCCTCCTTCAAGCTAGATCCGAACTCGTGATCACGTACCCCCACCGTGATCGCATCAAGTGGTATCAGAGCCAAAGTGCTTGCTGGAGGTACCGTATCAGTTGTTTGTTTTCTTCAAGTAAAACCATTGCCTTCTTTCTTACACTTGAAGAAAAACGTTTTTGTTGTTGTTCATGAGAAAACCGAATTGTGTTTGTGTTTGGTTCATGTGATTAGTGTAAAGTTCATGTTGAAGTGAATAGTGTTCTTGAAGTTCATGAAAAAGGGAGTTAAATTCGGATTTGAAGAAGAAAGTATCATCTCGTGTTGACTAAGTGCAAAAGAAAGGTTGTTGGAGGAAAAGGAAATGTTGAACAAGTTCATGTGTTCTTGAGCTGTTCATATGAAGTTCATATCAAACACATGTGAATAGTACTTTTGATCCAAAAATATTTTATGAACTTGAGCAAAACGTGTTTGTGATTACAAAAGACCCTTTCTAAACTCCCTACCCTACTTCTTTCAACCAACATCCACCTTAAATCATTCAAAAGCTAGTTTCAAGAAACTAGTTATCTTTCTAAATTGCAAGTTTCGGTTTTCACTAGATATTATTGCTTGTTCCTACTTGTGTGTTTGCATTTGATCTGAAGTTGAGTGTGATCAAGTTAAGAGAACTTGTGAAAACCTTGTGTGGAGAAGCCAAGAGTGAAACCGAGTGTGTCCCTAAACACAAACAAGAGGCCAACCATACACGTAAGGAAATGAGTGGTACTGACATTATTGTTTAAGTGTGTAGGGATACAAATGGCGCGAACCCTTAAGTTTCGAGGGATGATGACCCTTTCGGGTTCGAGTCATGGGAACACCATCTTGAGGCATTCTTTGCCAAAAGTGGTGCTCATGGACTCGAGAAGCTTGACATAGCCATTGAGATGCTAAGAGGTGAAGCTTGGTATTGGTGGTGCGAATACGCCACAAAGAGAAGTGATCGAGGGTTAGAGTTCATACCGTCTTGGGACCGCTTGAAAAGTGTGATGAGGCGGCGGTATGGCACCCAAACCCCCATCGCACATTTGACCCCAACCTCTACCCATCGGTCGAGACCCTGCACCTCACATAGCTCATCTCCGAGTCCCCCACACTACTCCCCTGTAACCACCGAAAGAAGAGCCGCACCATCAGCCCACTCCACCCCTTCTCCAAGAATGAACCCGAATCCTCCTTGTGCACTAACCCCTTTGGGAAATCTCACTCGAGAAATTAGAGCAGATTTCGAGGCGAGAAAAGGTTTCACGGAGATAAGAAATGAAATTTTAACGGTGGAAGGGATTGTGAAAGAATGGAGTGAGAGTGAGAAAAAGAGAGAAAAAGATAAAAGAAAGAAAATAGCTCCTCGAGCGGATGAGTGAAGAGAGTGAAGCATCCAAGCTTTCAACCGAGACCAAGGAAGGACTAACTCCTAAATCTTCTAACAATTGTAGTTCTTCTTTGATTGTGCAGGGTATTGATGACACAAGTACCTTGGGTGGTTTGCAAAAGGATGGAGAGGAGCTTCATCACCCATTCGGCCAAAATGCAGAAACTAAGCGGGAGGACACGCGGCTTGGTAGCTATACTTCTAATCCCTTAGTTTCTAATCTTGAGAATAAATTAAACCTCGTTGAGCATGTTTGCATTAATCATGAACTTGATGATGTAGAACATGTGGTTTGTTGAACAGGTGATGCCTTGGACGGTCCTATGCATGCTTCGGGTTATGCCTTAAACACTTTGCATTTGGACCATGCGAATGAGTGGCCTAGGCTTACATTTGACCCGGGATTGACCTTGAGCTGTGTGTAAGGTTGAAGTGAAGAGAAAGGGCGGATTGTCCATCTCACGCCTTCAAACCATTTTTGTGAATTTTCATGTTTAAAGTTCACTAACCCCCCCTAATGTCCTCCAAGTTTGTTGCGGTATTTTAGTTTTTGTAGGATTCGCCCCATTTAGATTCGAGGACGAATCTTTTGAAGAGGGAGAGAATGATATGATCATGAGGGGCCTCGAATCACTCCGGATGCAAACTTGAAGATCAAAGGAGATGAAAACGCGGATCTGTACTCATCAAGAGCTGGAGCAATGTACTTCATATTGAAGCCCTTTTCAAGAGGAGAAAAATGGCTTTTGAATCACCTCAATCGGAGTTCCAGCTCAAGTTATTCAGAAAACAGTGAAGTTCCGCATACCCAAGGCACTCTGGCGAAGGCACTCTGGCGAAGGCACTTTGGCGAAGGCACTCTGACGAAGGCACTTTGGCGAAGGCACTCTGGCGAAGGCACTTTGGCGAAGGCACTTTGGCGAAGGCACTTTGGCGAAGGCACTTTGGCGAAGGCACTTTGGCGAAGGTACTTTGGCGATGGCCCCTCCGGAGAACCCCGGCTTTGGAGAACCCCCGGCCATGTGCATGATTGGTGATTTGAATATTCCCTCCATTTCCTCATAAATCCCATTTATGTAGGGATGGGAGGAATAGTCTGTAGCCTACAATTGTCTTCCATCCATCCCTTCCATCTCTCACCTCACCCACCATAATTCAAGGGTCTTTGTCCCTTGTCACGTCACTCACCATTTACCATACCATTTTCCTTCTATATAAGGAATCATGTAACCATTGTAATACTTAGAACATATTTATAAGAAATCGAAATACTCAAGTGAGGTTTTGGCTTTCTTGTTCTCATTTCTTGCATTCCATCTCCTTAAGTGATCCGTGCAAGAGGATCCAACATAATATCTAGTATTGTTTGAACTTGTATTCAAAAGGTGCTAGATCCCGCTTCCTTCCCCAGGCATTTTCAAGGGCATTGCCTCACCTCGTAGTGAGGAGGTTCCCTTGGCCGACTCTGTTTCCTTCGTGTTCTTCCTCTGTTTCGTTTCCATTCTTGCTGGAAACTGCCTCCAACGAGCTAGATCCGAGCCCGTGATCACTTACCCCCCCTCGTGATCACATCACATATGCATCGCCACCGCCTAACTCTAATGCTCTCCAAAGTTTGTTGTGCTTGTTTTCAATTGTAGGAAAAATTTCTTCCCTTAAGATTCGAGGACGAATCTTTTTAAGAGGGAGGGAATGATGTGATCATGGGATCCCCAAGCAACAACAAGATGACCCAGACAAAGAGGCAGTCGAGTGAAGCTCGGAGCAAACCCTTGGCGAGTGGGTTCAGAGGCCCTGGCGGCCTAATCCGATGGTCTGGAATAACCCCAGACATGGAAAGGGCAATGCCTTCACGCGAGGACCCTAAAAGAGGCCTCAAGGCGTAGGAGAGGCTTCTGTGCAAACAGGCATCCAGGCGAAGGCAAGCCACTTTGGCAAAGCCGTCCCTGTGAGGTCTCAAGGCGAAGGATGAGCTGCATCATGCTAAGGTATCCAGAACAGCGAAGCCCCGGGCGGAGCCATTACTGCGAGGCCCGAGGCGAGGGCTAGGCTTCCCAACAAGGGAGTTCGCGATGGCCAATCCTTCAGCGAAGCCATCTCCAAAACCCTCCCCTTTGCGAAGCCCTCATGCAACAATGTCCACGAGAAGTCTTTAAGATACGGACGGTACTTCCTGGCGAAGCTTCCTGGCGAAGGCAAAGCCCTTGGCGACGTCATCCCAGCCAGCCTCCTGGTAAAGGCCACGTCCACAACAAGAAGACTTCCAGTTCAGACGCTAAGGGATATTCTTCTGCGGAGTCTCCAAGCGAAGGCGGAGCCTTCGTTGCAAGTCTCAAAGGGAAAGGCGAGGCCACTAGGCGAAGCCTCCTTTGAGAAAGTTTGCCAACAAAGGCGAGGCCTTCCGAGCCGGGTCTCCCATCAGCAGAGCCCTAAAGCGAGCCACCTCGGCTTATCCGGTCGGCCAACCACTCCCGACCATTCGGCCCCTCCCGCCTTATACGCCGACACTTGGGAGCGAACTTTTGACCTTTTATCTTTTAAATGGACATGCATGCAAAAGTACTGTACACTTTATGGCATGCATGCGTCTTTTGTAAGAGGCTGTTCCCTTCCTTCCCTATAAAAGGAAAGACAGACTCCCGAATAGGTAGAACATATGTAAAGCTTAAGAAGGACAATTCCTTAAGCCCGGTTCTCACCCCCTTGCTATATTCCGCCATCCCCTTGATTGATTGTTTATCATCAAGTTTAATATCTAGTATTGCTTAATCTCGTAGTTAAGAGGTGCTAGATCTTCCATACTCCCCAGGCTTATCGCAGATATTGCCCAACCTCGTAGTTGGGAGGTGTCTGTGGCCGTCTCTATCCTTCCTTGTTCAATCGACTCCACCGAGCTAGATCTGCGCTTCCGTACGATCTCGTGGATTCGCGTCAAGCGTACCCGTGATCGTATCACTCGTAGTTGGGAGGTGCACGGTGTTCAAAGATGGAGTCCGGCATTTCTGTGAGCGAATACCCAGTATTGCTCAACCTCGTAGTTGAGAGGTGCTTGGTGCTCAACCTTTACAACTCCTTCCTTGTCGCCCTGTAACTATGAATGTTATGTATGTAATTTAATTTTGTTGTACCGGGAGGAACTCTCACCTTGGATTCGAGGACGAATCCTTTTGAAGAGGGAGAGAATGATATGATCCTGAGGGGCCTCAAATCACTCCGGGCTTTCTTTTGGAGAAGTGAAGCGGATCTGTACTCATCAAGAGCTGGAGCAATGGATTTCATATTGAAGCCCTTTTCAAGAGGAGAAAAATGGCTTTTGAATCACCTCAATCGGAGTTCCAGAGCTCAAGTTATTCAGAAAACAGTGAAGTTCCACTTTGGCGAAGGCATTTTGGCGGAGGCATTTTGGCGGAGGCACTTTGGCGGAGGCACTTTGGCGGAGGCACTTTGGCGAAGGCACTTCCAATAATTCAGCCGACCACTCCCAACCACTCCCGTCCCATCAGGAACAATCCCTACTTTCACGCTGGCACTTGGGAGTATTATATTACTTAGCTTTGACCTTTTTCACATTTTTAGATAAAATGCATGCAAAAGCACTGTACGCTTTATGGCATGCATGCGTATATGTAAGAGTCTGTTCCCTTTCCCTTCTCTATAAAAGGGACAACAGACTCCTAGAATAAACAGAACCAATTTTAAAGAAAAGCTTGAGAAGGAAAATTCCTCAAGCCCTTTATGGGTTCTCAAATCTTGCTTCGCCAATCATAGTGATCCATTGCAAGAGGATCCAATATAATACCTTGCATTGCCTCACCTCGTAGTGAGGAGGTTCTCGGTTCCATCTCCTTCTCAAATCTTGCTTCGCCAATCTTTAGTGATCCATGCAAGAGGATCCAATATAATACCTTGCATTGCCTCACCTCGTAGTGAGGAGGTTCTCGGTTCCATCTCCTTTCCCAGGCGTTTTCAAGGGCATTGCCTCACCTCGTAGTGCGGAGGTTCCCTTGGCCGACTTGTGTTTCCTTGTTCTTCCTCTGTTCTTCGTTTCCATTCTTGCTGGAAACTGCCTCCTTCAAGCTAGATCCGAACGCGTGATCACTTACCCCCCCCGTGATCACATCAATTGGTATCAGAGCCATGCTGCTTGAGGGAGTTCGTTTGTGTTTTCTTCTCTCCACGGAACCATCGAGAAGTTGAAGAACAGAAAGTCCATTTCTTCTCCTCCTCGGTAAGTTCCAACATCGTTGCCCCGTATTTTTCTTTTCCCGGATTGTTGAGAAGCAGAAGAGAAGGCATCAACCCGTTCTGCTCAAACTCAGCAAGTCCGCCTCTGTGCCTTGGTTGTCCTGTGATTTCTTTTCCTGGAGCTGTAGAGAAGCAGAGGAGACGGTGTCCGTTTGAGAAATTATACCTTGTATTGCCCAACCTCGTAGTTGGGAGGTGCACGGTGTTCAAAGACGGAGTCAGGCATTTACGTGAGCGAATACCAGTATTGCTCAACCTCGTAGTTGAGAGGTGCTTGGTGCTCAACCTTTACAACTCCTTCCTTGTCGCCCCTGTAACTATGAATGTTATGTATGTAATTTAATTTTGTTGTACTGGGAGGAACTCTCACCTTGGATTCGAGGACGAATCCTTTTGAAGAGGAGAGAATGATATGATCATGAGGGGCCTCAAATCACTCCGGGCTTTCTTTTGGAGAAGTGAAGCGGATCTGTACTCATCAAGAGCTGGAGCAATGGATTTCATATTGAAGCCCTTTTCAAGAGGAGAAAAATGGCTTTTGAATCACCTCAATCGGAGTTCAGGCTCAAGTTATTCAGAAAACAGTGAAGTTCCACTTTGGCGAAGGCATTTTGGCGGAGGCATTTTGGCGGAGGCACTTTGGCGGAGGCACTTTGGCGGAGGCACTTTGGCGAAGGCACTTCCAATAATTCAGCCGACCACTCCCAACCACTCCCGTCCCATCAGGAACACTCCCTCCTTTCACGCTGACACTTGGGAGTATTATATTACTTAGCTTTGACCTTTTTCACCTTTTTAGATAACATGCATGCAAAAGCACAGTACGCTTTATGGCATGCATGCGTATATGTAAGAGTCTGTTCCCTTTCCCTTCTCTATAAAAGGGACAACAGACTCCTAGAATAACCAGAACCAATTTTAAAGAAAAGCTTGAGAAGGAAAATTCCTCAAGCCCTTTATGGGTTCTCAAATCTTGCTTCGCCAATCATAGTGATCCATTGCAAGAGGATCCAATATAATACCTTGCATTGCCTCACCTCGTAGTGAGGAGGTTCTCGGTTCCATCTCCTTCTCAAATCTTGCTTCGCCAATCTTTAGTGATCCATGCAAGAGGATCCAATATAATACCTTGCATTGCCTCACCTCGTAGTGAGGAGGTTCTCGGTTCCATCTCCTTCTCAAATCTTGCTTCGCCAATCATAGTGATCCATTGCAAGAGGATCCAATATAATACCTTGCATTGCCTCACCTCGTAGTGAGGTTCTCGGGAGGTCACCTCGTAGTCGGAGGTTCCGATCTCCTTCCCTTGGGCGTTTTCAAGGGCATTGCCTCACCTCGTAGTGCGGAGGTTCCCTTGGCCATGGACTTTGTTTCCTTGTTCTTCCTCTGTTCTTCGTTTCCATTCTTGCTGAAATCCTACGGCCTCCTTCAAGCTAGATCCGCTTACCATTCCTCTACTTCCCACGCGTGATCACTTACCCCCGTGATCACATCATAGGGTTAATAAGGGCGAGAAAATTTAGAAGTTTCCAGGTAGGGGATTGGGTATGGTTACATTTGAGGAAGGATCGTTTTCCCAGGGCTAGGAAAAACAAACTTGCACCAAGAGGCGATGGCCCTTTCCGGATCACTAAAAATCGGTGATAACGCCTATGTACTAGACTTACCTGTGATGGATCTTATAATGTGCATGCAACTTTTAACGTATGTGATTTGGCTCCTTTTGAAGGACAAGAAGAATTTAAGAATCCGCATGACGGATTCTTTCAAGAGGGAGAGTATGATGAGGACATCGCCCCAAACGGCCCTCAAGTTCAACCAAGCTCGCCCTCACAAGCGCGCACACCCACGCATCCGCTCCAAGGCGTTGGCGGACCCATAACCAGTGGCTCGTCTAAAGCAAGTTCAAGCAAACCTCAATGCCTTCATGAAACTCATGGCCCAAGATGACCAGAGGAATCTCGAGCGAAGGCCTTGCGGCTTCGCCACCTTGGCATCACTTTGGACGAAGAAGATGCGAGGCCCTCTCGGAGTCTTAAGCCTAAGCATCCTTGAGGAAGAGAGTACTAAGGCCTTGGTACGCGGACACTAGACCAGGGCGAAGACCTCAGACAAACGTCCCTGTGAAAGGCCTAGGCGGAGGCATTCCCGCAAAGGCACTTGGCGAAGGCTATCCTGCGAAACCCTCACTCATAGAGAGAAGACCGACCACTTCTGACAACAAAGCGTTCCTTTTCACCTGCAACAACTCGGGAATGAAACTCCTTTTCTTTACAGAGAAAAGACATGTGAACGCTTTTTAGGATAACTTTTTCCTTTTCACCTTTTTTAGAAGCTTTTCACTCTGCACGCACGCAATCTCAACCGACTTACTGTTCCCCACTCCCCACTATATAAGCTAAGAGCAGCGTCATTGTAAGTAGAACATATTATTGAATTTAAGAATTGGTGAAAACACTTAGGGAAGTTGTTGGCTTTTGTGTTCTCCAATCTTGCATTTCCATTTTCCCTAGTGATCCAGGCAAGAGGATCCAAGCATAATATCTAGTATTGCTTGACCTTGTAGTCAAGAGGTGCTAGATCCCATCTCCTTTCCCAGGCATTTTCAAGGGCATTGCCTCACCCCGTAGTGAGGAGGTTCCCTTGGCCGACTTTGTTCCCTTGTTCTTCCTCTGTTCTTCGTTTCCGTTCTTGCCGGAAGCCATCTCCTTTGAGCTAGATCCTCCCGTTGTGATCGGTGAACCACCGTGATCACATCAGGCTTCACGGCAACGAGCTCTAAAAAAGGTTTGAGCCGACTCTTGTTGCCACCATTCTCGGGCTTCTCCCTTTAGGCACCTTATGGCAAGGCTTAACTTCTCTTCTTTGTGAAATCGGAAATACCAGAAGTGGTACTCCAATTCCTCCAGCCAATGCCATAAGTCTTCTCCAAGTTGGCATCTTCCTATTGAGGAATGAAACCCGAAGAAATATTTATCCGCCATGGGATCGCCTACACATTTAAACAATAAAGTTAGTACCGCTCAAGCTTCTCACGTGTTTAGGCCTCCCCTTTCGCGAAGGGATCTGCCCTCTCGCGAGGGGTCACACTCGATTTTCCTCTCTGCTCTTGCTTGCAGCTCTCAAAGCTTGCTCTTTTCAAGGCCAAGACCCGACAATGAATATCACAAGATAACTTCTAGCATGCAAAAATCTTTAAGCAATGAAGTACTAGTTACTTGAAGCAAGCTAGGTTTAAAAAAAATGGGGGGTTCTTTGGCAGCAAATGTACAAGAGGATCTGAAATGAGGTTTTGGCGCACAAACACCTTTTGGCTTAATTTGAAATCAAATTTAGATCAAGGTCACTATTCATATGAGTTTTGGTATGAACTTGTATGAACACTCATATGAACACCAAGAATAATAAGAACACAGATTTGATTTCTTTCAATGCTTTAAACAACCAATCTTTGGTACACCACTTCCTTTTCACTTTTCAACTAAAACCTCACTCTCTTTAAGCACTAAATATTCGCACGTTGCGGTTTTGAATCAAGACCGAGATTTGCGATAAAACCCAAAACCGCGTTCTTTTCTTTTCTCCTTCTTCTCTGTTTCTCTTCTTCTTCTTCTTTCTTTTTTTTTTGAGTTTTTGATTTATGAAGTTGCTAACACAACAATAACTCCTAACACTGAATCACACAACAGATAAATCGAAACGAAAAGCGGATATGGGGATACGAGAAAATGAATAGAGTATAACACGGTTTGAAAACACAAAGATAAATCTTTCTTCAAGTAGAAATAAAAAGGGTTTAACCTTGAAGAAATCACAACAACTCCAGCAAGCGATCTGGCTCTGATACCACTTGATACGACCACGGGTACGCTTGACGCGAGTCCGCGAGATCGTACGGAAGCGCAGATCTAGCTCGGTGGAGTCGATTGAACAAAGAAGGATAGAGACGGCCACAGACACCTCCCAACTACGAGGTTGGGCAATATCTGCGATAAGCCTGGGGAGTATGGAAGATCTAGCACCTCTCAACTACGAGATTGAGCAATACTAGATATTAAACTTGATGATATTCAATCTATCAAGGGGAATGGCGGAAAATAGCAAGGGGGGTGAGAACCGGAGCTTAAGGAATTGTCCTTCTTAAGCTTTACATATATTCTACCTTACAAAAAGAATCTGCTGTCCCTTTTATAGGAGAGAAGGGAACAGTCTGACATATGTGCATGCATGCCAAAAGCATAAAGTGCTTTACCATGCATGCCATCCTAAAAAGGTAAAAGGGTAAAAACTAAGTAATATAATACTCCCTAGTGTCGGCGAGAAAGGAGGGAGTGTTCCGGATGGGATGGAAGTGGTTGGAGATGGTTGCATTATTGAGCTGAGGTGGCTTGTTTTGGGGCTCTTTCGATGGAAGGCCTCGCTCTGAAGGCTTCGCCTTCACTGGGAAGCTTCGCGGCGATGGCTTCGCCAAAAGGCCTTGCCTTCTCTTGGAGGCTTCATGAAGAAGGCTTTACCTTCACTTTGAAGTCTTTACGTCGAACGGAGATTCTTGCTTGAGGGCTTCACCGTGAGGCTTCTCGAAATGGCTTCGCCTTGAGGGCCTTGCCATCACCGAGATGCCTTTGTTTAAGAAGCCTAGACCTCGCCATGAGGCTTCGCACAGGGCGGCTTTGCGAAAGGGCCTCGCCAACGCCTTTGTTGGGGTGCCTTCGCATGATGAAGTGGATCTTCGCCTTGAGGTACCTTAGCAATGGCTTCGCCTGAGAGGCTTCGCCATTGCCGGATGTCTTCGATTGAAGAAGCCTTGCCTTTGCCTTGAGGCCTTTTGAGGAGTCCTCGCATAGAGTCGTTGCCTTCTCATGGTCTAGTCCGGTGATCGCTGAGCCTCTGAACCATGGATCAGGCTGCCTGAGCCTATGAACCTCCTCGCCACGTGGTTGCTCCGAGCTTCATTCGCCTGCCTCTTCGTCTGGGACATTTTGTTGTTGCTTGGGGATCCCATGATCACATCACGAGGTGAGGCAATGCTAGGTATTATATTGGATCCTCTTGCATGGATCACTAAGGATTGGCGAAGCAAGATTTGGATCCTCTTGCATGGATCACTTGATGTGATCACACCGGGGGTGTTTGATCACTAGCTCGGATCTAGCTCGATGGAGGCGGTAAGTTCACGAACTCGGATCTAGATAAGGCGGCTTCCAGCAAGAATGGAAATGAAACAGAGGAAGAACACGAAGGAAACAGAGTCGGCCAAGGGAACCTCCTCACTACGAGGTGAGGCAATGTCCTTGAAAATGCCTAGGAAGGAAGATGGAATCTAGCACCTTTTGAATACAAGTTCAAACAATACTATATATTATGTTGGATCCTCTTGCACGGATCACTTAAGGAGATGGAATGCAAGAAATGAGAACAAGAAAGCCAAAACCTCACTTGGAGTATTTTCTGATTTCTTATAATATGTTCTACCTTTACAATGGTTACAAGTTGCCTTATATAGAAGAAAATGGTAAAGGGAAAATAATGAATGACTGGACAAGGGACAAAGACCCTGGATCTATGGTAGGCGAAATGAGAGGTGGAAGGGCGAGGTGATAATTGTAGGCTACTACTTTAGCGGCTCCCAATACCCATAAGTTGTATTTGGCGGGAAATGGGGAAGATTCAAATGACCCTTCAAAAGATGTTGATAGTCAAACATTGAAGGGTTTCCCGAGAACTTGCATATGGAGGCCTCTTACGCTTGGCGAAGGCCATGGGCTTCGCCTTGCCTGGGTTGGAAATGAGGTCTCGCCAATGGGCCTTCACCTCGCCAAAGACCATGGGTTCGCCAATAGTCAATGGGCTCGCCGAAGGTCATGGGTTCGCCCTGGGGCATGGCCTCGCAAATGGAGCATGACACCGCCAAAGGCCATGGGTTCGCTAATGGGGCCTGGGTTCGCCAAGAGCCTTGCGAGCACGGACTTGCCTTGGGGCCTCGCAGGTGCCCAGATGGTGGTTTCCTCCTCATCCGAGCCTTCGCCCAGGGTCCGCCAGACCCTCTGGAGGAATGGTTGCTCCTTATCACAAAAATGGGGCTGATGTCCACATCATACCCTCCCTCTTCAGAAGAATCCGTCCTCGGATTCATTCGGAAATTCTCCCTACAAATTAGAAGACACCACAACAAACTTGAAGAGGTATCAGGGGTCAGTGGATTAAAACTTAAACACCAAGTCCCAAAAATGGTTTGAAGGAATGAGATGGACAATCCGCCCTTTCTCTTCACTTCAACCTTACACATAATTTTTAGTCAATCCCGGGGTCAAATGTGAGCCTAGGCCTTTCATTCTTATTATCTAAAAAGAAGGAGCCATGATCATGCATTGAAGAGAATTCATGGCTAGGGACGGGCGGCATGGGATACGCATCATGTACATACTTCTCATGGTCAACCGAATCATCATGCTCCATGCATTCAAGTGGGAATTCAAATATGTCATATTCATCATGGTTGAGAGAATTAAGCAATGGGTGAGATGCAGGCTCATTTTCGGATAAGGTTTCACATTCATGCCTATTCATTTCATCACTAAAAGAAAAGAGTAGGTTACCTCTCCCCAAGTTAGGGGAGGGAGAGTCCTCCTCCAAAACCGAAGATCCTTCTTCTCCAAGGCATGGCACATCCGTGTCCTTTTCTCCTTCAAACTCATGCACAAATAAAGAAGAATAACAAGATTTAGAAGATGAAATGGTTAATTCTTCTTGGAGATGGGTTGAAGTCCCGGGTGCAACATTCTTTTCACTTGTTTGGCTAAGGAGAGCCCTTTCCTTTCTTCTCTCTTTCTTTTTCTTTTTCTCTCTCTCATATTCTTCAAACTCCTTCTTCAGACTATCAATTAATTGAGAAAGATCTTCACTCGGATCTTGGCGAGGGCTTGGGTTTGGGGAAGGAGTTTGGGTGGTGCAAGTGTGGGGAGGTGGAGTACATGGCTCGGCCGATAGTGTTTGTGGAGGTGTGGGGCTCGGTTTCCTCCAAGAGTTATGGCTTCTAGCGTGGGTGGAGGATGTAGGCCGAGAGGGGGACCTTCTTGTTTGGGAGTAGTGATGTGATCATGGGATCCCCAAGCGACAACAAGACGTCCCAGACGAAGAGGCAGTCGAGTGAAGCTCGGAGCAAACCCTTGGCGAGTGGGTTCAGAGGCCCAGGCGGCCTAATCCGATGGTCTGGACTAACACCTGACATAGAGAAGGCAACGCCTCCACGCAAGGACCCTAAGCGAGGCCTCAAGGCGTAGGAGAGGCTTCTGCACACAAAGGCACCCAGGCGATGTCGAAGCACTTTGGCAAAGCCGTCCCTATGAAGTCTAAAGGCGAAGGAAGAACTGCAACATGCTAAGGCATCCAGAACACTGGTGAAGCCGCCAGGCGAAGCCATTCCAAGCCTGAAGGCGAGGGCTAGGCTTCCCAACAAAGGAGTTCGCGATGGGCAAACCTTCAGGCGAAGCCATCCCCATAAACCCCCATTGCGAAGCCCTCATGCAACAATGTCCACGAGAAGTCTTTAAGATAAAGGCGGAACTTCCTTGCGAAGCTTCTGGCGAAGGCAAAGCCACAGGCGACGTCATCCTAGCCAAGTCTCTGGCAAAGGCCACGTCTACAACAAGAAGACTTCCAGTTCGAGACGCTAACTAAGGGATATTCTTCTGCGGAGCCTCCAAGCGAAGGCGAAGCCTTCTTTGCAAGTCTCAAAGGAGAAGGCGAGGCCACTAGGCGAAGCCTCCTTTGAGAAAGCTTCCCAACAAAGGCGAGGCCTTCCGAGCCGGGCCTCCCATCAACAGAGCCCCAAAGCAGAGCCACCTCGGCTTATCAAGTCGGCCAACCACTCCCGACCATTCGGCCCCTCCCGCCTTTTACGTTGACACTTGGGAGCGAACTTATCTACTTTTACCTTTTTATCTTTTAAATGAGACATGCATGCAAAAGTACTGTACACTTTATGGCATGTATGCACCTTTTGTAAGAGGCTGTTCCCTTCCTTCCCTATAAAAGGAAAGGCAGACTCTTAGAATAGGTAGAACATATGTAAAGCTTAAGAAGGACAATTCCTTAAGCCCGGTTCTCACCCCCTTGCTATATTCCGCCATCCCCCTTGATTGGTTGTTTATCATCAAGTTTAATATCTAGTATTGCTCAATCTCGTAGTTGAGAGGTCCTAGATCTTCCATACTCCCTGTGCTTATCGCAGATATTGCCCAACCTCGTAGTTGGGAGGTGTCGTGGCCGTCTCTATCCTTCTTTGTTCAATCGACTCCACCGAGCTAGATCTGCGCTTCCGTACGATCTCGCGGATTCGCGTCAAGCGTACCCGTGATCGTATCAAGTGGTATCAGAGCCAGATCGCTTGCTGGAGTTGTTGTGATTTCTTCAAGGTTAAACCCTTTAACTTCTACTTGAAGAAAGATTTATCTTTGCGTTTTTAAAACCGTGTTATATTCTATCCGTTTTCTGAACCCCCCCATCCGCTTTCATTTCGGTTTATCTGTTGTGTTGTTTCTGTGTTAGGAGTTGTTGTGGTGTTAGCAACTTCATAAATCCAAAAGTCAAAAAAAAGAGAAACAGAGAAGAAGGAGAAGAAAAAGAAAAGAAAGCAGTTGCGGTTTTGCGAAAGTCGCAAAATCTCAGTTTTATTCAAAACCGCAACGTACAAAGTTGATGTGTTTCCATAAGGCCGAAAACACCTCACACTTGATCTAGCTTGACAATGGATGAACACTTGTAGAAAAGGTGGAAAATCAGATTGCGGAAGCTTTGAAAACAATAGATATGGCCGCCAACTCCTCTTGAATCTTTGTTCAAGCAAAGATGGTGTTTTTGCCTTGGCGACTCCTCCTTCTTGATACTTGAAAAGTTCAAGACAAAGCAAGCCTTTGTTGCCAAAATGGGGATGTAAATGGATCCAACACCTTCTTCTTCAAGTGAGAAGACAATCTTGGATTTGAATAAACTTGCTCAAGAACTTGGACAAGAGTTGAGTGGAAAGTGAAGATAGATCAACAAGAGAATGCTCTCAAGTATGCAAAAGTGTTTGATATTCTGAATTGTGATGATAAGGGCGTGCCTAGCCTCCTTTTATAGTACAAGGAAGGCTCATTTTAGCACACAATAAGTATGGCTATTAAACTAGGCATTTCCTCCACATAAATGGTATAATGAAGGAAATCAATGCAAATACTAATTTCTCAACGACTATATGCTTAAATCTGATTTATTCTAGCCTAATATGATGTAAAATAGCCGAATGTAAGAAAAGAAAACGTTTGGAAAGAGTTAAAGGCAAAATAAGGCCTTAAAACACCTCATTAAGGCTTCAAATGCTCCATAACTCCTCCAATAACTCTCCAACGGCTCCACCATTAATTCTCAACGTCTCTTAGCTCCTCTTGGCTGTTTCTAGCCGTTTGGAAGTCATTCATCCATGGTTGCATCATAAAGTGCCATTTTGGAGCCCGGTTCAACATGTAGGGCACCTCGGTCTTGTGTAGGGCAGGGGTACCCTTCATTTGTAGGGTACCCTACATTTTTAGGGCACTTTGAAGAGTTCACCAACATGTCATTTGGAACACTTTGAGTACTTGGTTGGTGGACTTGATTTGGAGGGCACCCGGTGGGTGTGGGGTACCCTAGGAGTGGAGGGTACCCTTGGAGTGTAGGTGATGTGGACATCAGCCCCCTTTTTGTGATAAGGCGCGACCTTTCTTCCAGAAGGTCTAAAGGGCCCTTGGCGAAGGCACGGGCGAAGAAGAAGCCACATTCTAGGCACCGGCGAGGCCCCAAGGCAAGTCCGTGGTCGCTATGTTCTTGGCGCACCCATGCCCCGTTGGCGAACCCTTGGCCTTTGGCGAAGTCAAGGCCATTTGCGGGGCCATGGTTCTTTGCGACCCCCATGGTCGATGGCGAAGACCCTGCGCCTCATTTCCAGAAACAAGCGAAACCCAGGTGTTCGCCAAACAGAAGAGGCGTCCATATACAAGTCAGGCGAACCCTTCAACTTGTGCAGAGGCCCTCTTCTTCCCTTTTCCCGCCGAAAGCAATTCATGGGGAAATGGGAGCCGCAAAAGCAGGTAGCCTACAATGTCACATCCGCTGCCACCTCTCATTTCGCCTACCATAGATCCAGGAGGCTGTTCCCTTGTCAAGACATCCTTTATTATTTACTTCTTTCTTTCTCCTTCTATAAAAGGAGGCTGTAACCTAAGTATTAGGGAGAACTCATTTTGTAAGAACACATATTTGCGGAAGTACGCATATTGTTCTTCGTGGGTCTCAAATCTTGCTCCACCAATCCATTAGTGATCCATTGCAAGAGGATCCAATATAATACCTAGCATTGTTTGATCTCGTAGTCAAAAGGTTCTAGGTCCCATTATCATTTCCCAGGCATTTTCAAGGGCATTGCCTCACCTCGTAGTGAGGAGGTTCCCTTGGCCGAACTCTGTTTCCTTTGTGTTCTTCCTCTGTTTCGTTTCCCTTCTTGCTGGAAACCGCCTCCAACGAGCTAGATCCGAGCTCGTGATCACTTACCCCCGTGATCACATCGGTTGGTATCGAGCCAAAGCGCTTGTCGGAGGTATCACACCGTATCGCTTGTTTGTTTCCTTCAAAGTTAAAACCTTTGCTGTTCTTTCAAAACTTGAAGAAAAGTTTCGGTTAATGATCTCTTGAGAGAAACCGAATATTTGTTATCCTTGTTTAAAGTCCTTAAAGGTTCATAAATCTGTGAGTTATTTTGGATTTGAAAAAGAAAAGAGATTCCTGTGTGCAAAAGAACAAGAGTTTACGTGCAAAAGAAATATTCGAATCAGTTCATAATTTCTGGGAAAAAGTTCTAAGTGTTCTTGAAGAGTTCATCCGAAACTCAGAGTAAACAGTACTCACAGATCGAAAATAATTTCGAAACCTGAACTTTTTGTGTTTACATATGTGAAAAGCCTTTTCTATATCATTTCCAACTTCTGTCAACCACCAACCAACTTCAAAAGCTAGTTTCGAGTAACTAGAACTTTGTGCCTTACTTGTTTCGGACATTGCTAAGATTTCTTTGGATATTCTTGCATGTTTGCATTTGATCTTAATCGCAGATTGGTGGTAAGTTTTGAAGCTTGAAAGACCCGTTGTGTTCTAAACACGAGAGAAGAGTGTAAACACTAAGGGAGTGTAGCGAGGTTTCACAAAACTGTTCACATGTGCAGAACTTGAGCCTCATGGAGTATATGGAAGAGGACTACTACCCGAAAACGGATCCTTGTTATCAAGAATCTGATTTCTGGGCGGAGGAAACCCTCGACCATACATACTCGGAGGACTATTCAGAGTACCCCCTTGGCCAAGAAACCTGGCCCGAACCGACCCCATCCTCCGAATTTGATCCTCCATACCTGCTGCATATGAGTATTACTCGGGTTCGGACCACTGAACGGGTGGTGGCGAACCCATGCCATCGCCAAGATGACTCGCATTATCGATACCCCTCCCACTCCTATTATTCACCCATACCGCCGTATCCTAGCTATACGACGCCCAGCTTGGAGTCCCCTCTCATTCGCGGTTTTCCATCCACCACCCGTAAGCGGCGAGGACACCCACTCACAAGTTTGCTTGTCGCGCCAATCACCTCCCCGACCAACCGGGCGAAGCAACATCTGAAGTGCCTCAAAGACCCCGCTCCTCCACTATCATTGATGAGCTAAAGCAACTTGTACTTATGGTCCAGGACCAGATGATACAAGGACACATGGAGGAGGCTGCAGCCGGTGGTAAGGTTGAGAGGAAAATAACTGAGAAGAAAGGAGAAATTACGAGGGGAAAGAAAAGAGAAGAAAGAGAGAAAAGCGAGGCGGTCCCAGAGACCTTGAGCGAGAAAGAGAGCGATCCGAGAGAAGAAAATGAGAAGAAAGCGGAAAGAAAACAAGAGGGAAGCTCCCTGAGCCAAAATAGTGGAAGTGAGGAAAACATGCCTTCAACAGACCCTACTTTTCCACTAATTTCTGTCTTGCAACCCCCTTGTTTATCTTCTTTGAATGTACAGATCATTTGTGAACAGCAAGGCTGAAGGAAGCTTTCAACAGCCCGGGAAGGAAGTGTCACCCCCTCTCGGTAAGGAAGAAAAGAGCAAGAGGGAGAGAGCGAACATGGGTAACTATGCTTCTAATCTCTCATCTCTTAGCATCAAGCATGACTTGGGTGACATAGTTGGCGATCCCATGTCTGTTATGGGACATGACTTAGGTCCGGTACATTGGATCCATGCCCATGAATGGCCAAGGCTTATATTTGATCCCGGGATAACTATGAGGGTCTGTCTTAAGGCTAAGTATAAGAGTGAAGCGAAGAGAAAGGGCGGATTGTCCATCTCATTCCTTCAGTCTATTTTTAGGGGAATTTTGATGTCTAACGCTTTCAGTTCACTAACCCTTCACGCCTCTTCCAGGTTTGTTGTGGTGTCTTAAGATTTGTAGGGACAATTTCCTTATGAATCCGAGGACGGATTCTTCTGAAGAGGGAGGGTATGATGTGGACATCAGCCCCATTTTTGTGATAAGGCGCGACCTTTCTTCCAGAAGGTCTAAAGGGCCCTTGGCGAAGGCACGGGCGAAGAAGAAGCAGCATTCTAGGCACCGGCGAGGCCCCAAGGCAAGTCCGTGGTCGCTATGTTCTTGGCGCACCCATGCCCCGTTGGCGAACCCTTGGCCTTTGGCGAAGTCAAGGCCATTTGCGGGGCCATGGTTCTTTGCGACCCCCATGGTCGATGGCGAAGACCCTGCGCCTCATTTCCAGAAACAAGCGAAACCCAGGTGTTCGCCAAACAGAAGAGGCGTCCATATACAAGTCAGGCGAACCCTTCAACTTGTGCAGAGGCCCTCTTCTTCCCTTTTCCCGCCGAAAGCAATTCATGGGGAAATGGGAGCCGCAAAAGCAGGTAGCCTACAATGTCACATCCGCTGCCACCTCTCATTTCGCCTACCATAGATCCAGGAGGCTGTTCCCTTGTCAAGACATCCTTTATTATTTACTTCTTTCTTTCTCCTTCTATAAAAGGAGGATGTAACCTAAGTATTAGGCAGAACTCATTTTGTAAGAACACATATTTGCGGAAGTACGCATATTGTTCTTCGTGGGTCTCAAATCTTGCTCCACCAATCCATTAGTGATCCATTGCAAGAGGATCCAATATAATACCTAGCATTGTTTGATCTCGTAGTCAAAAGGTTCTAGGTCCCATTATCATTTCCCAGGCATTTTCAAGGGCATTGCCTCACCTCGTAGTGAGGAGGTTCCCTTGGCCGATTCTGTTTCCTTTGTGATCTTCCCCTTTTTCGTTTCCATTCTCGCTGGAAACCGCCTCCAACGAGCTAGATCCGAGCTCGTGATCACTTACCCCCCACCGTGATCACATCACAAGGTGTTGTGAGTGACCTTGGGCCAAGAGTTGAAGGAATGGGCCTTGAATTGAGTTGGGCTCGGTTCTCCAATATGGACTTGGGCTTGAGAGGTGTTGGAAGCCCAAATGGTGATGGTGAAGAGATGGGCAACATGTTGGGCATTGGGCTGGCCCAAGTTGAAGGCATGGGCTGCCTTTCCTTCATCTTCTTGAAGTTCTCCACTTTGCTCCTCAAACTTTGCAAAAGTTCTCATGAGCATGTTAAGAGTCTCCTTTGCTTTCCTTGCCATGCTTCTTGTGATAGGTCCTCCAAGTCCTTGAATAGGGTCTTGAATCCTTGCCTTGGGCTGCTCCATATCATCCTCCCCCTCTTCAAGAGATTCCGTCCTCGGAATCAAGTCTTCATGTGTACCTTCAAAAGGAGAAAGATCCTTAACATTAAAAGTAGCATGGACTCCATATTTATCATTAGGCAAGTCAAGAGTATAGGCATTATCTCCCCTTTTTGCCACGATTTGGAATGGTCCATCTCCTCTTGGTGCAAGTTTGTTCTTCCTTTCTTGAGGAAACCTTTCCTTCCTCAAGTGGAGCCAAACCCAATCACCAACATCAAAGGTGATTTGCTTACGGCCCTTGTTGGCTCTTTTTGCATATGCCTCATTTTGCTTGGTTATTCTTTCCTTGACTTTCTCATGCAATTCCTTCATTTGCTTAGCTTTGGCTTCTCCATTCTTGTGAGCTGCATCATTTAAAGGTAAAGGAATTAAGTCCAATGGTGTCAAAGGATTAAAACCATACACAATCTCAAAAGGGCTATAAGATGTAGAAGTATGAAATGCCCGATTGTAAGCAAACTCAACATGAGGCAAAAACTCTTCCCATTGTTTCAAGTTCTTCTTTAGAAGTGTCCTAAGCAATTGTATCATGGTTCTATTTGTTACCTCGGTCTGCCCATCAGTTTGTGGGTGACTAGAAGTTGAAAACAAAAGCTTAGTTCCAAGTTTTGCCCATAATGTCTTCCAAAAGTGACTTAGAAACTTAGAGTCTCTATCGCTAACTATTGTTCTTGGCAATCCATGAAATTTGACAACCTCTTTGAAAAACAAGTTAGCAACATGTGTAGCATCATCCGTTTTATGACATGGTATGAAATGTGCCATTTTAGAAAAACGGTCTACTACCACAAAAATTGCATCATGTCCTCTAGATGTTCTAGGAAGTCCGGTGACAAAATCCATAGAAATGTCTATCCAAGGAAGAGAAGGAGTAGGGAGTGGAGTATACAACCCGTGAGGCTCAAGTTTAGACTTAGCCTTTTTGCATATGATGCATTGTGAACAAAGCTTGTCCACATCCTTCCTCATGTGTGGCCAAAAGAAATGTTCTTTCAAGGTCTCCATTGTCTTGAGTTGGCCAAAGTGTCCCATTAGTCCTCCTCCATGAGCTTCCTTGACAAGTAGCTCTCGGATAGATCCCCTAGGAATACAAAGCTTGTTAGTCTTGAAAAGATAACCATCAAAGATATAATAGTTATCAAAACCTTGTTGCAAGCATGCTTTGTATATGGAACCAAAATCAACATCATCTTCATACAAACTCTTCATATGCTCAAAACCCAAAATCTTAGAATCTAGCATATTCATAAGAGCATATCTCCTAGACAATGCATCAGCTACAATATTTTCTTTACCTTTCTTAAACTTAATCAAGTAAGGAAAAGACTCAACATATTCCATCCATTTAGCATGTCTTTTAGAAAGCTTACCTTGTCCTTGCAAATACTTAAGTGAATAGTGGTCAGTATGTATGACAAACTCTTTAGGAAGAAGGTAATGAGACCATATCTCTAAACTTCTAACAAGTGCATAGAGTTCTTTGTCATATGTTGAGTAGTTCAAGGGCCCACCACTTAGTTTCTCACTAAAGTACGCAATTGGCTTACCTTCTTGTGTGAGCACGGCACCAATACCTATGCCACTAGCATCACATTCTACCTCAAAGGTCTTACCAAAGTCCGGAAGTGAAAGAACGGGTGCTTGAATCAACCTCTCTTTCAAGGTGTCAAAAGCCTTTTGTTGCTTCTCACTCCATTGGAATGACACTTCTTTCTTCAAAAGCTCATTGAGAGGTGCGGCTATGGTTGAGAAATCCTTGACAAAGCGTCGGTAGAAGCTTGCAAGTCCATGAAAGGACCTTACCTCGGTCACACTTGTTGGTGTAGGCCAATCCTTGATAGCTTGTACCTTGGACTCATCTACACTCAAACCATTTTCACTAACAACATAGCCAAGGAAAACAATTCGGTTAGTAGCAAATGTACACTTTTTAAGATTAGCGTACAACTTTGACTCTTAAGTGTATCAAATAGCAACCGAAGGTGTGAAACATGATCATCAAGTGTGTGGCTATAAACAAGTATGTCATCAAAATAAACAACCACAAATTTCCCAATGAAAGCTCTTAAAACATGGTTCATCAATCTCATAAAGGTACTTGGTGCATTGGTTAGTCCAAATGGCATGACAAGCCATTCATACAAACCAATGTTAGTCTTAAAAGCGGTTTTCCACTCATCACCTTCTTTCATCCGAATTTGGTGATATCCACTTTTAAGATCTACCTTAGAAAATACCTTTGCTCCACTTAGCTCATCAAGCATGTCATCTAGGCGTGGAATGGGATGTCTATACTTGATGGTGATCTTGTTGATTGGGCGGCAATCCATGCACATCCGCCATGAACCATCACTCTTTGGAACCAACAAAACGGGCACGGCACAAGGAGAAAGACTCTCTCGGATGTATCCCAACTCAAGGAGTTCTTGCACTTGCTTTTGTATCTCCTTTGCCTCCTCTGGATTGGTTCTATAATGTGGTCGGTTTGGAATTGGCATTCCGGGCACCAAATCAATTTGATGCTCAATGCCTCTTATGGGAGGTAAACCAACCGGATCATCAAACAACTCCTTGTATTCCTGCAATAAAGAAGTCAAAAATGGAGGAATTTCTTCCTCTTTGTCCATGGTTAGAAGACAATTATTAGGCATAAAAAGAAAACAATGTTTTTGACCCAAAAGAGCTTTTTTAATGTGTTTCTCTTTAGCCATGGAAATGGAACCCTCTTGTCTTCTCTCAATCTCACTTTTTCCACTAGATATTCTCTCACCGTCCCTTGACTCTTTTGACTCTTGCAAATCCACTTGGGATTTCATTTTTCTCTCATCCTTACCCTTGTGTTTACCTTCCTTGCTCTCAACCTCACTTTGAAGGTGGACTTGATCGGCATGAGCTTGTTGTGGGGACAATGGTATAAGGGTGATCTTTTGATGTGAAACCGTCTAGTGACCTACATGCCCACATGTGCAACCTGGAGGACCCAAGAGCCAGAATGCCAAAGCTAAAGGGTCAAAGTGGATATTTACAAGAAGATGAAGGAAAGGCAGCCCATGCCTTCAACTTAGGCCATTCTAATGCCCAACAAGCCACCCAACTCATCAACCTCACCATTTGGGCTCACAACAATGCTCAAGCCCAAGATGATGATCAGAGCCAAAGCAAAGTCAAGGCCCATGCCTTCAACTCTTGGCCCAAGGTCACTCACAACACCTTGGTCCAAGACATGTCCAAATTGGCCCATCCCAATGCCAAGGAGGACAATTCTCAAGGGTGTTCTACACTTGAAGGGTACCCTCCATTCCTAGGGTACTCCACACCCAACGAGAGCCCCCTAATTCATGTCCACCAACCAAGTGTTCAACATGCTTCAAATGACTTCTTGGTGAACTCTTCAAAGTGCCCTACAATCGTAGGGTACCCTACAAATGAAGGGTACCCCTGCCTACACAAGACCAAGGTGCCCTACATGTTTTACCAAAGACTAAAGGCCACTTTTATGGAAAGACCAAGTCTTGATGGTGTCCAAACGTCCATTAACAACATAAATGGATTTCTAGACGTTGGTCATCAATGCCCCATCATAAATGGCATCCAAACATTTAAGGAGTTAGCCGTTGGAGCATTATTAGCTCATAAATGGGTTAATTGCACTCTAAATGCTTTTCAATCTGATTTCTTTTGATGTCTAGAGCTATAAACAGCCAAGAAGGAGCCATGAAGATGATAGAGACGTTGAGCATTAATGCTGGACATAAATGAGAGGCTGCTCATTAAGAATATAGCCGTTGGAGCCTTAATTGGCCTCTAAATGGGTTGTTTCTTCTCCAAAGCCTCTAAAATCAAATGGACATGTTTATTTCGGTTTCTAACAGCCTTGAGGAGGTAAGAGACGTTGGAATTTAATGGTGGAGCCGTTGGAGCTTTATTGGAGGCTTTATGGAGCATTTGGAGCCATAATGAGGTGTTTTAAAGGCTTGTTTTGCCTTAAACTCATTCCATCCGAATTCACTTCTTTTCCTAGGATATGTTTACATCATAATAGCCTAGAATAAGTGTGTTTTATGATTATAGACGTTGAGCATTTAGTATTAGCTTTATTTCCTTCATTATGACATTTAAGTGGAGGAATTGTGTAGTTAATTGCCTAGTTAAGTGTCTAGTCATTGTAAGCAGCCCCTTAGTCCTATAAAAGGAGGCTTGCACGAAATTTGTAGAAAACATATCATACATTTCAGAAGAAAAACGTTTTCCAACTTTGAGAGTGATTCTCTTGTTGATCTATCTTCACTTTCCACTCAACTCTTGTCCAAGTTTCTTGAGCAAGTTTAGTGAAATCCAAGATTGTCTTCTCACTTGAAGAAGAAGGTGTTGGATCCATCTACACCCCCCCATTTTGGCAACAAAGGCTTGCTTTGTCTTGAACTTTCAAAGTATCAAGAAGGAGGAGTCGCCAAGGCAAAACACCATCTTTGCTTGAACAAAGATTCAAGAGGAGTTGGCGGCCATATCTATCAATTTCAAGCTTCCGCAATCTGATTTTCTTCATTTCCATCAAGTGTTCATCCTTTGTTGAGCTAGATCAAGTGTGAGGTGTTTTCGACCTTAAGGAAACACATCAATTGGTATCAGAGCCAATTGCTTGACAAGGAGAAGTTTTCTATCCCTTTTCTATTCAATTCCGCAACTACATTTTTTTTTATTTCATCTTGTTTTATCATCATCCATCTTATTTGTTCTTTCCATTTCATCTTGTGTTTCAAGTGTTGTGCCATCTTTTCTATTCTATTCTATCATTTCATACAAAAAGACAAAAAAAAAGTTACTCACACAAGTGTTTGTGAAATTTCAGCAAGCTTTCAAGCAAAAAGAAGCATTTTGGCACAACAAAAGCAAGGAAAGAACAAGCTTTGTGAGTTTTCAAAAGCCACCTAAGCCAATTCTTTCAAGTTGCGGAAATTGTCTTCAAAACTAAGCTAATTTGCAATCCACCCTTTGCAAAAAGTAACCAACATTTTCTTCAAAGGTTTGAAACTTTCTTGTGGTTTTAAAACTTGTTTTGAGCATCTTGTTCAAACGTTTTGAGCTAGAAAGGTTGCTAGATCTTGTAAAGAGAATTTTGGTGACTAAGAGTGGAAAAAGGCTTGAGTGTTACATTTTTGCCAAAGAGTGTAAACACGAGTGTGGAGTGAAACACTAAGGGAGTGTGGTGAGGTACAACTTTATTGTTTCATTGTGTAGGTACCAAAATGAGATGTTTTAAGACATTTCAAGGATTTGATGATAGTGAAGGATATTGGTCATGGGAAAGTCAAATGGAGAATATTTTCTCCAAGGCACACAAAACGCCCCACATGCAATTTGTGACCGCCATGGAAAATTTGGGTGAGGAACCTTATCAATGGGTTCTTGATGAGAGAAGGAATGGTTATAAACCCATTTCAACATGGGAACATTTGAGGCGTCTTTTGAGGAAAAGGTATGCACCTTCATATTCTACTTCTACACCTCAATCATTTTCCTACCTTTCTCAAAATTCAAGCCCTCCAACAAAACACTTTCCTACTCACCTCCTTCAAATGGCCTACCCTACACAAAAGAGTCCTACTTCCTACCACAATTCAAATGACCACCCCTCACAAAAAGAATGTGACAGTGCATACAATTCTTTTCTAGCTTCTATTGAGACCATAAAGAGTTTGATGCAACAATCCATGGAGGAAAATGGAAGAATTTGTGAGGAAGAGAGAGAAAGAGAAGAAGAGAGAAAGAGAGAAAAAGAAAGAGTGATGGCCAAAACCAAAGAAAAAGAAAGAGAGATGGCCATGAAAGAAGAGAGTGATTTGAGAGCGACAAAAGTAAAAGATGAGAGAAGACCAGAGTGTGAGCCTAGCCAAAGTACTTCTTGTTCTATCATGCTCAATGGAACACTTGAAGATGCACTTTCCATGGAGGAAGAAGAGCAACCACATCAAGAGAAAACCTCAATTTTGAGGGAGGGTAACTATTCTCTTTACTCAAATGATTTATTTGATAAAAATGATTCTTTGAGTATTGATATGCTTGATGTTGTAAAATCTGGAACTAAGCATGATACTCTTCCCATGGATGATTTTTATGCTAGTTTAAGATTTTTTGAATCTTCTCATGAGTATGCATATGTTGATCCTTATGCTTCATTGTTAATTCCAATGATTGATTGCAAAAGTGTTCTTACGCATGCTTTGTTTTCACCATCTATTCATGCTAGAACTAATAGCAAATTTTTTGCTACTTCTTGCCAAATAGTTGCTGCCCATGATGCAAAAGTTATGAAAATTGTACCACTCATTAGATCATATGCATTTGGAGATGTTAAACATGACAAATTTGTTGAAAAGAGATTTGGTAATGAATTTGGTCATGAATCATTCTTATGTGTTAAGATGAGAAACGCGTGCAATTTGTTGTTGAATGAAACACTGGAAAGATCTATATTTGTGTTTGATCCAGGAGTATGTTTGAGTGAATTCATTTTGTTGATCAAGCATGAGATTGATTTCTTTTCAAGCATGTTGCATAAAAATGGTGATGATCTACCTTGTACAAGTTTCAATTTTAATTCACCATATGATGTTTTGATGGTAAGTGACTATAATGCTACCATTTCCTTGAATGAAAATTCCATGAAGATTGATTCATGTGCAAATTTGAGAAATGCAAATGATATTTGTTGTGGGAAAATAATACAAATTTGGACCAACTTTGCAATTGTGTTCACATTCATCATTTCTATCTTTGAAATTGCTAATTTGGTCCTCGAGAAAGGCCTACATGCATTTTGCAGGTACAAAGGTTTCATATTTGAAGGGCCAAACCGTGGATGTAAAGGAGCACTATTCCATGACACATTACTTCAATTCTTATCAAGCAATATGCCCCTTGATATTTTCAAGTGGGCAATCAACGGAAAACAACATGATTCGAGGACGAATCATTTTCAAGGGGGAGGGAATGATGTGAAACCGTCCAGTGACCTACATGCATACATGTGCAACCTGGAGGACCCAAGAGCCAGAATGCCAAAGCTAAAGGGTCAAAGTGGATATTTACAAGAAGATGAAGGAAAGGCAGCCCAACAAGCCACCCAACTCATCAACCTCACCATTTGGGCTCACAACAATGCTCAAGCCCAAGATGATGATCAGAGCCAAAGCAAAGTCAAGGCCCATGCCTTCAACTCTTGGCCCAAGGTCACTCACAACACCTTGGTCCAAGACATGTCCAAATTGGCCCATCCCAATGCCAAGGAGGACAATTCTCAAGGGTGTTCTACACTTGAAGGGTACCCTCCATTCCTAGGGTACTCCACACCCAGCGGGAGCCCTCTAATTCATGTCCACCAGCCAAGTGTTCAACATGCTTCAAATGACTTCTTGGTGAACTCTTCAAAGTGCCCTACAATCGTAGGGTACCCTACAAATGAAGGGTACCCCTGCCCTACACAAGACCAAGGTGCCCTACATGTTTTACCAGCACTAAAGGCCACTTTTATGGCAAAACCAGGTCTTGATGGTGCCCAAACGTCCATTAACAACATAAAAGGAGTTCTAGACGTTGGTCATCAATGCCCCATCATAAATGGCATCCAAACATTTAAGGAGTTAGCCGTTGGAGCATTATTAGCTCATAAATGGGTTAATTGCACTCTAAATGCTTTTCAATCTGATTTCTTTGGATGTCTAGGGCTATAAACAACCAAGAAGGAGCCATGAAGATGAGAGAGACATTGGACATTGATTGCTAGCTGGCCATTTAAGAATATAGCCGTTGGAGCCTTAATTGGCCTCTAAATGGGTTGTTGCTTCTCCAACGGCTATATTCTTAAATGGCCAGCTAGCAATCAATGTCCAACGTCTCTCTCATCTTCATGGCTCCTTCTTGGTTGTTTATAGCCCTAGACATCCAAAGAAATCAGATTGAAAAGCATTTAGAGTGCAATTAACCCATTTATGAGCTAATAATGCTCCAACGGCTAACTCCTTAAATGTTTGGATGCCATTTATGATGGGGCATTGATGACCAACGTCTAGAACTCCTTTTATGTTGTTAATGGACGTTTGGGCACCATCAAGACCTGGTTTTGCCATAAAAGTGGCCTTTAGTGCTGGTAAAACATGTAGGGCACCTTGGTCTTGTGTAGGGCAGGGGTACCCTTCATTTGTAGGGTACCCTACGATTGTAGGGCACTTTGAAGAGTTCACCAAGAAGTCATTTGAAGCATGTTGAACACTTGGCTGGTGGACATGAATTAGAGGGCTCCCGTTGGGTGTGGAGTACCCTAGGAATGGAGGGTACCCTTCAAGTGTAGAACACCCTTGAGAATTGTCCTCCTTGGCATTGGGATGGGCCAATTTGGACATGTCTTGGACCAAGGTGTTGTGAGTGACCTTGGGCCAAGAGTTGAAGGCATGGGCCTTGACTTTGCTTTGGCTCTGATCATCATCTTGGGCTTGAGCATTGTTGTGAGCCCAAATGGTGAGGTTGATGAGTTGGGTGGCTTGTTGGGCATTAGAATGGCCTAAGTTGAAGGCATGGGCTGCCTTTCCTTCATCTTCTTGTAAATATCCACTTTGACCCTTTAGCTTTGGCATTCTGGCTCTTGGGTCCTCCAGGTTGCACATGTGGGCATGTAGGTCACTAGACGGTTTCACATCAATACTCCTCTTCATCATACTCTTGATTCTCATCTTCTTCTTGCAGTGATGTGGACATCAGCCCCATTTTTGTGACAAGGCGCGACCTTTCATCCAGAGGGTCTAAAGGGCCCTTGGCAAAGGCTCGGGTGGAGAAGAAGCGGCATTCTAGGCACCGGCGAAGCCCCAAGGCAGAGCCGCGCTCGCAAGGATCTTGGCGCACCCATGCCCCATTGGCGAACCCTTGGTCTTTGGCGAGGCCAAGCCTCAACGGCGAACCCGTGGCTATGGCGAGCCCATTGACCCTGGCGAACCCATGGACCTTTTGGGCGAACTCAAGGCCATCTGCGAAGCCACGGCTCTTTGCGACCCCCCCCCATGGTCGTTGGCGAAGACCCTGTGCCTCATTTCCAGCACAAGCGAAGTCCAGGTGTTCGCCAAGCAGAAGAGGCTTCCATACGCAAGTCAGGCGAACCCTTCAACTTGTGCAGAGGCCCTCTTCTTCCCTTTTCCCGCCGAAAGCAATTCATGGGGAATTGGGAGCCGTAAAAGCAGGTAGCCTACAATGTCACATCACCTGCCACCTCTCATTTCGCCTACCATAGATCCAGGAAGCTGTTCCCTTGTCAAGACATCCTTTATTATTTACTTCTTTCTTTCTCCTTCTATAAAAGGAGGTCAGTAACCTAAGTATTAGGGGAACTCATTTTGTAAGAACACATATTTGCGGAAGTACGCATATTGTTCTTCGTGGGTCTCAAATCTTGCTCCACCAATCCATTAGTGATCCATTGCAAGAGGATCCAATATAATACCTAGCATTGTTTGATCTCGTAGTCAAAAGGTTCTAGGTCCCATTTTCCTTTCCCAGACATTTTCAAGGGCATTGCCTCACCTCGTAGTGAGGAGGTTCCCTTGGCCGACTTTGTTTCCTTCGTGTTCTTCCTCTGTTTCGTTTCCATTCTTGCTGGAAACCGCCTCCAACGAGCTAGATCCGAGCTCGTGATCACGTACCCCCACCGTGATCACATCAGTTGGTATCAGAGCCAAAGCGCTTGTCGGAGGTATCATACCGTATCAGTTGTTTGTTTTCTTCAAGTAAAACCATTGCATTCTTTCTTACACTTGAAGAAAAACGTTTTTGTTGTTGTTCATGAGAAACCGAAAATATTTGTGCGTGGTTCATGTGATTCGAGCAAAGCTCATATTTGGATGTTGTTTATTGAAGTTGAGTAAAGAAAGAAACATTTTCGGATTGGAAGTTGAAAAGAGAAGAAAAGTTGTTGTGGTTGTGCACAAAAAGAACATTTGAAGAAAGAAAAAGTTTGAGTGTTCTTGAGTGTTCTTGAGTGTTCATATCAAAACACATCCGAACAGTGATTTGATCCGAAAATATTTGAGGAACTTGAACAAAAGTGTTTGTGTGGATAAAAGAGCCTTCTCTCATACATACCTTACTTCTTTCAACCCCCATCTCACCCTAAACTCTCAAAGTTAGTTTCAAGTAACTAGAACTTTGTGCTTTACTTGTTTCGGATATTGCTAAGATTTCATTGGATATTCTTTGCATGTTCGCATTTGATCTTAATCGAGATTGGTGGTAAGTTTTGAGGCTTGAAAGAACCGTTGTGTTCTAAACACGAGAGAGAAGTGGTACTGAGTGTGTCCCTAAACACAAACGAGAGGCCAACCATACACGTGAGGAAATGAGTGGTACTGACACTATTGTCTAAGTGTGTAGGTATACAATGGCGCGAACCCTTAAGTTTCGAGGGGATGATGACCTTCTCGGGTTTGAATCATGGGAACACCATCTCGAGGCATTCTTTGCTAAGAGAGGTGTTCACGAACTTGAAAAGCTTGACATAGCGCTCGAGCCGCTAAGAGGCGAAGCCCTGGTATTGGTGGTGTGAATACGCCACAAAGCGAAGTGATCGAGGGTTAGAGTTCATACCCTCTTGGGACCGCTTGAAAAGCGTGATGAGGCGGCGGTATGGCACCCAAACCCCATCGCCCACTTGGCCCCAGCCCCTACCCACAGATCGCGACCCCCCACCACTCATAGCTCATTTCGGTGTCCCACATCCGACCCCACTATCACACCCGAAGGGACTGCCACACCTTCAAGAGCCTGCTCACCCCCTTCTCCAAAAGCGTACCCGAACCCTCCTTGTGAACCAATCTCTTTGAGAAATCTCACTCAAGAAATTAGAGCAGATTTCGAGGAGATGGAAAAAGATTTAAAGGAGATAAGAAAGGAAGTCTCACAAGTGGGAGATCTTATGAAGGAATGGTGTGAGAGTGAGAGGAAAAGAGAGAAAGAGAAAAGAAAGAAAAAGGCTCTTCAAAACCCGGAGAGTGAAACACCCAAGCTTTCAACCGAGATCAATGGAGGGCTAACGCCTAAATCTTTTAATGAATGTTGTTCTTCTTTGATTATTCCAGGAATCGATGATAAAGAAACTTTGGGTTGTTTGCAAGAGGAAGAAGTCCCGGTTATAGAGCCGGAGCCTGCCTCCCCTAACTTGGGGAGAGGTAACATATCATTTCATCTTAGTGATGAAACTTTGCAATTTTGTGACCATGAAATGATTCGTGCTAAAACTGTCGTGTGCATGCCTACTTTAGCTAGGAAGCACTCATACATTTTTGATGTGAATATTGATGGAACCATGGTCATACCCTGCGCTAAATTGGATGAGCCCACCCGAGTCTATATGATGAACATGAAGGGGTTCTGCATGTTGCGAATGATAGGAAAACTTGCTAGGGTAAGGTTCATACATGACCCCGGCACACGTAGAAATAATTTGTTTGGAAAAGAGCATGCCATGAATTCTAGTTTTGGAAATCATGTCGAAATTGCATGCTATTTTGTTAAATTTATTTTCGACCACAAGAAAGCTTTAGACATAAGGCACTTGTGTGCTTTCATGGCACAGGAGCAAGAAAGAGCGGATTGTTCATCTTGCCCCAACTTGGTGCTTCTTTGTTTGCTATCCATGAGCTAGGTACCATATGTTTCGAGTATAAGAATGCCCATCACCTAGCCATGTATGTAATAAGCCGAGGGCATCCCCACATAATGCCCCTTTGTCTAAGTGATTGGAAGTGTAACATAAGTTCATTTAGACTTTTGTCATTGAACATAATACATATTAGGATCTTTACAATCCCATTTTTGATATGGGCACATCCACTTGATTTTAGTTCACTAACCCTTGATATCTCTTCAAGTTTGTTGTGGTGTCTTAAGATTTGTAGGGACAATTTCCTTATGAATCCGAGGACGGATTCTTCTGAAGAGGGAGGGTATGATGTGGACATCAGCCCCATTTTTGTGACGAGGCGCGGCCTTTCCTCCAGAGGGTCTAAAGGGCCCTTGGCGAAGGCACGGGCGAAGAAGAAGCGGCATTCTAGGCACCGGCGAAGCCCCAAGGCAGAGCCGCGCTCGCAAGGATCTTGGCGCACCCATGCCCCATTGGCGAACCCTTGGCCTTTGGCGAGGCCAAGCCTCAACGGCGAACCCGTGGCTATTGGCGAGCCCATTGACTCTGGTGAACCCATGGACCTTTTGGGCGAACTCAAGGCCATCTGCGAAGCCACGGTTCTTTGCGACCCCCATGGTCGTTGGCGAAGACCCTGTGCCTCATTTCCAGAAGCAAGCGAAGCCCAGGTGTTCGCCAAGCAGAAGAGGCTTCCATACACAAGTCAGGCGAACCCTTCAACTTGTGCAGAGGCCCTCTTCTTCCCTTTTCCCGCCGAAAGCAATTCATGGGGAAATGGGAGCCGCAAAAGCAGGTAGCCTACAATGTCACATCAGCTGCCACCTCTCATTTCGCCTACCATAGATCCAGGAAGCTGTTCCCTTGTCAAGACATCCTTTATTATTTACTTCTTTCTTTCTCCTTCTATAAAAGGAGGCTGTAACCTAAGTATTAGGCAGAACTCATTTTGTAAGAACACATATTTGCGGAAGTACGCATATTGTTCTTCGTGGGTCTCAAATCTTGCTCCACCAATCCATTAGTGATCCATTGCAAGAGGATCCAATATAATACCTAGCATTGTTTGATCTCGTAGTCAAAAGGTTCTAGGTCCCATTTTCCTTTTCCAGGCATTTTCAAGGGCATTGCCTCACCTCGTAGTGAGGAGGTTCCCTTGGCCGACTCTGTTTCCTTCGTGTTCTTCCTCTGTTTTCGTTTCCATTCTTGCTGGAAACCGCCTCCTTCGAGCTAGATCCGAGCTCGTGATCACTTACTCCCTCCCGTGATCACATCAATGGGTTAGCTCTTTGATTGGTGGTGGTGGTGGTGCTTCTCTTAAGCTGCCTCTCTATCTTGATTGCTTTGTGCACCATCTCTCCAAAGTCATTGTATTCACAAAGCTCCAAAGTCTTTACAATTTCAGGCCTAAGTCCTTGCAAAAATCTTGACATTTTTGCCTCACCTCTTTCAATGACATTGGCTTTGAGAAGGGCTGCCTCCATCTCTTTGTGATAGTCTTCAACACTTTTGGAACCTTGAACCAAAGTTTGAAGGCGTTGAAAGCACTCTCGCTCATAGTATGGTGATACAAACCGCCTCTTCATTCTTGCTTTCAATTCATCCCAAGTTTGTGGACCTAATGATGAGGACATCGCCCCAAAGGATCCTCAGGTTCCAGAAGACCCACAACCTCAGGCGCGCGCGACCCCTGGTCCGTTCCAAGGCCTTGGCGGACCCATGACCAGGTCCCGGCTGAAACAAGTCCAAGCGAACCTTAATGCTTTCATGAGGCTCATGGCGCAGGACGATCGAGAGGAGTCTCGGGAGAAGGCCTTACAACTTCACCAACTCGGTATCGCGCTGGACGCAGAGTGTGCGAAGCCCCTTGGAGTCTTAAGCATAAGCGTTCTTGAAGAAGGAGCAGCCCAGTCTTATGCGCGCGAACACTTGGCGTAGGAGTAGGCCTCAGCCTAGGGCATCTCCGAGTTTGCACCCGTCGGAGGCATTCTAGCGAAGGCTCCTAGCGAAGGCCTTTCGCGTAATCTCCAGGCTTCACCAGTTGACCGACCAAACCTGACACATGGTGTCTTTTCTCCGCCGATACTTGGAAAGACAAACAACCACTTTTAGGCTAGCCTTACCTTTTTACCTTTTTAGAAGCTTTTCACTCTGTAAGCGTGCAAAAGTACTTTGTACTTTCCGCACGCATGCACATTCGAAATACTCCTTTTACTTCTTCCATTTCACTTCACTATATAAGCTAAGTGGCAGTCACCATTGTAACCTAGAACATATTATTGAATTTAAGCAATTCGGTGAAACACTCCCGGGAGTCATCGGCTTTTGTGTTCTCCATTCTTGCATTTCCATTTCCCTAGTGATCCGTGCAAGAGGATCCAAGCATAATATCTAGTATTGCTTGACCTTGTAGTCAAGAGGTGCTAGATCCCATCTCACTTCCTGCATTTTCAAGGGCATTGCCTCACCTCGTAGTGAGGAGGTTCCCTTGGCCGACTCTGTTCCTTCGTGTTCTTCCTCTGTTCTTCGTTTCCATTCTTGCTGGAAACCGCCTCCATCGAGCTAGATCCGAGCTCGTGATCACTTACACCCCCCTCCGTGATCACATCAAGTGGTATCGAGCCAAAGTGCTTCTTTGGAGGTACCGTATCGCTTGTTGAGTTTTCTTCAAGCAAAACCTTTTGTTACCTTTTCTTACACTTGAAGGAATGTCGGTTGATGATCTCATTGAGACCGAAAAGTTGTTTAAAAGTGTGCTTGTGTAAGCTAAGTATTTTCGAGATAAGCCAAAAGAGTTGTCCTGAGCGACAAGTGTGTAAAGAAAAACGTTTAAAGAAAGAAATGTATTGAGCAAGTTTCTGCTCGAAAAGTTCTTGAATGTTCTTACGTGTTCTTCCCAAAACACAAGTGAACAGTAAGATTGATCGGACAAATAGTTTCCAAACTTAAACAAGAAGTGTTTGTGACTGCAAAAGCCTTTTCTAAACTTCCAACCAAGTATCTTCCGAGCCCGATATCCCACAAAATCGGTTTCAAGTAACTAGTCATTTTCTTGAGTTGCAAGTTGCGGTTTTACTAGAGTTTTGTTTGTGTTTCCTTGCGTGTTCATCTTTGATCTAAGGTTGAAAACGGTATCAAGTTTAGAGAACTTGTAAAAGCCGTCGGTGAACAGCCAAGTGACAAAGTTGTTGAGAGAAACACGAGAGTGAGAGTAAACACTCGGGGAGTGGTGAGCTTCTTTTCGATTACATATCTTTAACGAATCGTGTCACGAGATGGTTTCAACAGACTCATCCCCCTCATCCATCCCGGCTAGCCGTGCACAAAGACGCTCACGAAGATCTTACAGAGGTTGGACGAATCGGGAGCTCAAGTCGCCATGACAAATGAGCGACTAACGAAAGTAGAGGTAGCTCAAGGGAAGCAACCGGAAAGCTCGCAAGCCCACGATGACGCCCATGCATCGCGGGCTCAAGATGGAGTCACCCATACCACTTTCGACCCTGCATCAACGAAGCCACAGGCTACCCCTCACAGTCGTCCGACCACTTCCACAAGAATAGATCGTGGTGTTGACATCCTGGACAGTGATGACCAGGAATATTACGCGAGCCACCACCAAAGCCTATTAAAAGAAGAGTCTTTCCCGATAGAGCTCAAGCGAGCCTATCTCCATAGAGACCTCGAAGAAGAGGAAGAAGCGGAGCGAGGCCGAGTTCACCGAGGGTTCAACGAGACACAGGAGGTAGGGCGCAAGCCCAGGACCAACAAGCCCTCGCCAACATCAAGCTTCAAATACCACCCTTCTACGGGTCCAGTGATCCGGAAGAGTACTTTACATGGATGGCTAGGACTGAGCGGATCATTGATATGATGGGATACACTGACGCTATAGCCCTGAAACTTGTGGTTATTGAGTTTCATGAATATGCTCTCACCTGGTGGGAGCAAGAGCATCACGAAAGAGCCAGGATCCGATGTCGTCCTATCACCACGTGGGAAGATCTTAAAAGGACCATGAAGAACCGATTCGCACCCAGCTACTATGACCGAGATTGTGCTCGAGGTTGCAGCGCCTTATCCAGTGGTCATCGCAGTGTCGAAGAATACCGGAAGGACCTTGAGAGGGCCCCGATGAGGGCCAACGTCAAGGAGGACGAAGAGGCTAAGTTGGCCAGATTCTTATATGGCCTACGGGAGGACGTCGCCAAGACAGCTTGAACTATGCGATTACGGGATTACCAAGATCTGGTGCATAAGGCCATTCGGGTGGAGAAACAACTACAGAAGGGAAACTCTTACTACCCTGCTCCTACCCCCGGCAGGGCCCCAAGCAGCAAGACCCCCCCCTTCCCCAAACCGCTCCCGCCAAAACCATACGCATCTTCTGCGGCGATGCCACCCCCTCGCCAAAATTACCCCAACACAAGACCCTCCTCGCAACCTCACCAAACCCAACGCCATCACTAATGAAGGCCCTCGGCGATCAAGGAGCATCGAATGCTTTAAGTGTCTCGGGCAAGGGACACTATGCGAGGGATTGCCCCAACCGAAGAGCCATGGTAATGCGGCCCAACGGGGAATTGTCTAGTGAAGAGGAAGGAGAGGGCTATCCCGAGCAAGAGCAACATGAGAGTGAAGCAGAAGAGGGAGAGCTCCCTATGGATGGTCTCATATTAGTTACCAAGAGGGTCCTGCAAAGTTCCCCAAGTGTCACCGAAATTTTTCAGCGGGTAAATCTTTTCCAATAAAGAGCCTTGGTGAATGGGACTCTGTGCCTCATTATTGACAGCGGGAGTTGTGTCAACGCCGCCAGCCAAGACATGGTCGCTGAATTAGGCCTCCCCACCATCATACATCCTAAACCGTATCAGCTGCAGTGGGTCGACGACAGAACCTTTGTAAAGGTTGTCAAACAAGTCGAAGTCCCAATCAAGATCGGCAAGTATGAGGATTCCATCACTTGTGATGTAGTGCGAATGCAGGCGACCCACATCCTCTTGGGCAGACCCTGGCAATATGACAAGGAGGCCATACATTATGGCAAAGCCAACAAATATGCCCTCACTCACCTCAAGAAACCATACACCTCGCTTCCCTCACCCCAACTCAAGCCCATCAGATCAAATCCATCCGGCTAGTAAGTCTGAGGGAAAAAGAAAGGGGAGGGCAGAGAGCGGAGAGAAAATGGTGAGAAGGTTCAAGGAACCTTGAGTGAACGGAAAGGGTGTGCATTAATGGGAAACACCCCGAGAGAGCCCACGAGAAAACAAGAGTGTCTTCCTCCCATAGCCAAAGAGAGGGATTTTAAAAGAGCGTTCCTTGGAAACAGGATCTGTTTTTCCTGATCCCCACTCACTGCATGCTAACACTTGACAATGTGTCTTCTCTTCCTTTCTATGTGCAGAAGGTCCTGAAAGAATTCGGCGAAGTATTTGATGAGCCGCGAACCCTTCCTCCATATCGCGGCATCGAGCATCAAATCGACTTGCTTCCGGGGGCACCTTTACCCAACAAGGCCGCCACCGGACCAATCCCCAAGAATCCAAAGAGATCCAGTCGCAAGTTCAGGAGTTGTTAGACAAAGGGTTCATCCGCAAAGCCTGCCGCCATGCGCGGTCCCAGCCATACTGTACCAAAGAGCGATGGCACTTGGCGCATGTGCATGGACTGTCGCCCCATCAACTCTATCATCAGTAAAGTATCGCCACCCTATACCTAGACTTGATGACATGTTAGACGAATTGAGTGGTGCTTGTGTGTTTTCAAAAATTGACCTTAGAAGTGGATATCACCAAATTCGGATGAAGGAAGGTGATGAATGGAAAATCGCTTTCAAAACCAAGATTGGTTTGTATGAGTGGAATGTTATGCCCTTCGGGTTATCTAACGCACCAAGTACTTTCATGCGTCGATGAATCATGTTTTGAGGCATTACATTGGGAGATTTGTGGTAGTATACTTTGATGACATACTAGTTTATTCTAAGAACCATGAGGAGCATGTTGAGCATCCGAGGCAAGTCCTTGATACGCTTAGGTTAGAAAACTGTATGCCAAATTTGAAAAGTGTGTATTCGCATCCCGGAAGTTAACTTTCTTGGATATGTCGTGGGTGCGAAGGGAGTCAAGGTAGACGAGAGTAAGATCGGTGCCATTCGGGACCGGCCTACTCCTAACTCCTTAATCGAGGTCAGTCCTTCCTAGGACTTGCTAGTTTTTACAGAGATTTGTTAAAGACTTCTCTTCCATTGCTGCCCCTTTGCATGAACTGGCTAAGAAGAATGTCATCTTTGAATGGGGTCATCGCAAGAGAAATCTTTTAACGAATTGAAATCTCGTCGACAAATGCTCCTCTACTCACTTTGCCAAACTTCGACAAAGTGTTCGAGGTAGAGTGCGATGCCGTGGTATAGGCATCGGTGCTGTCTTGCACCAAGAAGGCCGCCCCATCGCCTTTTTAGTGAAAAGTTGAGTGGAGCCACCTGAATTACTCCACGTATGACAAAGAGCTATACGCTCTTGTGAGATCCTTACAAACGTGGAGCCATTATCTTCTGCCTAGAGAATTCGTAATCCATACGGATCACTTGTCTTTGAAGTACCTTCAAGGACAAGGAAATTTGAGCAAAAGGCATGTTAGGTGGGTAGAGTTCATTGAGTCTTTCTCCTATGTTATTAAGTATAAAAAGGGCAAAGACAATGTCGTTGCCGATGCTCTATCCAGGAGATATGCATTACTCATGACTCTCGATACGAGGATTGTTGGTTTTGAGGGTTTAAAAGGAATGTATGAACATGACGTGGATTTTGGTGAAATATTTGCCAACTGTGTTAAAGGAAGCCAAAGAGGCTACTATGTTTTTGATGGTTTTCTGTTTAAGTTGAAAAGGTTGTGCGTCCCCAGGGTCAATGCGCGAAGTGATCATCAAGGAGGCACATGGAGGTGGTCTCATGGGA
Source organism: Stellera chamaejasme (assembly GCA_024586325.1). NCBI lineage: Eukaryota > Viridiplantae > Streptophyta > Magnoliopsida > Malvales > Thymelaeaceae > Stellera > Stellera chamaejasme. The sequence goes on from CM044981.1 coordinate 25,972,959, forward strand.
CACTTCGGTGTCCAAAAGACGCTTGAGGCCGTTAAGGAGAACTTCTTCTGGCCCGGCATGAAGAAGGATGTCACCAAAGCTTGCGCCAGATGTGTCACATGCCACCAAGCCAAGTTGACTCTCCAACCGAAAGGGAAGTACACTCCTCTTCCCACACCTTCTATTCCTTGGGTTGAAATAAGCATGGACTTTATAAGTGGTTTACCTAGGACATCGCATGGTCATGATGCTATATTTGTGGTAGTTGATAGGTTCTCCAAAATGGCCCATTTCATCCCATGTCATAAAATCGAAGATGCCTCTCATGTGGCGGAATTGTTCTTTAATAACATCGTTAAATATCATGGCCTCCCGCGATCCATTGTTAGCGATAGAGATTCGAGATTCCTAAGCCATTTCGCGAACCCTTTGGTCTAGGCTAGGCACCGCCTGATGTACTCCACATCCAAATACCCTCAAACAGACGGCCAAACCGAAGTGACTAATAGGACCTCACCACTATCCCGCGCACCCTCCTTAGGAAAAATCTGAAAGAATGGGAAAATGCTTGCCTCATGTAGAGTTTGCGTATAACCGAGCCTACCATTCCTCTACATCCCATAGTCCTTTTGAGATTGTATATGGCTTCAACTTTAACCCCTTTGGACTTAATCGCATTAGACTACACTGAACAGGTGGACGTAGATGGGAAAGAAAAAGCCCGACGCATGAAGGACTTGCATGCTAAGATTCACAAACAACTTGAGAAAATTAATGAGTCTTACGCAAGCAGAGTTAATAAGGGCAGAAAATTTAGAAGTTTTCAAGTCAGGGATTGGGTATGGTTACATTTAAGAAAAGATCGATTTCCCTGTGCTAGGAAAAGCAAATCGGCGCCAAGAGGCGATGGCCCCTTTCAAATCACTAAAAATAGGAGAAAATGCTTATGTACTTGACTTACCTTGCGATGGCTCTTATAATGTACATGCAACTTTTAACATTTGTGATTTAGCTCCCTTTGAAGGACAAGCAGATTTTAAGAATCCGCGGACGGATTCTTTTGAAGAAGGAGAGTATGATGAGGACATCGCCCCAAAGGATCCTCAGGTTCCAGAAGACCCACAACCTCAAGCGCGCGCGACCCCTGGTCCGTTCCAAGGCCTTGGCGGACCCATGACCAGGTCCCGGCTGAAACAAGTCCAAGCGAACCTTAATGCTTTCATGAGGCTCATGGCGCAGGACGATCGAGAGGAGTCTCGGGAGAAGGCCTTACAACTTCACCAACTCGGTATCGCTACCGGACGAAGAGTGTGCGAAGTCCCTTGGAGTCTTAAGCATAAGCGTTCTTGAAGAAGGGAGCAGCCCAGTCTTAAGCGCGCGAACACTTGGCGAAGGAGAAGGCCTCAGCCAAGGGCAACTCCGCGAAGGCACCCGGCGGAGGCATTCTAGCGAAGGCTCCTAGCGAAGGCCTTTCGCGTAATCTCCAGGCTTCACCAGTTGACCGACCAAACCTGACACATGGTGTCTTTTCTCCGCCGATACTTGGAAAGACAAACAACCACTTTTAGGCTAGCCTTACCTTTTTGCCTTTTTAGAAGCTTTTCACTCTGTAAGCGTGCAAAAGTACTTGGTACTTTCGCACGCATGCACATTCGAAATACTCCTTTTACTTCTTCCATTTCACTTCACTATATAAGCTAAGTGGCAGTCACCATTGTAACCTAGAACATATTATTGAATTTAAGCAATTGGTGAAACGCTCCCGGGAGTCATCGGCTTTTGTGTTCTCCACTCTTGCATTTCCATTTCCCTAGTGATCCATGCAAGAGGATCCAAGCATAATATCTAGTATTGATTGACCTTGTAGTCAAGAGGTGCTAGATCCCATCTCACTTCCCAGGCATTTTCAAGGGCATTGCCTCACCTCGTAGTGAGGAGGTTCCCTTGGCCGACTCTGTTTCCTTCGTGTTCTTCCTCTGTTCTTCGTTTCCATTCTTGCTGGAAACCGCCTCCATCGAGCTAGATCCGAGCTCGTGATCACTTACCCCCTCCGTGATCACATCACCTAAACCTCCACGGTTTTCTTGCTCCCACCATGTTAGTGCATAACCATGAAATTCAACAATGGCAACTCTAACTTTGAGATAACTTGGGTAATCATAACAATTAAACACCAACTCACAACGTTTTACCCATTCAAGATACTCATCCGGATTGCTTCGACCATGAAATGATGGAATTTGCAACTTGAAGTGTCGAAATGCTTGTTGTTCCATGTTCTCTCTTTGTCTTTGATCTCCATGTGGATGTATATCTTCTAGGTCCGGCATTGATGGTGGAATGCTATCATCTACTCTTGACCTTGTGCCTCGGTCAGATCGTCTCTTCTCCATGTTCTCCATCCTTTGCTCAAAATCAAGTCTCATAGCATTCATTTGTTCCTGCATCTTTTGTAACTCAACCAAGATTTTAGCTTGCATAAGATCTATCTTCTCTTGTGTTAACCATTTTCACTCAATCTCACCAAAATTCTCTTAAAAAGATCTATCAACCTTTCTAGCTCAAAACTTTTGAACAAACAGCTCAAAACAAGTTTTAAAACCACAAGAAAGTTTCAAACCTTTGAAGAAAATGATGTTTACTTTTGCAAATGGTTGATTTGCAAGTGGCTCGGTTTTGAAGATTCAACTCCGCAACTTGAAAGAACAAGGCTAGGGTGGCTTTGGAAATCACAAAACTTGTTCTTTCCTTGCTTTTGTTGTGCCAAATCCTTCTTTTTTCGTTCAAATACTTGCTGCCAAATCACAAACAATTGTGTAAGTAACTTTTTTTGTCTTTTTATATGCAATGATGGAATTGAATAGAAAAGATGGCACAACACTTGAAAAACAAGATGAAATGGAAAGAACAAATAAGATAGGTGATGATAACACAAGATGAAATCAAAAAAAATGTAGTTGCGGAATTGAAAAGAAAAGGGATAGAAAACTTCTCCTTATCAAGCAATTGGCTCTGATACCAATTGATGTGTTTCCTTAAGGATGAAAACACCTCACACTTGATCTAGCTTGACAATGGATGAACACTTATAGAAAAGGTGGAAAATCAGATTGCGGAAGCTTTGAAAACAATGGATATGGCCGCCAACTCCTCTTGAATCTTTGTTCAAGCAAAGATGGTGTTTTTGCCTTGGCGACTCCTCCTTCTTGATACTTGAAAAGTTCAAGACAAAGCAAGCCTTTGTTGCCAAAATGGGGATGTAAATGGATCCAACACCTTCTTCTTCAAGTGAGAAGACAATCTTGGATTTGAATAAACTTGCTCAAGAACTTGGACAAGAGTTGAGTGGAAAGTGAAGATAGATCAACAAGAGAATGCTCTCAAGTATGCAAAAGTGTTTGATATTCTGAATTGTGATGATAAGGGCGTGCCTAGCCCCTTTTATACCAAATGATGTGATCACGTTTGGGGGGCATCATAAAAGTGATCACGAGCTCGGATCTAGCTCGAAGGAGGCGGTTTCCAGCAAGAATGGAAACGAAACAGAGGAAGAACACGAAGGAAACAGAGTCGGCCAAGGGAACCTCCTCACTACGAGGTGAGGCAATGCCCTTGAAAATGCCTGGGGAAGGAGATGGGATCTAGCACCTTTTGAATACAAGTTCAAACAATACTAGATATTATGTTGGATCCTCTTGCACGGATCACTTAAGGAGATGGAATGCAAGAAATGAGAACAAGAAAGCCAAAACCTCACTTGGAGTATTTCTGATTTCTTATAAATATGTTCTACCTTTACAATGGTTACAAGCTGCCTTATATAGAAGAAAAATGGTAAAGGAAAATAATGAATGACTGGACAAGGGAACCAGCTTCCTGGTTCTATGGTGGGCGAATTGAGAGGTGGCAGACGAGGTGACAGTGTAGACTGTGTAGACTACCTGCTTTAGCAGCTCCCAATTTCCCAGAATTGTAGTTTGGCGGGAAATGGGAGAAAGAGGGCCTCTGCACAAGTTGAAGGGGGTCGCCGACTTGCGTATGGAAGCCTCTCCGCTTGGCGAGCATGTGTTCGCTTGCGTCTGGAAGTATTGTTCTGTGGTCCTTGCCAAGGACCATGGGTTCGCCAATGAGCATGGCTTCGCCAAGACCATGACTTCGCCAAAGGCCAAGGGTTCGCCAATGGGGCCTGGGTTCGCCAAGATCCTTGCGAGCATGACTTTGCCTCTGGGGCTTCGCCGATGCCTAGAATGCGACTTCTTCTTCGTCCATGCCTTCGCCAAGGGCCCTTTAGACCCTCTGGAGGAATGGTTGCCTCTTAACTCATAAATAGGGCGATGTCCACATCATACCCTCCCTCTTCAGAAGAATCCGTCCTCGGATTCATAAGGAAATTGTCCCTACAAATCTTAAGACACCACAATAAACTTGAAGAGGCATTAAGGGTTAGTGGACTAAAGCGGTAAACATCAAAGTCCCAAAAATGGTCGAAGGATTTGAGATGGACAATCCGCCCTTTCTCTTCACTTCTACCTTACGCTCAGTTTCTAGTATTCCGGGGTCAAATGTGAGCCTAGGCCTTTCATTCTTATGATCAAAAAAATAGGAATCATGATCATGTATCTCATCATGATAATAATTATGCTCATTAAACCAATCATGAGGAAGAAAATAGTATATGCCTCCCTACCCTCACTAATTTCTTCTTCAGGCTCATACCGAAAAGAAGATGTATCATCGACCGGTCGCACAAGTCATTAGGCTCACTATCCTCGTCCAAGGGTAATACCTCATTCATGGAAGCAGGCATAAGTTCATTCAAAGCATTCTCCTCATTAATGTCATGCTTATGTTCATGCGAAGGCGATAAAGCATCACAAGCATGTTTACTATCACCATCAAAAGAAAAGGATAAATTACCTCTCCCCAAGTTAGGGGAGGGAGGATCCTCCTCTCAAACCGAAAATCTTTCTTCTTCAAGGCATGGCGCATCCGTGTCCGTCTCTCCTTCAAACTCTTGCACAAATAAAGAAGAATAACAAGATTTAGAAGATGAAATGGTTAATTCTTCTTGGAGATTGGTTGAAGGCTCGGGTGCAAGATCCTTTTCACTTGTTTGGCTAAGGAGAGCCCTTTCCTTTCTTCTCTCTTTCTTTTTCTTTTTCTCTCTCTCATATTCTTCAAACTCCTTCTTCAGATTCTCAATCATTTGAGAAAGATCTTCACTTGAATCTTGGCGAGGACTTGGGTTTGGGGAAGGAGTTTGGGTGGTGCAAGTGTTGGGCGGTGGAGTACATGGCTCGGCCGATAGTGTTTGTGGAGGTGTGGGGCTCGGTCTCCTCCGACTATGGTTCTGAATGTGGGTGGAGGATGTAGGCCGAGAGGGGGCCTTCTTGTTTGGGAGTGGAACGGGGAGGGTGGCTCTTCTCGAGGTGAACCATATCTTTCCACTAGCAGCCTCTTCAATCCGCTCCAAGTTCGAATGGAGGCTTCATTGTAGTGCTCTCTTTGAGCGAAATCTTGTCGCCACCATCTTTTGGCTTCTCCCTTTAGACACCTTATGGCAAGGTCTATCCTCTCTTCTTTATGAAATTGATAATACCAAAAGTGGTATTCCAATTCCTCGATCCATTGCCATAAGTCATCTTCAAGTTTGCGCCTCCCTTTCAAGGGATGAAAACCAATGAAATGCAGGTTTTCTTCCTCCATTTGGCACACCTACACACTTAGACAATAAAATTAGTTCCACTCATTTCCTCACGTGTTTGGTTGAGCACTCCACACGGTTTCACTCTTGATTCTCCACTCAAGGTTTTCACAAATTCTCTTAACTTGATCACACTCAACTTCAGATCAAATGCAAACATACAAGTAGGAACAAGCAATAATCTCTAGTGAAATCCGAAACTTGCAAATCACAAAGATAACTAGTTACTTGAAACTAGCTTTTGAGAGTTTAAGGTGAGATGGGGGTTGAAAGAAGTTAGGAGTGAAGTAGAAAAGGCTCTTTATAAGCACAAACACCTTTTGTTCAAGTTTATCAAGAAATTTTGGATCAAAAGTACTATTCATATGAGTTTGGCATGAACTTCATATGAACATCTCAAGAATACCAAGAACACTCAAGAACACATGAACTTGTTCATCATTTTCTTTTTCTTCAACAACCTTTTCTTTTGCTCTTAAACAACACAAGATGATACTTTCTCCACAACAAATCCGAAACCACTTCTCTTTTCACACAACTTCAATGTTCGGCATTCAGATATGCACTTTTGCTCTAGTCACATGAACAACGCACAAACACAACTGTTTTCGGTTTCTCTTGAACAACAACAAAACGTTTTTCTTCAAGCGTAAGAAAGAAGGCAATGGTTTTACTTGAAGAAAACAAACAACTGATACGGTAAGATACCTCCGACAAGCGCTTTGGCTCTGATACCAACTGATGTGATCACAGGGGGGGTAAGTGATCACGCGCTCGGATCTAGCTCGAAGGAGGCGGTTTCCAGCAAGAATGGAAACGAAACAGAGGAAGAACACGAAGGAAACAGAGTCGGCCAAGGGAACCTCCTCACTACGAGGTGAGGCAATGCCCTTGAAAATGCCTAGGAAGGAAGATGGGATCTAGCACCTTTTGAATACAAGTTCAAACAATACTAGATATTATGTTGGATCCTCTTGCACGGATCACTTAAGGAGATGGAATGCAAGAAATGAGAACAAGAAAGCCAAAACCTCACTTGGAGTATTTCGATTTCTTATAAATATGTTCTACCTTTACAATGGTTACAAGCTGCCTTATATAGAAGAAAAATGGTAAAGGAAAATAATGAATGACTGGACAAGGGAACCAGCTTCCTGGTTCTATGGTGGGCGAATTGAGAGGTGGCAGACGAGGTGACAGTGTAGACTGTGTAGACTACCTGCTTTAGCGGCTCCCAATTTCCCAGGAATTGTAGTTTGGCGGGAAATGGGAGAAAGAGGGCCTCTGCACAAGTTGAAGGGGGTCGCCTGACTTGCGTATGGAAGCCTCCTCTGCTTGGCGAGCACCTGTGCTTCGCTTGCGTCTGGAAGTATTGTTCGTGGTCTTTGCCAAGGACCATGGGTTCGCTTAATGAGCATGGCTTCGCCAAGACCATGACTTCGCCAAAGGCCATGGGTTCGCCAATGGGGCCTGGGTTCGCCAAGATCCTTGCGAGCGCGGCTCTGCCTTGGGGCTTCGCCGGTGCCTAGAGTGCCGCTTCTTCTTCACCCGTGCCTTCACCAAGGGCCTTTTAGACCCTCTGGAGGAATGGTTGCCTCTTAACTCATAAATAGGGCGATGTCCACATCCTTTGAAGAGTTTACCAACATGTCATTTGGAACACTTTGAGTACTTGGTTGGTGGACTTGATTTGGAGGGCACCCGGTGGGTGTGGGGTACCCTAGGAGTGGAGGGTACCCTTGGAGTGTAGGGCACCCTTGAGAGAGGTCCTCCTTGATGTTAGGATGGGCCAATTTGGACAAGTCTTGGGCCAAGGTGATGTGATCACGGGGGGCTCTGATACCAACTGATGTGATCACGGGACGCTCTGATACCAACTGAAGTGGTTACAGAGGAGTGAGCGATCACGAGCTCGGATCTAGCTTGAAGGAGGCGGTTTCCAGCAAGAATGGAAACGAAGAACAGAGGAAGAACAAGGAAACAAAGTCGGCCAAGGGAACCTCCGCACTACGAGGTGAGGCAATGCCCTTGAAAATGCCTGGGAAAGGAAAATGGAACCTAGAACCTTCTGATTACTAGATCAGACAATGCTAGGTATTATATTGGACCCTCTCGCATGGATCACTAAAGGATTGATGGAGCAAGATTTGAGACCCCAAGAAGAACAAACCGTGTTCTTACAATATATGAATTCTCTCAATATATGAGTTCTACCTAATACTTAGGTTACAACTTCCTTTTATAGAAGGGAAAAGAAAGAAGGAAATAATAAAGAATGATTTGCCAAGGGAACATCTTCCTCGAAATACGGTAGGCAAAGCATGGGGTGGCAGGTGATTTGACATTGTAGGCTACCCGCTTTGCGGCTCCCAATTCCCCAGAAAGTGTAGTTGGCGGGAAAGGGAAAGAAGGCTTCTTCCATAATTTGAAGGACCCGCCTGACTTGCGTGTGGAGGCTTCTTTTTGGTTGGCGAACACCTGGGCTTCGCTTGCACTGGGAAGTTTGGTGCAGGGTGTTCTTCAATAAGGCATGGCTTTGCGGAGAGACCATGGGCTCGCAAAAGGACCTTGGGTTTACTAATGGGATATGGCTTCGCCAAAGACCGAGGGTTCGCCTTAAGGGGCTTCGCGATCATGGTCTTGCCTTGGCATTTGGCCTTAGCTTGGGAAAGGCGTGCAGGGTCCTCTCCTGGAGATCCGGCAAGTGTGACTTTTCTGTGGAGGCTCCTTTTGGTTGGCGAATACCTGGGCTTTGCTTGCTTCTGGAAATGAGGTACAGGGCCTTTGCCAATGACCGCGGGGTCGCAAAGAGCCATGGATTCGCAAATGACCTTGAGTTCGCCCAAGAGGACCACGGGTTCGCCAGGGTCAGTGGACTCGCCCGGTGACCACGGGCTCATTGTTGGAGCATGGCCTCGCCAAGGGCCAAAAGTCCGCCAAAGGGACATGGGGGCGCCACGCGCCTTGCGAGTACGGACTTGTCTTAGGGCCTCGCCAGTGCCCAGAATGTGGCTTCCTCCTCTTCTGAGCCTTCGCCAAGGGCCCTTTAGACCTTCTGGTGGAAAGGTTGCGCCTTGTCACAAAAATGGGGCTGATGTCCACATCATACCCTCCCTCTTCATAAGACTCCGTCCTCGGATTCATAAGGAAATTGTCCCTACAAATCTTAAGACACCACAACAACCTTGAAGAGATATCAAGGGTTTCGAACTAAAATCAAGTGGGTGTGCCCACATCAAAAATTGGATTCTAAGGATCCTACAATGCATCATGATCAGGGACCAAAGCCTAGATAAATGCATGAGACACTTCCAATCACTTAGACAAAGGGGCATTATGTGGGGGTGCCCGCGGTTTATTACATATATGGCTAAGTGATGCGCATTCTTATACTCAAAACATATGGTACCTAGCTCATGGGTAGCAAACAAGGAGGCACTAAGTTGGGGCAAGATGAAAAATCCGCTCTTTCTTGCTCCGGTGCCATGAAAGCATACCTGCCTTATGCCAAAAGCTTTCTTGTTGGCGAAAATAAATTTAACAAAATAGCATGCAATTTCTACATGCTCAGTTTCAAGCAAATTATTTCTACATGTGCCGGGGTCATGTACGAGTCTTACCCTAGCAAGTTTCCGACCCTTCGCAACATGTTCAACCCATTAATTTTCTTGGCATAGGCCAGGTGGGGTCATTCAATTCAGCGCATGGTATGATCATGGTTTCATCAATAGGCATATTACAAATGCATGAGTGCTTCCTAGCTAAAGTAGGTATGCACATATCAGTCCTGGCACAAATCATGTCATGATCATACAATTTCAAAGTTTCATCACTAGGATGAAACGAGATGTTACCTCTCCCCAAGTTAGGGGAGGCAGGCTCCGGCTCTGTAACCGGGACTTCTTCTTCCTCTTGCGGACAACCGAAAGTTTTTTTGTCATCGATTCCTGGCATAATCAAAGAAGAATAACAATCATTAGAGGATTTAAGCGTTAGCCCTTCATCGATCTCGGTTGACAGCTTGGGTGTTTCACTCTCCTCACTCTTTTGGCGTGGAAGAGATCTTTTCTTTCCTCTCTCTTCCCTCGTAATTTCTTCTTTTCCCTCGGTTGTTTTCCTCTCAACCTTTCCACCGATTGCAGCTTCCTCCATGTGTCCTTGTAACATCTGGTCCTGGACCATAAGTACAAGTTGTTTTATGTCATCAATGATGGTGGAGGGCTGGGTCTTTGAAGCACTTCTGGTGTTGCTTCGCCCTGTTGGTCAGAGGGTGATTGTCGCGACGAAGCAAACTTGTGAGTGGGGGCTCCTGTTGGCTTTCGGTTGGTGGAGGGAAAACCGCGATTGAGAGGGGGCTCGAAGCCGGGCGTCGTGCAGCTAGGATACGACGGAATGGGGAAGTAATACGAGTGTGAGGGGTAGCGATAGCGAGGGGGGTCATCTTGGCGATGGCAAGGGTTCGCCACCAATTGTTCAGGCTCTGACCCTGAGTAATACTGATGTGGACATCAGCCCCATTTTTGTGACAAGGCGCAACCTTTCCACCAGAGGGTCTAAAGGGTCTTTGGCGAAGGCTCAGAAGAGGAGGAAGCCACATTCTGGGTACTGGCGCGGCCCTACGACAAGTCCGTACTCGCAAGGTGCGTGGCGCACCCATGTCCCATTGGCGGACTCTTGGCCTTTGGCGAGGCCATGCTCCAACAGCGAGCCCGTGGTCACTGGCGAGCCCATTGACTCGGCGAACCCATGGTCCTCTTGGGCGAACTCAAGGTCATTTGCGAATCCTTGGCTCTTTGCGAACCCGTGGTCATTGGCAAAGGCCCTGTACCTCATTTCCAGAAGCAAGCAAAGCCCAGGTATTCGCCAACCAAAAGGAGCCTCACGAGAAAAGTCACACTTGCCGGATCTCCAGGAGAGGACCCTGCACGCCTTCCCCAAGCTAAGACCAAAAGCCAAGGCAAGACCATGCTCGTGAAGCCCTTTAAGGCGAACCCTCGGTCTTTGGCGAAGCCATATCTCATTGGTAACCCCAAGGTCCTTTTGCGAACCCATGGTCTCTCCGCAAAGCCATGCCTTATTGAAGAACACCCTGCACCAAACTTCCCAGTGCAAGCGAAGCCCAGGTGTTCGCCAACCAAAAAGAAGCCTACACACGCAAGTCAGGCGAGTCCTTCAAATTATGGAAGAAGCCTTCTTTCCCTTTCCCGCCAACTACACTTTCTGGGAAATTGGGAGCCGCAAAAGCAGGTCGCCTACAATGTCAAATCACCTGCCACCCCACGCTTTGCCTACCGTATTTCGAGGAAGATGTTCCCTTGGCAATTCATTTTTATTATTTCCTTCTTTCTTTTCCCTTCTATAAAAGGAAGTCAGAACCTAAGTATTAGGCGAACCCATATATTGAGAGAATTCATATATTGTAAGAACACGGTTTGTTCTTCTTGGGGTCTCAAATCTTGCTCCATCAATCCTTTAGTGATCCATGCGAGAGGGTCCAATATAATACCTAGCATTGTCTCGATCTAGTAATCGAAGGTTCTAGGTTCCATTTTCCTTTCCTGCATTTTCAAGGGCATTGCCTCACCTCGTAGTGCGGAGGTTCCCTTGGCCGACTTTGTTTCCTTTGAGTTCTTCCCCTGTTTCGTTTCCATTCCTGCTGGAAACTGCTTCCTTCAAGCTAGATCCGAGCTCGTGATCGCTCACTCCTCTGTAACCACTTCAGTTGAGTTCAGAGCGTGGCCGTGATCACATCAGTTGGTATCAGAGCCAAAGCGCTTGTCGGAAGAATCTTACCGTATCAGTTGTTTTCTTCAAGTCAAAACCTTTGCTGTTCTTTCAAAACTTGAAGAAAAGTTTCGGTTAATGATCTCTTGAGAGAAACCGAATATTTGTTATCCTTTGTTTAAAGTTCTTAAAGGTCCATAAATCTGTGAGTTATTTCGGATTTGAAAGAGAAAAGAGTTTCCCTGTGTGCAAAAGAACAAGAGTTTACAGAGAAAGAAATGTTCAAACCAGTTCATAATTTCTGTGAAAAGTTCTAAGTGTTCTTGAAGAGTTCATCCGAAACTCAAAGTAAACAGTACTCACAGATCGAAAATAATTTCGAAAACCTGAACTTTGTGTTTGTGAAAGGCTTTTTCTATCTCACTCCCAACTTCTTTCAACCACCGACCAACCTCAAGACCCTAGTTCCAAGTAACTAGAGCTTTGTACGTTGCTTATTTCGGATATTGCTAAGATTTTATTGGAAACTCCTTGTGTGTTTGCATTTGATCTTAATCGAGATTGGTGGTAAGTTTTGAGGCTTGAAAGAACCGTTGTGTTCTAAAACACGAGAGAAGAGTATAAACACTCAGGGAGAATGGTAAGGCATCACAGTATTGTTCACATGTGCAGAACTTGAGTCTCATGAAGTATGTGGAAGAAGACCACTACCCGGAATCGGATCCTTGTGTCCAAGATTCTGACTTCTGGGCGGAGGAAACCTCGACCATACATACTCGGGGAACTATTCGTAGTACCCCCTTGGCCAAGAAACCTGGCCCGAACCAACCCCATCCTCTGAATTTGACCTTCCAAACCCTGCTGCATATGAGTATTACTCAGGGTCAGAGCCTGAACAATTGGTGGCGAACCCTTGCCATCGCCAAGATGACCCCCCTCGCTATCTGATGAGGACATCATCCCAAAGGACCCTCAGGTTCCAGAAGACCCACAACCTCAAGCGCGCGCGACCCCTGGTCCGTTCCAAGGCCTTGGCGGACCCATGACCAGGTCCCGGCTAACACAAGTCCAAGCGAACCTTAATGCTTTCATGAGGCTCATGGCGCAGGACGATCGAGAGGAGTCTCGGGAGAAGGCCTTACAACTTCGCCAACTCGGTATCGCTCTGAACGAAGAGTGTGCGAAGCCCCTTGGAGTCTTAAGCATAAGCGTTCTTGAAGAAGGGAGCAGCCCAGTCTTAAGCGCGCGAACACTTGGCGAAGGAGAAGGCTTCAGCCAAGGGCAACTCACAAGGCACCCGGCGGAGGCATTCTAGCGAAGGCTCCTAGCGAAGGCCTTTCGCGTAATCTCCGTGCTTCACCGGTTGACCGACCAAACTCGACACAAGGTGTATTTTCTCCACCGATACTTGTCAAAACAAACAACCACTTTTAGGCTAGCCTTACCTTTTGACCTTTTTAGAAGCTGTTCACTCTGTAAGCGTGCAAAAGTACTTTGTACTTTCTGCACGTATGCACATTCGAAATTTTCCTTTTACTTCTTCCAATTCACTTCACTATATAAGCTAAGTGGCAGTCACCATTGTAATCTAGAACATATTATTGAATTTAAACAATTCGGCAGAAACACACCCGGCGAGTCATCGCCTTTTGTGTTCTCCACTCTTGCATTTCCATTTCCCTAGTGATCCAGGCAAGAGGATCCAAGCATAATATCTAGTATTGCTTGACCTTGTAGTAAAGAGGTGCTATATCCCATCTCACTTCCCATGCATTTTCAAGGGCATTGCCTCACCTCGTAGTGAGGAGGTTCCCTTGGCCGACTCTGTTTCCTTCGTGTTCTTCCTCTGTTCTTCGTTTCCATTCTTGCTGGAAACTGCCTCCTTCAAGCTAGATCCGAGCTCGTGATCACGTACCCCCACCGTGATCACATCAAGTGGTATCAGAGCCAAAGTGCTTGCTGGAGGTACCGTATCAGTTGTTGAGTTTTCTTCAAGCAAAACCTTTTGTTACCTTTTCTTACACTTGAAGGAATGTCGGTTGATGATCTCATTGAGACCGAAAAAGTTGTTTAAAAGTGTGCTTGTTTAAGCCAAGTATTTTCGAGATAAGCCAAAAGAGTTGTCCTGAGCGACAAGTGTGTAAAGAAAAAAAAAACGTTTAAAGAAAGAAATGTATTGAGCAAGTTTCTGCGTTCTGGAAAAGTTCTTGAATGTTCTTACGTGTTCTTCCCAAAACACAAGTGAACAGTAAGATTGATCAGACAAATAGTTTCCGAACTTAAACAAGATTTGTTTGTGTCTGCAAAAGCCTTTTCTAAACTTCCAACCAAGTATCTTCCGAGCCCGATATCCCACAAAACCGGTTTCAAGTAACTAGTCATTTTCTTGAGTTGCAAGTTGCGGTTTTACTAGAGTTTTGTTTGTGTTTTCTTGCGTGTTCATCTTTGATCTAAGGTTGAAAACGGTATCAAGTTTAGAGAACTTGTAAAAGCCGTCGGTGAACAGCCAAGTGACAAAGTTGTTGAGAGAAACACGAGAGTGAGAGTAAACACTCGAGGAGTGGTGAGCTTCTTTTCGATTACATATCTTTAACAAGATCGTGTCACAGATGGTTTCAACAGACTCATCCCCCTCATCCATCCCAGCTAGCCTGCACAAAGACGCTCACGAAGATCTTACAGAGGTTGGATGAATCGGGAGCTCAAGTCGCCATGACAAATGAGCGACTAACGAAAGTAGAGGTAGCTCAAGGAAAGCAACCGGAAAGCTCGCAAGCCCACGATGACGCCCATGCATCGCGGGCTCAAGATGGAAGTCACCCATACCACTTTCGATCCCGCATCAACGAAGCCACAGCTACCCCTCACGATCGTCCGACCACTTCCACAAGAATAGATCGTGGTGTTGACATCACAGGACAGTGATGACCGGGAATATTACGCGGAGCCACCACCAAAGCCTATTAAAAGAAGAGTCTTTCCCGATAGGGCTCAAGCCAGAGCCTATCTCCACAGAGACCTTGAAGAAGAGGAAGAAGCAGAGCGAGGCCGAGTTCACCGAGGTTTCAACAGAGACCTGGGAGGTAGGGCGCAAGCCCAGGACCAACAAGCCCTCGCCAACATCAAGCTTCAAATACCACCCTTCTACGGGTCCAGTGATCCGGAAGAGTACTTTACATGGATGGCTAGGACTGAGCGGATCATTGATATGATGGGATACACGGACGCTATAGCCCTGAAACTTGTGGTTATTGAGTTTCATGAATATGCTCTCACCGGTGGGAGCAAGAGCATCACGAAAGAGCCAGGATCCGATGTCGCCCTATCACCACGTGGGAAGATCTTAAAAGGACCATGAAGAACCGATTCGTACCCAGCTACTATGACCGAGATTGTGCTCGGAGGCTGCAGCGCCTTATCCAGTGGTCATCGCAGTTGTCGAAGAATACCGAAGGACCTTGAGAGGGCCCTGATGAGGGCCAACGTCAAGGAGGACGAAGAGGCTAAGTTGGCCAGATTCTTATATGGCCTACGGGAGGACGTCGCCAAGACAGTTGAACTATGCGATTACGGGATTACCAAGATCCGGTGCATAAGGCCATTCGGGTGGAGAAACAACTACGAAGGGAAACTCTTACTACCCTGCTCCTACACTGGCAGGCCCTGCCAGCAAGACCCCCTTCACCAAACCGCTCCCGCCAAAACCATACACATCTTCTGCGGCGATGCCATCCCCTCGCCTAAATTACCCCAACACAAGACCCTCCTCGCAACCTCAGCCGAAACCCAACGCCATCACTAATGAAGGCCCTCGGCAGTCAAGGAGCATCGAATGCTTTAAGTGCCTGGGCAAGTGATGTGATCATGGGATCCCCAAGCAACAACAAAGTGTCCTGCACGAAGAGGCGGGCGAATGAAGCTCGGAGCAACTCCGTGGCAAGGAGGTTCATAGGCTCAGCACTGATCCATGGTTCAGCGATCACCGACCAGAGAAGGCAACGCCTCTATGCGAGGACTCCTCAAAAGGCCTCAAGGCAAAGGCAAGGCTTCTTCAAGCGAAGACATCCGGGCAATGGCGAAGCCCCTCAAGCGAAGCCATTCCTGAGGAACCTCAAGGCAGACTGGACTTCATCATGCGAAGGCACACAGGCGTTGGCGAGGCCCTTTAGCAAAGCCGCCCCTGTGCAGCCTCAAGGCAAGGGCTAGGCTTCTTAAGCAAAGGCATCTCGGCGATGGTAAAGCCCTCAGGCGAAGCCATTTCTGAGAAGCCTCACGGCGAAGCCCTCAAGCAAGAATCTCCGAAGTAAAGACTTCAAAGTGAAGGTAAAGCCTTCTTCACGAAGCCTCCAAGAGAAGGCGATGGCTTTTTGGCGAAGCCATCTCTGTGAAGCTTCCGAGCGAAGGCAAAGCTTTCAGTGCGAGGCCTTCCAGTTCAGGCGAAGCCCTGAAGCGAAGCCACCTATGCTCAATAATGCAGCCGACCATCTCCAACCACTCCCATCCCATCTGGAACACTCCCTCCTTTCAAGCCGACACTTGGGAGCATTATATTGTTTACTTTAGCTTTTACCTTTTTACCTTTTTAGGATGGCATGCATGTTAAAGCACTTTATGCTTTTGGCATGCATGCGCATATGTAAGGCTGTTCCCTTCTCTCCTATAAAAGGGACAGCAGACTCTTTTGTAAGGTAGAACATATGTAAAGCTTAAGAAGGACAATTCCTTAAGCCCGGTTCTCACCCCCTTGCTATATTCCGCCATCCCCCTTGATTGATTGTTTATCATCAAGTTTAATATCTAGTATTGCTTAATCTCGTAGTTAAGAGGTGCTAGATCTTCCATACTCCCCAGGCTTATCGCAGATATTGCCCAACCTCGTAGTTGGGAGGTGTCTGTGGCCGTCTCTATCCTTCTTTGTTCAATCGACTCCACCGAGCTAGATCTGCGCTTCCGTACGATCTCGTGGATTCGCGTCAAGCGTACCCGTGATCGTATCAAGTGGTATCAGAGCCAGATCGCTTGCTGGAGTTGTTGTGATTTCTTCAAGGTTAAACCCCTTTAACTTCTACTTGAAGAAAGATTTATCTTTGCGTTTTTCAAACCGTGTTATACTCTGTTCATTTTCTGAAACCCCCTATCCGCTTTTATTTCGGTTTATCTGTTGTGTTGTTTCTGTGTTAGAAGTTGTTGTTGTGTTAGCAACTTCATAAATCAAAAAGTCAAAAAAAAGGAAAGAGAAAGAAGAAGAAGAAGAGAAACAGAGAAGAAGAAGAAAAAGAAAAGAACGCAGTTGCGGGTTTTATCGCAAATCTCAGTTTTGATTCAAAACCACAACGTGCGAAGTTTTAAGCTCAAAAGAGTGAGGTTGTAGTTGAAAAGTGAAAAGAAGTGGTGTACCAAAGATTGGTTGTTTAAAGCATTGAAGAAATCAAATCTGTGTTCTTATTATTCTTGGTGTTCATATGAGTGTTCATACAAGTTCATACCAAAACTCATATGAATAGTGACCTTGATCGAAATTTGATTTCAAATTGAGCCAAAAAGGTGTTTGTGCGCCAAAACCTACTTTCATACCCTCTTGAAATCTGCTGCCAAAGAATACCCCCACTTTTAACCCAGTTTACTTCAAGTAACTAGCACTTCATTTCTAAATGATTTTTGCATGCTAGACGTTATCTTGTGGTAATCATTTCGGGTTTGGCACCAAGAGCAAGTTGTGAGAGCTACAAGCAAGAGGACAGAGGAAAGGTTGAGTGAGACTCCTCGCGAAAGGGCAGACCCCTTCGCGAAAGGAGAGGCCTAAACACGTGAGGAGCTTGAGAGGTACTAACTTTATTGTTTACATGTGCAGGCAAGCTCATGGCGGAAGAAGACTTCCATTTCATCGGGTTGCATCCCTTGACAAAGAGATGCCAACTTGAAGAGAACTTATGGCATTGGATGGAGAAATTGGAGTACCACTTTTGGTATTTCCAATTTCATGGTGAAGAAAGATTAACCTTTGCCATAAGGTGCCTAAAAGGAGAAGCCCGAGAGATGGCATCGCCAAGAGCTCGCCCAACTTTTTAAAACAATATGGAGAACCCCCCATTCGGACGTGGAGTAAATTGAAGAGGTTGTTATGGCAAAGGTATGGTTCCCCACAAGAGGAGCCACCCTCGCCATACTACAAAACGAGGCCCCCATCGCGCCTTACACCTAGCAACTCCACCCGACTCCGCCACCAAAATCCACTCGAAGGGTCTTCGCCCCAAAGCGAACCCACTTCCTCCCATGAGAGGAGGCGAGGACCCCAATCGCCACAAACTTCTTGGTTGAGTCGCGCACCCCACCGCCCAATGCTTGCGCAGCCCAAGTCCACACCCCAAATCCAAACCCTCACCAAAGTTTAAGTGAGGAAATCTCTCAGACGATTGAAAGACTCAAGAATGAGTACATCGAGTACGAGAGAGAGAAAAAGAAAAGAAAAGAGAGAAGAAAGGAGAGAGCTCTCCAAAGCCAACTGAGTGAAAAGAAAGACTCACCCGGGCCTTCCACCAAACTCCAAGAAGAACTAACAACATTTTCTCAATTTGTTGGTTCTTCTATGTTTGTGCAGAAACGTGAAGAGGCCGCGGATGCGCTAAGAGTTGAAGAAAGCGAAAGCGCCATGGCTTTGGAAGAAGGAAGAGCTCACTTGGGAGTTCCAACCGAGCCCACACTTGAGGAGGAGGCCACACCCTTACTAGGAGACAAGAAAATATGCGAAGAGGACCTATACCTCCCTAACGTGGGAGAAGGTAACTTGACTCTTTCTCCTAGCAATGAAAGGTATACGCCTAAGTGCAAACCCATGGCTTCCTTAAGTTTGCATGCTACGAACATGGGTGTTGAATCTAAAAACATGCATCTCCTCGTTTCGAGGTAAAGAGAAAGGGCGGAATGTCCATCTCTGAACCTCCTGTTTGTGCTAAGACTAGTCTTTGTGATTCACGCGAAGGCGTTCCTTTTATGACTAGCTTAGCCTTTTCTTCTTTGTCTTGGGAAGCACATGTGCATATGGATTGCGAAGACAACGCTTCCCTTGACCCACCCCCTCTCCATGAACAAAGGTCTACACTTTTTAGACCGCATGCATTCCTCGAGTATAAATTCATTGTTAATTGCATACAATACTCTAGGAAGCATGTCATGAATTTTTATCGACTTTTGTTCATGATTACGATGCATATTGGAGTTATTATGCTCCCGAATTAATATGCATCGCCACCGCGACCCCCCAGTCTCCATTGATGAGTTTTCATTCACTAACCCCTAATGTTCTGCAAAGTTTGTTGTGCTTGTTTTCGTTTGAAGGAATTTTCTTCCCTTAGATTCGAGGACGAATCTTTTTAAGAGGGAGGGAATTATGTGATCATGGGATCCCCAAGCAACAACAAAGTGTCCCAGACGAAGAGGCAGGCGAATAAAGCTCGGAGCAACCCCGTGGTGAGGAGGTTCAGAGGCTCAGCACTGATCCATGGTTCAGCGATCACCGACCAGAGAAGGCAACGCCTCTATGCGAGGACTCCTCAAAAGGCCTCAAGGCAAAGGCAAGGCTTCTTCAAGCGAAGACATCCGGGCAATGGCGAAGCCCCTCGGGCGAAGCCATTCCGAGGAACCTCAAGGCAGATGGACTTCATCATGCGAAGGCACCCGGGCGTTGGCGAGGCCCTTCCGCAAAGCCGCCTGTGCAGCCTCAAGGCGAGGGCTAGGCTTCTTAAACAAAGGCATCTCGGTGATGGCAAAGCCCTCAGCGAAGCCATTTCGAGAAGCCTCACGGCGAAACCCTCAAGCAAGAATCTCCAAAGTAAAGACTTCAAAGTGAAGGTAAAACCTTCTTCACGAAGCCTCCAAGAGAAGGCGAGGCCTTTTGGCGAAGCCATCTCCTCAAAGCTTCCGAGTGAAGGCGAAGCCTTCAATGCGAGGCCTTCCAGTTCAGGCGAAGCCCTGAAGCGAAGCCGCCTATGCTCAATAAAGCAGCCGACCATCTCCAACCACTCCCATCCCATCTGGAACACTCCCTCCTTTCAAACCGACACTTGGGAGTACTATATTAATCTAGCTTTTACCTTTTTACCTTTTTAGGATGGCATGCATGTTAAAGCACTTTATGCTTCTGGCATGCATGTGCATAAGTTAGAGTTTGTTCCCTTCTCTTCCTATAAAAGGGACAGCAGACTCTCTTTGTAAGACAAAACATATGTAAAGCTTAAGAAGGACAATTCCTTAAGCCCGGTTCTCACCCCCTTGCTATATTCCGCCATTCCCCTTGATTGATTGTTTATCATCAAGTTTAATATCTAGTATTGCTTAATCTCGTAGTTAAGAGGTGCTAGATCTTCCATACTCCTGTGCTTATCGCAGATATTGCCCAACCTCGTAGTTGGGAGGTGTCTGTGGCCGTCTCTATCCTTCTTTGTTCAATCGACTCCACCGAGCTAGATCTGCGCTTCCGTACGATCTCGAGGGTTCGCGTCAAGCGTACCCGTGATCGTATCAGCAAGGGACACTATGCGAGGGATTGCCCCAACCGAAGAGCCATGGTAATGCGGCCCAACGGGGAATTGTCTAGTGAAGAGGAAGGAGAGGGCTATCCCGAGCAAGAGCAACATGATAGTGAAGCAGAAGAGGGAGAGCTACCTATGGATGGTCTCATATTAGTTACCAAGAGGGTCCTGCAAAGTTCCCCAAGTGTCACCGAAAGTATTCAGCGGGAAAATCTTTTCCAATCAAGAGCCATGGTGAATGGGACTCTGTGCAGTCTCATTATTGACAGCGGGAGTTGTGTCAACGCTGCCAGCGAAGACATGGTCGCTGAATTAGGCCTCCCCACCATCATACATCCTAAACCGTATCAACTGCAGTGGGTCGACGACAGAACCTTTGTAAAGGTTGTCAAACAAGTCGAAGTCCCAATCAAGATCGGCAAGTATGAGGATTCCATCACTTGTGATGTAGTGCGAATGCAGGCTACCCACATCCTCTTGGGCAGACCCTGGCAATATGACAAGGAGGCCATACATTATGGCAAAGCCAACAAATATGCCCTCACTCACCTCAGTAAACCATACACCCTGCTTCCCCTCACCCCAACTCAAGCCCATCAGGATCAAATCCATCTGGCTAGTAAGTCTGAGAGAAAAAGAAAGTGGGAGGCAGAGAGCGGAGAGAAAATGGTGAGAAGGTTCAAGGAACCTTGAGTGAACGGAAAGGGTGTGCATTAATGGGAAACACCCCGAGAGAGCCCACGAGAAAACAAGAGTGTCTTCCTCCCATAGCCAAAGAGAGGGATTTTAAAAGAGCGTTCCTTGGAAACAGGATCTGCTTTCTCCTGATCCCCACTCACTGCATGCTAACACTTGACAATGTGTCTTCTCTTCCTTTCTATGTGCGAAGGTCCTGAAAGAATTCGGCGAAGTATTTGATGAGCCGCGAACCCTTCCTCCATATCGCGGCATCGAGCATCAAATCGACTTGCTTCCGGGGGCACCTTTACCCAACAAGGCCGCCTACCGGACCAATCCCCAAGAATCCAAAGAGATCCAGTCGCAAGTTCAGGAGTTGTTAGACAAAGGGTTCATCCGCGAAAGTCTGTCGCCATGCGCGGTCCCAGTCATACTCGTACCAAAGAGCGATGGCACTTGGCGCATGTGCATGGACTCGCCCCATCAACTCTATCATCAGTAAAGTATCGCCACCCTATACCTAGACTTGATGACATGTTAGACGAATTGAGTGGTGCTTGTGTGTTTTCAAAAATTGACCTTAGAAGTGGATATCACCAAATTCGGATGAAGGAAGGTGATGAATGGAAAACTGCTTTCAAAACCAAGATTGGTTTGTATGAGTGGAATGTTATGCCCTTCGGGTTATCTAACGCACCAAGTACTTTCATGCGTCTAATGAATCATGTTTTGAGGCATTTCATAGGGAGATTTGTGGTAGTATACTTTGATGACATACTAGTTTATTCTAAGAACCATGAGGAGCATGTTGAGCATCTGAGGCAAGTCCTTGATACGCTTAGGTTAGAAAAACTGTATGCCAAATTTGAAAAGTGTGTTTTCGCATCCCGGAAGTTAACTTTCTTGGATATGTAGTGGGTGCGAAGGGAGTCAAGGTAGACGAGAGTAAGATCGGTGCTATTCGGGACCGGCCTACTCCTAACTCCTTAATCGAGGTCAGTCCTTCCTAGGACTTGCTAGTTTTTACAGAAGATTTGTTAAAGACTTCTCTTCCATTCTGCCCCTTTGCACGAATGGCTAAGAAGAATGTCATCTTTGAATGGGGTCGATCGCAAGAGAAATCTTTTCACGAATTGAAATCTCGTCGACAAATGCCCCTCTACTCACTTTGCCAAACTTCGACAAAGTGTTCGAGGTAGAGTGCGACGCCAGTGGCATAGGCATCGGCGCTGTCTTGCATCAAGAAGGCCGTCCCATCGCCTTTTTTAGTGAAAAGTTGAGTGGAGCCACCCTGAATTACTCCACGTATGACAAAGAGCTATACGCTCTTGTGAGATCCTTACAAACGTGGAGCCATTATCTTCTGCCTAGAGAATTCGTAATCCATACGGATCACTTGTCTTTGAAGTACCTTCAAGGACAAGGAAATTTGAGCAAAAGGCATGTTAGGTGGGTAGAGTTCATTGAGTCTTTCTCCTATGTTATTAAGTATAAAAAGGGCAAAGACAATGTCGTTGCTTGATGCTCTATCCAGGAGATATGCATTACTCATGACTCTCGATACGAGGATTGTTGGTTTTGAGGGTTTAAAAGGAATGTATGAACATGACGTGGATTTTGGTGAAATATTTGCCAACTGTGTTAAAGGAAGCCAAAGAGGCTACTATGTTTTTGATGGTTTTCTGTTTAAGTTGAAAAGGTTGTGCGTTCCCAGAGGGTCAATGCGCGAAGTGATCATCAAGGAGGCACACGGAGGTGGTCTCATGGGACACTTCGGTGTCCAAAAGACGCTTGAGGCCGTTAAGGAGAACTTCTTCTTGCCCGGCATGAAGAAGGACGTCACCAGAGCTTGCGCCAGATGTGTCACATGCCACCGAGCCAAGTTGACTCTCCAACCGAAAGGGAAGTACACCCCTCTTCCTACACCTTCTATTCCTTGGGTTGAAATAAGCATGGACTTTATAAGTGGTTTACCTAGGACATCGCATGGTCATGATGCTATATTTGTAGTAGTTGATAGGTTCTCCAAAATGGCCCATTTCATCCCATGTCATAATAATGAATATGAAACCAATGTGGCGGAATTGTTCTTTATTAAAATCGTTAAGTATCTTTTCCTCCCGCGATACATTGTTAGCGATAGAGATTCGAGATTCCTAAGCCATTTCTCGCGAACCCTTTGGTCTAGGCTAGGCACCGGTCGATGTACTCCACATCCAGTCACCCTCAAACAGACGGCCAAACCGAAGTGACTAATAGGACCCTCACCACTATCCTGCGCACCCTCCTTAGGTAAAATCTGAAATAATGGGAATATGCTTGCCTAATGTAGAGTTTGAGTATAACCGAGCCTACCATTCCTCTACATCCCATAGTCCTTTTGAGATTGTATATGGCTTCAATCCTTTAACCCCTTTGGACTTAATCGCATTAGACTACACCGAGCATGTGGACGTAGATGGGAAAGAAAAAGCCCGACGCATGAAGGACTTGCATGCTAAGATTCACAAACAACTTGAGAAAATTAATGAGTCTTACGCAAGCGAGTTAATAAGGGCAGAAAATTTAGGAGTTTTCAAGTCGGGATTGGGTATGGTTACATTTAAGAAAAGATCGATTTCCCAGGCTAGGAAAAGCAACCGGCGCCAAGAGGCGATGGTCCCTTTCAAATCACTAAAAATAGGAGAAAATGCTTATGTACTTGACTTACCTTGCGATGGCTCTTATAATGTACATGCAACTTTTAACGTTTGTGATTTAGCTCCCTTTGAAGGACAAGCAGATTTTAAGAATCCATGGACGGATTCTTTTGAAGAAGGAGAGTATGATGAGGACATCGCCCCAAAGGACCCTCAGTTCCGGAAGACCCACAACCTCAAGCGCGCGACCCTCGGTCCGTTCCAAGGCCTTGGCGGACCCATGACCAGTCCCGGCTGAAACAAGTCCAAGCGAACCTTAATGCTTTCATGAGGCTCATGGCGCAGACGATCGAGAGGAGTCTCGGGAGAAGGCCTTACAACTTCGCCAACTCGGTATCGCTACTGGACGAAGAGTGTGCGAAGCCCCTTGGAGTCTTAAGCATAAGCGTTCTTGAAGAAGGGAGCAGCCCAGTCTTAAGCGCGCGAACACTTGGCGAAGGAGAAGGCCTCGGCCAAGGGCAACTCACAAGGCACCCGGCGGAGGCATTCTAGCGAAGGCTCTAGCGAAGGCCTTTCGCGTAATCTCCGAGCTTCACCGGTTGACCGACCAAACTCGACACAAGGTGTCTTTTCTCCGCCGATACTCGGAAATACAAACAACCTCTTTTTTGCTAGCCTTACCTTTTTACCTTTTTAGTTGCTTTTCAATCTGTAAGCGTGCAAAAGTACTTTGTACTTTCTGCACGCATGCACATTCGAAATACTCCTTTTACTTCTTCCAATTCACTTCACTATATAAGCTAAGTGGCAGTCACCATTGTAACCTAGAACATATTATTGAATTTAAACAATTGGTGAAACACTCCCGGGGAGTCATCGGCTTTTGTGTTCTCCACTCTTGCATTTCCATTTCCCTAGTGATCCGGGCAAGAGGATCCAAGCATAATATCTAGTATTGCTTGACCTTGTAGTCAAGAGGTGCTAGATCCCATCTCACTTCCTGCATTTTCAAGGGCATTGCCTCACCTCGTAGTGAGGAGGTTCCCTTGGCCGACTCTGTTTCCTTCGTGTTCTTCCTCTGTTCTTCGTTTCCATTCTTGCTGGAAACTGCCTCCTTCGAGCTAGATCCGAGCTCGTGATCACTTACCCCCACCGTGATCACACCACTATCGCTACCCCTCACACTCGTATTACTTCCCCATTTCGTCGTATCCTAGCTGCACGACGCCCGGCTTCGAGCCCCCTCTCAATCGCGGTTTTCCCTCCACCAACCGAAAGCCAACAGGAGCCCCCACTCACAAGTTTGCTTCGTCGCGACAATCACCGTCTGACCAACGGGGCGAAGCAACACCAGAAGTGATGTGATCACGGTGGTTCACCGATCACAACGGGAGGATCTAGCTCAAAGGAGATGGCTTCCGGCAAGAACGGAAACGAAGAACAGAGGAAGAACAAGGGAACAACGTCGGCCAAGGGAACCTCCTCACTACGGGGTGAGGCAATGCCCTTGAAAATGCCTGGGAAAGGAGATGGGATCTAGCACCTCTTGACTACAAGGTCAAGCAATACTAGATATTATGCTTGGATCCTCTTGCCCGGATCACTAGGGAAAATGGAAATGCAAGATTGGAGAACACAAAAGCCAACAACTTCCCTAAGTGTTTTCACCAATTCTTGAATTCAATAATATGTTCTCCTTACAATGACGCTGCTCTTAGCTTATATAGTGGGGAGGTGGGAACAGTAAGTCGGTTGAGATTGCGTGCGTGCAGAGTGAAAAGCTTCTAAAAAGGTAAAAAAAAGGAAAAAGTTATCCTAAAAAGCGTTCACATGTCTTTTCTCTGTAAAGAAAAGGAGTTTCATTCCCGAGTTGTTGCAGGTGAAAAGGAACGCTTTGTTGTCAGAAGTGGTCGGTTTTTTTCTCTCTATGATTGAGGGTTTCGCAGGATAGCCTTCGCCAAGTGCCTTTGCGGGAATGCCTCCGCCTAGGCCTTTCACAGGGACGTTTGTCTGAGGTCTTCGCCCTGGCTTAGTGTCCGCGTACCAAGGCCTTAGTACTCTCTTCCTCAAGGATGCTTAGGCTTAAGACTCCTGAGGGCCTCGCATCTTCTTCGTCCAAAATGATGCCAAGGTGGCGAAGCCGCAAGGCCTTCGCCGAGATTCCTCTTGGTCATCTTGGGCCATGAGTTTCATGAAGGCATTGAGGTTTGCTTGAACTTGCTTCAGACGAGCCCTGGTTATGGGTCCGCCAACGCCTTGGAGCGGATCTGTGGGTGTGCGCGCTTGTGAGGGCGAGCTTGGTTGAACTTGAGGGCCGTTTGGGGCGATGTCCTCATCATACTCTCCCTCTTCGAAAGAATCCGCCCGCGGATTCTTAAATTCTTCTTGTCCTTCAAAAGGAGCCAAATCACATACGTTAAAGGTTGCATGCACATTATAAGATCCATCACAGGGTAAATCTAGTACATAGGCGTTATCACCGATTTTCTTAGTGATCTGGAAGGGGCCATCGCCTCTTGGTGCAAGTTTGTTTTTCCTAGCCTGGGGAAAACGATCCTTCCTCAAATGTAACCATACCCAATCCCCTACCTGGAAACTTCTAAATTTTCTGCCCTTATTAACCCTTCTGGCATAAGTTTCATTAATTCGCTCAAGTTGTTTGTGAACCTTAGTATGCAAGTCCTTCATTCGTTGGGCCTTTTCTTTCCCATCTATATCCACCGCTCAAAGCATAGTCTAATGCAACTAAATCCAATGGGGTAAGGGGTTAAAACCATACACAACCTCAAAGGGACTGTGGGAAGTAGAGGAATGGTAAGCCCTGTTATATGCAAATTCCACATGGGGTAGGCATTTCTCCCACTCTTTAGATTCTTCCTAAGGAGGGTCCGTAGGATAGTGGTGAGAGTCCCGTTGGTCACCTCGGTTTGGCCATCGGTTTGAGGGTGACTCGAGGTTGAGTACATTAAACTAGTGCCTAATCTAGACCAAAGGGTTCGCGAAATGACTTAGGAACCGCGAATCCCTATCACCGACGATGGACCGCGGAAGACCATGGTATTTCACAATGTTTCTAAAGAATAAATCAGCTACATGCGATGCATCTTCGCTTTTATGGCAGGAATGAAATGTGCCATTTTTGAAAACCTATCCACTACCACAAAAATAGCATCGTGACCATGCGATGTCCTAGGCAGACCACTTATAAAGTCCATGCTTATATCGACCCAAGGAAGGGAAGGTGTAGGGAGAGGAGTGTACTTCCCTTTTGGTTGCAGAGTAGACTTGGCTTGGTGGCATGTGACGATCCGGCGCAGAACTTGGTGACGCCCTTCTTCGACCGGGCCAAAAGAAGTTTTCCTTCACCGCTTCAAGCGTCTTTTGAACACCGAAGTGTCCCATGAGACCGCCTCCATGTGCCTCTTTGATGATGACTTCGCGCATTGATCCTTTCGAACGCACAACCTTTTCAACTTAAACAGAAACCATCAAACACATAATAGCCATTTCGACTCCCTTGGCACAGTTAGCAAATATCTCGCCAAAGTCCGCATCACGCTCATACATCCCTTTTAAGCAGTCAAAACCAACAATCTTAGCGTCAAGAGTTATTAACAAGGTATATCTCCTAGAAAGTGCATCAAGAACAACATTTTCTTTCCCCTTTTTATATTTAATAACATAGGAGAAAGACTCGATGAACTCTACCCACCTGACATGCCTTTTGCTCAAATTTCCTTGCCCTTGAAGGTACTTCAAGGACAAGTGATCCGTATGGATAACAAATTCCCTAGGCAAGAGGTAGTGACTCCACGTTTGCAGGACCTCACAAGAGCGCATGCCTCTTTGTCGTATGTGGAGTAGTTCAAGGTGGCTCCACTCAACTTCTCGCTAAAGAAGGCAAGGGGCGACCTTCTTGGTGCAAGACAAAGACCGATGCCTATACCACTGCATCGCATTCCACCTCGAATACTTTGTCGAAATTCGGCAAGGCAAGTAGAGGGGCATTTGTCGACGAGATTTCAATTGGTTAAAAGAGTTCTCCCGTGATCGACCCCATGCGAAGGCGACATTTTTCTTAGCTAGCTCATGTAAAGGGGCAGCAATGGAAGAGAAGTCTTTAACAAACCTCCCGTAAAACTAGCAAGTCCTAGGAAGGATCTTACCTCAGTTAAGGAGTTAGGAGTAGGCCAATCCCGGATGGCACTGATCTTGCTCTCGCCTACCCGGACTCCCTTCGCACCCACTACATATCCAAGGAAGTTAACTTCCTGGGATGCGAAGACACACTTCTCAAATTTGGCATACAGTTTTTCTAACCTAAGCGTGTCGAGGACTTGCCTCAAGTGCTCAACATGCTCCTCATGGTTCTTAGAATAAACTAGTATGTCATCAAAGTATACTACCACAAATTTTCCAATTAAACGCCTCAAAACATGATTCATTAGACGCATAAAAGTACTTGGTGCGTTAGATAACCCGAAGGGCATAACGTTCCACTCATATAAACCAATTTTGGTTTTAAAAGCAGTTTTCCATTCATCACCTTCCTTCATTCGAATTTGGTGATAGCCACTTCTAAGGTCAATTTTTGAAAACACACATGCACCACTCAATTCGTCTAGCATGTCATCAAGTCTAGGTATAGGGTGGCGATACTTTACAGTGATAGAGTTGATGGGGCGACAGTCCATGCACATGCGCCAAGTGCCATCGCTCTTTGGTACGAGTATGACTGGGACCGCGCATGGCGACAAAGCCGCGGATGAACCCCTTGTCTAACAACTCTTGAACTTGCGACTGGATCTCTTTGGATTCTTGGGGATTGGTCCGGTAGGCGGCCTTGTTGGGTAAAGGTGCCCCTAAGCAAGTCGATTTGATGCTCGATGCCGCGATAGGGAGGAAGGGATCGCGGCTCATCGAATACCTCGCCGTACTCTTTCGTGACTTCCCGCACATAAAAAGGGAGAGAAGATACATTGTCAAGGGTTAACATGCAATGAGTGGGGATTAGGAGGAAACAAATCTTGTTTCCAAGAAATGCCCTTTAAAATCCCTTTCTTTAGCCGGTGGAGGGAGGCTCTCTTGTTTTCTCGTGGGCTCACTCGAGGTGTTTCCCATTAATGCACACCCTTTCCTTCACTCAAGGTTCCTTGAACCTTCTCTCCATTCTCTCTCTGCTCTCTGCCTCCCCTTTCGTTTTCTCTCGGCCTTACTAGCCAGGTGAGTTTGATCCTGATGAACTTGGGTTGGGGTGAGGGAAGCAGGTGTAGGGTTTACTGAGGTGAGTGAGGGCATATTTGTTGGCTTTGCCATAATGTATGGCATCCTTGTCATACTGCCAGGGCCGGCCCAAGAGAATATGGGTGGCTTGCATTCGCACTACGTCACAAGTGATGGAATCTTCGTACTTGCCGATCTTTATCGGGACTTCCACTTGTTTAACGACCTTCACGAAAGTCCTGTCATCAACCCACCGCAGCTTGATACGGCTTGGGATGGGCGATAGTGCGAAGACCCAGTTCAGCTACCATGTCTTCGCCGGCGGCGTTGACACAGCTCCCGCTATAAATAATGAGACTGCACAGGGCCACATTCACCATGGCTCGGGATTGTAACAAGTTCTCTCGCTGAGTGCTTTCAGTGTTACTTGGGGAGCTTTGTAGGACCCTCTTGGTGACTAATATAAGACCGTCCATAGGCAGCTCTCCTTCTTCTGCTCCACTCTCGTGATGCTCTTGTTCGGGAAGAACTTCTCCTTCTTCTTCGCTCGACAGTTCCCCATCGGGCCGAATGATGTGATCACGGAGGGGGGGGGGGGTAAGTGATCACGCGTTCGGATCTAGCTTGAAGGAGGCGGTTTCCAGCAGGAATGGAAACGAAACAGGGGAAGAACACAAAGGAAACACAAGTCGGCCAAGGGAACCTCCGCACTACGAGGTGAGGCAATGCCCTTGAAAACGCCTGGGAAAGGAGATGGAACCGAGAACCTCCTCACTACGAGGTGAGGCAATGCAAGGTATTATATTGGATCCTCTTGCATGGATCACTAAAGATTGGCGAAGCAAGATTTGAGAAGGAGATGGAACCGAGAACCTCCTCACTACGAGGTGAGGCAATGCAAGGTATTATATTGGATCCTCTTGCAATGGATCACTATGATTGGCGAAGCAAGATTTGAGAACCCATAAAGGGCTTGAGGAATTTTCCTTCTCAAGCTTTTCTTTAAAATTGGTTCTGGTTATTCTAGGAGTCTGTTGTCCCTTTTATAGAGAAGGGAAAGGGAACAGACTCTTACATATACGCATGCATGCCATAAAGCGTACAGTGCTTTTGCATGCATGTTATCTAAAAAGGTGAAAAAGGTCAAAGCTAAGTAATATAATACTCCCAAGTGTCAGCGTGAAAGGAGGGAGTGTTCCTGATGGGACGGGAGTGGTTGGGAGTGGTCGGCTGAATTATTGGAAGTGCCTTCGCCAAAGTGCCTCCGCCAAAGTGCCTCCGCCAAAGTGCCTCCGCCAAAATGCCTCCGCCAAAATGCCTTCGCCAAAGTGGAACTTCACTGTTTTCTGAATAACTTGAGCTCTGGAACTCCGATTGAGGTGATTCAAAAGCCATTTTTCTCCTCTTGAAAAGGGCTTCAATATGAAATCCATTGCTCCAGCTCTTGATGAGTACAGATCCGCTTCACTTCTCCAAAAGAAAGCCCGGAGTGATTTGAGGCCCCTCATGATCATATCACCGAATGACCATGGCTCCTCTGTTGGGGCAATCCCTCGCGTAGTGTCCCTTTCCCAAGCACTTAAAGCATTCGATGCTTCTTGACTGTCGAGGGACCTCATAAGCGCTGGCGTTGGGCTTTGACTGAGGTTGGGAGGAAGGTCTTGTGTTGGAGTAGTTTTGGCGAGGGGGGGTGTCGCCGCAGGAGGCGTGTATGGTTTT
This sequence comes from Stellera chamaejasme, assembly GCA_024586325.1. NCBI lineage: Eukaryota > Viridiplantae > Streptophyta > Magnoliopsida > Malvales > Thymelaeaceae > Stellera > Stellera chamaejasme. Next base: position 26,003,153 of record CM044981.1, read on the forward strand.
GGCGGGGCCGCTTTAGTGGAGGGGGGGGTCTTGTGGGTTGGGCCCCTGTTGGGTGTGTGAGCTAGTAGGAACTCCCTCTCTTCAGCTGTTTTTCTACCCGGATGGCCTTGTGCACCAGGTCTTGGTAATCCCGGTAGTCGCACAGCTCAACCGCTTTGGCGATGTCTTCCCGTAGGCCATATAAAAATCTGGCCGCTTTAGCTTCTTCGTCCTCTTTGACATTAGCTCTCATCAAGGCCCTCTCAAGGTCCTTCGGTATTCCTCGACGCCGCGATGACCTTGGATCAGCGTTGCGCTTCGGGCACAATCTCTGCCGTAGTAGCCGGGCACAAACCGGTTTTTCATGGCTCGCCTGATCCTCCCAAGTGGTGATGGGACGACAGCGGATCCTTGCTCTCTCGTGATGCTCTTGCTCCCACCAGGTGAGGGCATAGTCATGGAATTCAATGACCACGAAGTTTTAAGGCTATTGCATCGGTGTACCCCATCATTTCAATGATCCGCTCGGTTTTAGCTACCCACGTGAAGTACTCTTCTCGATCACTGGACCCATAGAAGGGTGGTATATGAAGCTTTATATTGGCGAAAGCTTGTGGGTCCGGAGCTTGTGTCCTACCTCCAAAGTCTTGGTTAAGGCCTCGGTGGACACGTCCTCGCGCCGCTCCCTTGTCCTCGCCGAAGTTCTGTTGGGGTAGACTCGGCCTTGATCCCTATCGGAGAAGACCCTTCTTTAACAAACTTTGGTGATGGCTCCGCGTAATACTCCCGATCATCACTATCCAAGACGTCAACACCACGATCTACTCGTAGAAGTGGTAGGACGGCTGTGAGGGTGGCTGCGTCCTCGCCGATGTGGGATCGAAAGTGGTATGAGTGACCCTCCTTGAGCTCGGGAGGCATGGGCGTCTTCGTGGGCTTGCGAGTTTTCTCGGTTGCTTTCCCGAGCTACCTCTACTCGCGCGCCGCTCATTCGTCCGAGTGACTTGAGCTCCTAAGTCATCTAGTCTCTGTAAAATCTTTACCAGCGTGCTTTGCGTGGCTAGGCGGGATGGATGAGGTGGAGATGAGTCCGACGAAACCATCTGTAACACAAGATCGTTGAAAATATGTAGTCGAAATGTAATCTCACCACTCCCTAAGTGTGTACTCTCACTCTCGTGTTTCTCTCAACGGCTTTATCACTTAAGGCTTTCACAAGCTCTCTAAACTTGATACCGCTTTCAACCCGAGATCAAAGATGGACACACAAGAAAATACAAACAAAACTCTAGTAAAACCGCAACTTGAAGCTCAAGAAAATGTCTAGTTACTTGAAACTAGTCTGCTTTGGGAGATTAGAGTTAAGTTTGGGGTTCGAAAGAAATAGGCAGAAGATTTGAAAAGGCTTTTACAAATCACAAACACTTTTGTTTTAGTTCAAACTTTGGTCAGATCGGGATTACTGTCCACTCGTGTTTTGACAAGAACACGCACGAACATTCAAGTATTCCTGTGTCACGTAAACGTGCACAATACTTTTCTTTTGTGCTTTGGGACAACTACATGCCTCTTTGGGGTTAAACCCGAAAATTCCTGACTTGTCAGAGACACTTTTTTTTTTTTAAACAACGTTTGGTCTCACTGAGTTCATTGACCAATATTTCTTCAAGCGTAAGAAAATTTAACAAAGGGTTGATGCTTGAAGGAAACCAAACAAGAAACACAGATACCTCCAGTGAGCGCTTTGGCTCTGATACCACTTGATGTGATCACGGTGGTTCACCGATCACAACGGGAGGATCTAGCTCAAAGGAGATGGCTTCCGACAAGAACGGAAACGAAGAACAGAGGACGAACAAGGGAACAAAGTCGGCCAAGGGAACCTCCTCACTACGGGGTGAGGCAATGCCCTTGAAAATGCCTGGGAAAGGAGATGGGATCTAGCACCTCTTGACTACAAGGTCAAGCAATACTAGATATTATGCTTGGATCCTCTTGCCTGGATCACTAGGGAAAATGGAAATGCAAGATTGGAGAACACAAAAGCCAACAACTTCCCGGAAGTGTTTTCAGCCGAATTCTTGAATTCAATAATATGTTCTCTTACAATGACGCTGCTCTTAGCTTATATAGTGGGAGGTGGGAACAGTAAGTCGGTTGAGATTGCGTGCGTGCAGAGTGAAAAGCTTCTAAAAAGGTAAAAAAAGGAAAAAGTTATCCTAAAAAGCGTTCACATGTCTTTTCTCTGTAAAGAAAAGGAGTTTCATTCCCGAGTTGTTGCAGGTGAAAAGGAACGCTTTGTTGTCAGAAGTGGTCGGTTTTTTTCTCTCTATGATTGAGGGTTTCGCAGGATAGCCTTCGCCAAGTGCCTTTGCGGGAATGCCTCCGCCTAGGCCTTTCACAGGGACGTTTGTCTGAGGTCTTCGCCCTGCCCTAGTGTCCGCGTACCAAGGCCTTAGTACTCTCTTTCTCAAGGATGCTTAGGCTTAAGACTCCTGAGGGCCTCGCATCTTCTTCGTCCAAAATGATGCCAAGGTGGCGAAGCTGCAAGGCCTTCGCTCGAGATTCCTCTTGGTCATCTTGGGCCATGAGTTTCATGAAGGCATTGAGGTTTGCTTGAACTTGCTTCAGACGAGCCCTGGTTATGGGTCCGCCAACGCCTTGGAGCGGATCTGTGGGTGTGCGCGCTTGTGAGGGCAAGCTTGGTTGAACTTGAGGGCCGTTTGGGGCGATGTCCTCATCAAGAAGTGCCTCAAAGACCCAGCTCCTCCACCATCATTGATGAGATAAAACAACTTGTACTTATGGTCCAGGACCAGATGTTACAAGGATACACGGAGGAAGCTGCCATTGATGGTAAGGTTGAGAGGAAAACAACCAAGAGGAAAGGGGAAATTACGAGGGAAAGGAAAGAGAAGAAAGAGAGAAAGCGAGGCGGTCCAAGAGACCTTGAGCGAGAGAGAGAGAGCGATCCGAGAGAAGAGAATGAGAAGAAAGCGAGAGAAAACAAGAGGGAAGCTCCATAAGCCAAAATAGTGGAAGTGGGGAAAACATGCCTTCAATGCACTCCAACTTTTCCACTAATTTCGTCTTGCAACCCCTTGTTTATCTTCTTTGAATGTACAGATCGCTGTGGAAAGAAAGGCTGAAGGAAGCCTTCAACAATCCGGGGAGGAAGTGTCACCCCCTCTCGGAAAAGAAGAAAAGAGCAAGAGGGAGAGAGCGAACATGGGTAACTGTGCTTCTAATCTCTCATCTCTCAACATTAAGCATGATTTGGGTGACATAATTGGCGATCCCATGTCTGTTTTGGGATATGACTTAGGCCCGGTACATTGGGACCATACCCATGAATGGCCGAGGCTTATATTTGATCCCGGAATAACTATGTGGGTTTGTTTTAAAGCTAAGTATAAAAGTGAAGCGAAGAGAAAGGGCGGATTGTCCATCTCATTCCTTCAGACTATTTTTAGGGGAACTTTAATGTCTAACACTTTTAGTTCACTAACCCTTGATGTCTCTTCAAGTTTGTTGCGATGTCTTAAGATTTGTAGGGACAATTTCCTTATGAATCCGAGGACGGATTCTTCTGAAGAGGGAGGATATGATGTGGACATCATATGCAGCAGGGTTTGGAAGGTCAAATTCAGAGGATGGGGTTGGTTCGGGCCAGGTTTCTTGGCCAAGGGGGTACTCTGAATAGTTCCCTGAGTATGTATGGTCGAGGGTTTCCTCCGCCCAGAAGTCAGAATCTTGGAAACAAGGATCCGATTCCGGGTAGTAGTCTTCTTCCACATACTCCATGAGACTCAAGTTCTGCACATGTGAACAATACTGTGATGCCTTACCATTCTCCCTGAGTGTTTATACTCTTCTCTCGTGTTTTAGAACACAACGGTTCTTTCAAGCCTCAAAACTTACCACCAATCTCGATTAAGATCAAATGCAAACACACAAGGAGTTTCCAATAAAATCTTAGTAATATCCGAAATAAGCAACGCACAAAGCTCTAGTTACTTGGAACTAGGGTCTTGAGGTTGGTCGGTGGTTGAAAGAAGTTGGGAGTGAGATAGAAAAGCCTTTCACAAACACAAACACAATAAGTTCAGGTTTTCGAAGTTATTTTCGATCTGTGAGTACTGTTCATTTGAGTTTCGTGATGAACTCTTCAAGAACACTTAGAACTTTTCCCAGAAATTATGAACTGGTTTGAATATTTCTTTTCTGTAAACTCTTGTTCTTTTGCACACAGGGAAACTCTTTTCTTTTCAAATCCGAAATAACTCACAGATTCATGAACCTTTAAGAACTTTAAACAAAGGATAACAAATATTCGGTTTCTCTCAAGAGATCACTAACCGAAACTTTTCTTCAAGTTTTCGAAAGAACAGCAAAGGTTTTGACTTGAAGAAAACAACTGATACGGTAAGATTCTTCCGACAAGCGCTTTGGCTCTGATACCAACTGATGTGATCACGGGACGCTCTGATACCAACTGATGTGATCACGGGACGCTCTGATACCAACTGAAGTGGTTACAGAGGAGTGAGCGATCACGAGCTCGGATCTAGCTTGAAGGAGGCGGTTTCCAGCAAGAATGGAAACGAAGAACAGAGGAAGAACAAGGAAACAAAGTCGGCCAAGGGAACCTCCGCACTACGAGGTGAGGCAATGCCCTTGAAAATGCCTGGGAAAGGAAAATGGAACCTAGAACCTTCTGATTACTAGATCAGACAATGCTAGGTATTATATTGGACCCTCTCGCATGGATCACTAAAGGATTGATGGAGCAAGATTTGAGACCCCAAGAAGAACAAACCGTGTTCTTACAATATATGAATTCTCTCAATATATGGGTTCTACCTAATACTTAGGTTACAGCTTCCTTTTATAGAAGGGAAAAGAAAGAAGGAAATAATAAAGAATGATTTGCCAAGGGAACATCTTCCTCGAAATACGGTAGGCAAAGCATGGGGTGGCAGGTGATTTGACATTGTAGGCTACCCGCTTTGCGGCTCCCAATTCCCCAGAAAGTGTAGTTGGCGGGAAAGGGAAAGAAGGCTTCTTCCATAATTTGAAGGACCCGCCTGACTTGCGTGTGGAGGCTTCTTTTTGGTTGGCGAACACCTGGGCTTCGCTTGCACTGGAAGTTTGGTGCAGGGTGTTCTTCAATAAGGCATGGCTTTGCGGAGAGACCATGGGCTCGCAAAAGGACCTTGTTTTTACCAATGGGATATGGCTTCGCCAAAGACCGAGGGTTCGCCTTAAGGGGCTTCGCGATCATGGTCTTGCCTTGGCATTTGGCCTTAGTTTGGGGAAGGCGTGCAGGGTCCTCTCCTGGAGATCCGGCAAGTGTGACTTTTCCGTGAGGCTCCTTTTGGTTGGCGAATACCTGGCTTCGCTTGCTTCGGAAATGAGGCATGTGGCCTTTGCCAATGACCGCGGGGTCGCAAAGAGCCATGGATTCGCAAATGACCTTGAGTTCGCCCAAGAGGACCACGGGTTCGCCAGGGTCAATGGACTCGCCAGTGACCACGGGCTCGCTGTTGGAGCATGGCCTCGCCAAAGGCCAAAAGTCCGCCAAAGGGACATGGGGGCGCCACGCGCCTTGCGAGTACGGACTTGTCTTAGGGCCTCGCCAGTGCCCAGAATGTGGCTTCCTCCTCTTCTGAGCCTTCGCCAAGGGCCCTTTAGACCTTCTGGTGGAAAGGTTGCGCCTTGTCACAAAAATGGGGCTGATGTCCACATCACAAGGTGTTGTGAGTGACCTTGGGCCAAGAGTTGAAGGAATGGGCCTTGAATTGAGTTGGGCTCAGTTCTCCAATATGGACTTGGGCTTGAGAGGTGTTGGAAGCCCAAATGGTGATGGTGAAGAGATGGGCAACATGTTGGGCATTGGGCTGGCCCAAGTTGAAGGCATGGGCTGCCTTTCCTTCATCTTCTTGAAGTTCTCCACTTTGCTCCTCAAACTTTGCAAAAGTTCTCATGAGCATGTTAAGAGTCTCCTTTGCTTTCCTTGCCATGCTTCTTGTGATAGGTCCTCCAAGTCCTTGAATAGTGATGTGATCACAGTGGGGGGTAAGTGATCACGCGCTCGGATCTAGCTCGAAGGAGGCAGTTTCCAGCAGGAATGGGAAACGAAAACAGAGGAAGAACACGAAGGAAACAGAGTCGGCCAAGGGAACCTCCTCACTACGAGGTGAGGCAATGCCCTTGAAAATGCCTGGGAAAGGAAAATGGGACCTAGAACCTTTTGACTACGAGATCAAACAATGCTAGGTATTATATTGGATCCTCTTGCAATGGATCACTAATGGATTGGTGGAGCAAGATTTGAGACCCACGAAGAACAATATGCGTACTTCCGCAAATATGTGTTCTTACAAAATGAGTTCTCCCTAATACTTAGGTTACAGCTTCCTTTTATAGAAGGAGTTAGAAAGAAGTAAATAATAAAGAATATCTTGACAAGGGAACAGCCTCCTGGATCTATGGTAGGCGAAATGAGAGGTGGCAACTGATGTGACATTGTAGGCTACTGCATGCGGCTCCCATTTCCCAGAATTGCTTTTGGCGGGAAAAAGGAGAAGAAGAGGGCCTCGCACAAGTTGAAGGGTTCGCCCGACTTGCGTATGAAGGCCCCTTCGCTTGGCGAACACCGGGCTTCGCTTGCTTCGGAAATGAGGCATGTGGCCTTCGCCAACGACCATGGGGGTCGCAAAGAGCCATGGCTTCGCAAATGACCCCGAGTTCGCCCAAAAGGGCCATAGGTTCGCCAGCTCAATGGGCTCGCCGATAGCCACGGTCCGCTGCTGAGGCATGGCTTCGCCCAAAGCCATGGGTTCACAATGGGGCATGGGTTCGCCAAGATCTCGGCGAGCGCGGCTCGCCTTGGGCTTCGCCGGTGCCTAGAATGCCGCTTCTTCTTCGCCCGTGCCTTCGCCAAGGGCCCTTTAGACCTTCTCGGATGAAGGGTCGCGCCTTGTCTAAAAATGGGGCTGATGTCCACATCATACCCTCCCTCTTCGAAGAATCCGTCCTCGGATTCATAAGGAAATTGTCCCTACAAATCTTAAGACACCACAACAAACTTGAAGAAGCATCAAGGGTTAGTGAACTAAAGTCAAGTGGTTGTGCCCATATCAAAAATGGGATTGTAAAGATCCTAATATGTATTATGTGCGGCGACAAAAGTCTAAATGAATTTATGATATACTTCCAATCATTTAGACAAAGGGGCATAATGTGGGATGCCCTCGACTTACTATATACATGGCTAGGTGATGGGCATTCTTATACTCAAACATATGGTACCTAGCTCATGGGTAGCAAACAAGGAAGCACCAAGTTGGGGCAAGATGAACAATCCGTTCTTTCTTGCTCCCGTGCCTTGAAAGCACACAAGGGCCTTATGTCCAAAGTCTTCCTTATGGCCGAAAATAAATTTAACAAAATAGCATGCACTTTCAACATGATTTTCAAAACTAGGATTCATGGCATGCTCATTTCCAAACAAATTATTTTTTACATATCTTGATTCTCATCTTCTACTTGCATGGCATATTCAGGTTCATCATCCTCATCTTCACTATACCATTCACCATCTCTCAAGATCATGACTTTCGGGTTAGGACATTGACGAGCATAGTGACCTTTGCCTTTGCACTTATAACATTCAACCTCATGATGTGGTTTAGATGGGGGGCGGGTTTGGGATGTATTATGAGAAGTGGAAGGATTAGAAGTGGAAGGTTTGGAAGTGGTACCTTTTTGTGGAGGTGGTGGTGGTCTTTGTGGGACTCTTGGCCATGGGTTAGCTCTTTGATTGGTGGTGGTGGTGGTGGTGCTTCTCTTAAGCTGCCTCTCTATCTTGATTGCTTTGTGCACCATCTCTCCAAAGTCATTGTATTCACAAAGCTCCAAAGTCTTTACAATTTCAGGCCTAAGTCCTTGCAAAAATCTTGACATTTTTGCCTCACCTCTTTCAATGACATTGGCTTTGAGAAGGCCTGCCTCCATCTCTTTGTGATAGTCTTCAACACTTTTGGAACCTTGAACCAAAGTTTGAAGGCATTGAAAGCACTCTCGCTCATAGTATGGTGGTACAAACCGCCTCTTCATTCTTGCTTTCAATTCATCCCAAGTTTGTGGACCTAAACCTCCACGGTTTTCTTGCTCCCACCATGTTAGTGCATAACCATGAAATTCAACAATGGCAACTCTAACTTTGAGATAACTTGGGTAATCATAACAATTAAACACCAACTCACAACGTTTTACCCATTCAAGATACTCATCCGGATTGCTTCGACCATGAAATGATGGAATTTGCAACTTGAGGTGTCGAAATGCTTGTTGTTCCATGTTCTCTCTTTGTCTTTGATCTCCATGTGGATGAATATCTTCTAGGTCCGGCATTGATGGTGGAATGCCATCATCTACTCTTGACCTTGTGCCTCGGTCAGATCGTCTCTTCTCCATGTTCTCCATCCTTTGCTCAAAATCAAGTCTCATAGCATTCATTTGTTCCTGCATCTTTTGTAACTCAACCAAGATTTTAGCTTGCATAAGATCGGGTGGGGTTAACCATTTTCACTCAGTCTCACCAAAATTCTCTTAAAAAGATCTATCAACCTTTCTAGCTCAAAACTTTTGAACAAACAGCTCAAAACAAGTTTTAAAACCACAAGAAAGTTTCAAACCTTTGAAGAAAATGATGGTTACTTTTTACAAATGGTTGATTTGCAAGTGGCTCGGTTTTGAAGATTCAACTCCGCAACTTGAAAGAACAAGGCTAGGGTGGCTTTGGAAATCACAAAACTTGTTCTTTCCTTGCTTTTGTTGTGCCAAATCCTTCTTTTTTTGTTCAAATACTTGCTGCCAAATCACAAACACTTGTGTAAGTAACTTTTTTTGTCTTTTTATATGCAATGATGGAATTGAATAGAAAAGATGGCACAACACTTGAGAAACAAGATGAAATGGAAAGAACAAATAAGATAGGTGATGATAACACAAGATGAAATCAAAAAAAGTTGTAGTTGCGGAATTGAAAAGAAAAGGGATAGAAAACTTCTCCTTATCAAGCAATTGGCTCTGATACCAATTGATGTGTTTCCTCAAGGATGAAAACACCTCACACTTGACCTAGCTTGATAATGGATGAACACTTGTAGGAAAGGTGGAAAATCAGATTGCGGAAGCTTTGAAAACAATGGATATGGCCGCTTGGATTTGAATAAACTTGCTCAAGAAACTTGGACAAGAGTTGAGTGGAAAGTGAAGATAGATCAACAAGAGAATGCTCTCAAGTATGCAAAAGTGTTTGATATTCTGAATTGTGATGATAAGTGATGTGATCACGGTCACGCTCCGAACCCAGCTGAAGTGGTTACAGAGGAGTGAACGGTCACGAGCTCGGATCTAGCTCGAAGGAGGCGGTTTCCAGCAAGAATAGAAACGAAATAGGGGAAGAACACAAAGGTAACAAAGTCGGCCAAGGGAACCTCCGCACTACGAGGTGAGGCAATGCCCTTGAAAATGCCTGGGAAAGGAAAATGGAACCTAGAACCTTCTGATTACTAGATCAGACAATGCTAGGTATTATATTTGATCCTCTCGCATGGATCACTAATTGATGGAGCAAGATTTGAGACCCCAAGAAGAACAAACCGTGTTCTTACAATATATGAATTCTCTCAATATATGGGTTCTCCCGAATACTTAGGTTACAGCTTCCTTTTATAGAAGGAAAAGAAAGAAGGAAAGAATAAAGAATGATTTTACTAAGGGAACATCTTCCTTGAAATATGGTAGGCAAAGCGTGGGGTGGCAGGTGATTTGACATTGTAGGCTACTCGCATGCGGCTCCCCAATTCCCCATGAACTGCTTTCGGCGGGAAAAGGGAAGAAGAGGGCCTCTGCACAAGTTGAAGGGTTCGCCTGACTTGTGTATGGAGACCTCTTCTGCTTGGCGAATACCTGGGCTTCGCTTGCTTCTGGAAATGAGGTGCAGGGCCTTCGTCAATGACCACGGGGTCAGAAAGAGCCATGGATTCGCAAATGACCTTGAGTTCGTCCAAGAGGACCACGAGTTCGCCAGGGTCAATGGACTCGCCAGCTGACCACGGGCTCATTGTTGGATGATATGATCATGAGGGGCCTCAAATCACTCCGGGCTTTCTTTTGGAGAAGTGAAGCGGATCTGTACTCATCAAGAGCTGGAGCAATGGATTTCATATTGAAGCCCTTTTCAAGAGGAGAAAAATGGCTTTTGAATCACCTCAATCGGAGTTCCAGAGCTCAAGTTATTCAGAAAACAGTGAAGTTCCACTTTGGCGAAGGCATTTTGGCGGAGGCATTTTGGCGGAGGCACTTTGGCGGAGGCACTTTGGCGGAGGCACTTTGGCGAAGGCACTTCCAATAATTCAGCCGACCACTCCCAACCACTCCCGTCCCATCAGGAACACTCCCTCCTTTCACGCCGACACTTGGGAGTATTATATTACTTAGCTTTGACCTTTTTCACCTTTTTAGATAACATGCATGCAAAAGCACTGTACGCTTTATGGCATGCATGCGTATATGTAAGAGTCTGTTCCCTTTCCCTTCTCTATAAAAGGGACAACAGACTCCTAGAATAGACAGAACCAATTTTAAAGAAAAGCTTGAGAAGGAAAATTCCTCAAGCCCTTTATGGGTTCTCAAATCTTGCTTCGCCAATCATAGTGATCCATTGCAAGAGGATCCAATATAATACCTTGCATTGCCTCACCTCGTAGTGAGGAGGTTCTCGGTTCCATCTCCTTCTCAAATCTTGCTTCGCCAATCATAGTGATCCATTGCAAGAGGATCCAATATAATACCTTGCATTGCCTCACCTCGTAGTGAGGAGGTTCTCGGTTCCATCTCCTTCCCCAGGCGTTTTCAAGGGCATTGCCTCACCTCGTAGTGCGGAGGTTCCCTTGGCCGACTTTGTTTCCTTGTTCTTCCTCTGTTCTTCGTTTCCATTCTTGCTGGAAACCGCCTCCTTCAAGCTAGATCCGAACGCGTGATCACTTACCCCCGTGATCACATCAATTGGTATCAGAGCCATGCTGCTTGAGGGAGTTCGTTTGTGTTTTCTTCTCTCCACGGAACCATCGAGAAGTTGAAGAACAGAAAGTCCATTTCTTCTCCTCCTCGGTAAGTTCCAACTTCGTTGCCCCTGTATTTTCTTTTCCCGGATTGTTGAGAAGCGTAAGAGAAGGCATCAACCCGCTCGCTCAAACTCAGCAAGTCCGCCTCGTGCCTTGGTTGTCCCTGTGATTTCTTTTCCCGGAGCTGTAGAGAAGCAGAGGAGACGGTGTCCGTTTGAGAAATTATACCTTGTATTGCCCAACCTCGTAGTTGGGAGGTGCACGGTGTTCAAAGACGGAGTCCGGCATTTCTGTGAGCGAATACCGGTATTGCTCAACCTCGTAGTTGAGAGGTGCTTGGTGCTCAACCTTTACAACTCCTTCCTTGTCGCCCTGTAACTATGAATGTTATGTATGTAATTTAATTTTGTTGTACCGGGAGGAACTTCACCTTGGATTCGAGGACGAATCCTTTTGAAGAGGGAGAGAATGATATGATCATGAGGGCCTCAAATCACTCCGGGCTTTCTTTTGGAGAAGTGAAGCGGATCTGTACTCATCAAGAGCTGGAGCAATGGATTTCATATTGAAGCCCTTTTCAAGAGGAGAAAATGGCTTTTGAATCACCTCAATCGGAGTTCCAGAGCTCAAGTTATTCAGAAAACAGTGAAGTTCCACTTTGGCGAAGGCATTTTGGCGGAGGCATTTTGGCGGAGGCACTTTGGCGGAGGCACTTTGGCGGAGGCACTTTGGCGAAGGCACTTCCAATAATTCAGCCGACCACTCCCAACCACTCCCGTCCCATCAGGAACACTCCCTCCTTTCACGCAGACATTTGGGAGTATTATATTACTTAGCTTTGACCTTTTTCACCTTTTTAGATAACATGCATGCAAAAGCACTGTACGCTTTATGGCATGCATGCGTATATGTAAGAGTCTGTTCCCTTTCCCTTCTCTATAAAAGGGACAACAGACTCCTAGAATAGACAGAACCAATTTTAAAGAAAAGCTTGAGAAGGAAAATTCCTCAAGCCCTTTATGGGTTCTCAAATCTTGCTTCGCCAATCATAGTGATCCATTGCAAGAGGATCCAATATAATACCTTGCATTGCCTCACCTCGTAGTGAGGAGGTTCTCGGTTCCATCTCCTTCTCAAATCTTGCTTCGCCAATCATAGTGATCCATTGCAAGAGGATCCAATATAATACCTTGCATTGCCTCACCTCGTAGTGAGGAGGTTCTCGGTTCCATCTCCTTCCCAGGCGTTTTCGAGGGCATTGCCTCACCTCGTAGTGCGGAGGTTCCCTTGGCCGACTTTGTTTCCTTGTTCTTCCTCTGTTCTTCGTTTCCATTCTTGCTGGAAACCGCCTCCTTCAAGCTAGATCCGAACGCGTGATCACTTACCATTAAGGCTCCAAATGCTCCATAACTCCTCCAATAACTCTCCAACAGCTCCTCTTGGCTGTTTCTAGCTATTTGGAAGTCATTCATCCATGGTTGCATCATAAAAGTGCCATTTTGGGAGCCCGGTTCAACATGTAGGGCACCTCGGTCTTGTGTAGGGCAGGGGTACCCTTCCCGTGATCACATCAAACTGCAACGTGCAAAGATTTATACGCTCAAAAGAGTGAGGTTGTAGTTGAAAAGTGAATAGAAGTGGTGTATAAGGCTTGGTTGTGAAAAGCGTAGAAGAAATCGAATCTGTGTTCTTATTGTTCTTGGTGTTCATATGAGTGTTCATATCTGTTCATTCCACAACTCATATGAACAGTGACCTTGATCTAATTTCGGTTTCAAATTTGAGCCAAAAGTGTTTGTGCGCCAAAAACCTCATTTCTAATCCTCTTGTATATCTGTTGCCGAAACCCCCCTCCATTTTAACCTAGCTTGCTTCAAGTAACTAGTACTTCTTGTTTAAAGATTTTTGCATGCTAGTGATTATCTTGTGATATTCATTGTCGTGTCACCTGCCACCGCGCCAAATCCACACTTCAACCAAAAGGGAAGTACACCCCTCTCCCTACACCTTCACTTCCTTGGGTAGATATCAGCATGGATTTCATTAGTGGTTTGCCTAGGACGCCACATGGGCATGATGCTATATTCGTGGTAGTAGATAGGTTTTCAAAAATGGCACATTTCATTCCTTGCCATAAGACTGAAGACGCATCGCATGTAGCAGACTTGTTCTTTAATGGCATTGTGAAGTATCATGGTCTCCCCCGATCCATTGTGAGTGATAGAGACTCAAGGTTCCTAAGTCACTCTGGCGAACCCTGTGGTCGCGGTTGGGCACAAACTTGATGTACTCTACATCAAGCCACCCCCAAACTGATGGGCGATGTATGACGAATGTAACCTTGACCACTATCTTGCGAACCCTTCTCGTAAAGAATTTAAGGGACCGGGAGAAGTGTCCGCCTCATGTAGAGTTTGCCTATAATAGGGCCTATCATTCATCCACATCTCATAGTCCCTTCAAGTTGTGTATGGGTTCAATCCTTTAGCTCCTTTGGACTTAATTGCATTAAAACATGTTGATCAAATGGATGTAGATGGTAATAATAAGGCGAAACAGATGACCGAATTACATGCTAAGGGATGAGGACATCCCTGCAAGACGGTCGCCGACCCAAAGCGAAGCCCTATCCCCCACGCGCGAAGCTCCAGATCCTCTCCAGAATATAGGAGGTCCAATGACGAGGTCACGCCTCAAACGAGTTCAAGCTGGCCTTAACGCGTACGTGAAACTGATGGCGCAAGCAGAAGAACAAGCGGAGACACAAGGAAGGACCTTACAGCTTCGCCGACTTGGCAACCCCTAAGAAGGAGAGTTCGCGAACCCCATTGGCGTCTTAAATGTGAGTCGAGTCAAGAAAGGTAAAGACAATACCCCCTCGCAAAACTCCCAGAAGCAAGCGAGGCCCCAAGACGAGACCATTTGCGCGAGGACATGCGGCGAAGGCCCTTCATCAGACTTCCAGAGTAAGGCACAACTCCAAGGGGAGGCTTTTCCCGCAAGGGCTTATGGCGGAACCCCAACGCAAGACTCTCAGGCAAGCGAAGCCCCAGGTATTCGCCAATATGAAGAAGACTTCCCTCCCATTTCCCGCCAACTGTGATTTCTGGACAAATGGAAGTGACAGGAGCAGTTAGCCTACAATGTCACCCATCATCTGCTCCCTCTCACGTCGCCCACCATAAATCAAGGGAGACGGTTCCCTAAGTCAAAGTCAAGTTCTTTCTTCCCCCCTTTCAACCTATATAAGGAAGGCTTGTAACCGAATGAACGCAGAATATCTTTAGAAATCAAAACTCTTGAAGAGATTGGTTTTTGTGTTCTCATATCTTGCACTCCCATATTCCTTCGTGATCCATGCAAGAGGATCCAACTATAATATCTAGTATTGCTTGATCTTGTAATCAAGAGGTGCTAGATCCCATTTCCTTTCCCAGGCATTTTCAAGGGCATTGCCTCACCTCGTAGTGAGGAGGTTCCCTTGGCCGACTTTGTTCTTCCTTTGTATTCTTCCTCTGTTCTGTTTCCATTCTGGCCGGAAACCGCCTCCCTCAAGCTAGATCGGCGCCGGTTGATCGCGGTGTAACGGCCGTGATCACATCCATATTTGAGTATTGATTTGTTGAAGTGAGTAAGGAAAGAAAAGTGATTCTGGATTTGAAAAGAACAAGAGTTCGCAGAAAAGAAATTTTCGAACCAGTTCATTAATTTCTGGGAAAAGTTCAAAAGTGTTCATCACAAACTCAAGTGAACAGTGCTCGCGAATCAAAACTGGTTTCAAAAACCCGAACCCAAAGTACTTGTGTTTACAAAAGCCTTCATAATATACCAACCCACATCTTTTAACCCCCCCCCCTTTTGAAAGTCTCGAAAGCTAAGTTCAAACAACTAGTTCTTTTCTTGCTTTACAAGTTTCGGTTTTACTAGAGGTTATTATTTGAATCTGCTTGTGTGTTCCCCTTTGATCTAAAAGTTGATAGTGGGATCAAGTTAAGAGGACTTGTGAAAACCATCTGGAGTGAAACACGAGTGAGCGAACAAACACTAAGAAAGAGGAGAGGTGATTTCTGTTGCTAACTCTTTATCCTCACTTGTAAAGGAGAAAGAAAATTTTGTTTGCGAAATGGCATCACCCAAGACTTCACCATCACCTCCTCATCCATCTCAACTCCCTATCTTGGAAGCCCTCAACCAAATTAATAGAAGGTTGGATAACATCGATCAAAGGCTTGACACTTGAAACTCGACAAGCCGACTTGAAACCAAACTTGGAAGGTTTGAGGTGGTTCTAGGCAAGCAGCCTTCAACCTCTAGACAACAAGAAGAACTTGAAGCCTCCAGGGGACTTGGGTGGTACCACATACACCACCTTTGAACCTCGCTCGCAAAGCAGACGCAATGAGACTCTATCGTAAGCCTTATCATACGAAAAGAAATCCCACCGTACAGACATTACGGATAAGCAATGAAGATGAGTATTATGAGGAACCACCACGGAGGAACCCAAGGAAGAAAATCTTTCAAGATAGGACACAAGCAAAAGCCTTTCTCGACAGAGACCTTGAGGAAGCCGAGGAAGTGGACAGAGGGAATGCTCATCGGGAGTTCAACCGACATCTCGGAGAACGGGAGCAAGCGATAGATCAACAGGTCGTCAATAACTTGAAGCTCCAAATTGATGTGATCATGGGATCCCCAAGCAACAACAAGACGTCCCAGACGAAGAGGCAGTCGAGTGAAGCTCGGAGCAAACCCTTGGCGAGTGGGTTCAGAGGCCCAGGCGGCCTAATCCGATGGTCTGGATTAACCCCAGACATGGAAAGGGCAATGCCTTCACGCGAGGACCCTAAAAGAGGCCTCAAGGCGTAGGAGAGGCTTCTGTGCAAAAGGCATCCAGGCGAAGGCAAGCCACTTTGGCAAAGCCGTCCCTGTGAAGTCTCAAGGCGAAGGATGAACTGCATCATGCTAAGGCATCCAGAACACTGGCGAAGCCCCAGGCGAAGCCATTCCTGCGAAGCCCCGAGGCGAGGGCTAGGCTTCCCAACAAAGGAGTTCGCGATGGCCAAACCTTCAGCGAAGCCATCTCCATAACCCTCCCCATTGCGAAGCCCTCATGCAACAATGGCCACGAGAAGTCTTTAAGATAAAGACGGAACTTCCTTGCGAAGCTTCTGGCAAAGGCAAAGCCCACGGGCGACGTCATCCCGGCCTGGTCTCTGGTAAAGGCCACGTCTACAACAAGAAGACTTCCAGTTGACGCTAACTAAGGGATATTCTTCTCGCGGAGTCTCCAAACGAAGGCGGAGCCTTCGTTGCAAGTCTCAAAGGGGAAGGCGAGGCCACTAGGCGAAGCCTCCCGAGAAAGCTTCCCAACAAAGGCGAGGCCTTGAGCCGGGCCTCCCATCAAAAGAGCCCTAAAGTAGAGCCACCTCGGCTTATCCAGTCGGCCAACCACTCCCGACCATTCTCGGCCCCTCCCGCCTTATACGCTGACACTTGGGAGCGAACTTATCTCCTTTTTACCTTTTTATCTTTTCGTCAGACATGCATACAAAAGTACTGTACACTTTATGGCATGCATGCGTCTTTTGTAAGAGGCTGTTCCCTTCCTTCCTTATAAAAGGAAAGACAAACTCCTAGAATAGGCAGAATATATGTAAAGCTTAAGAAGGACAATTCCTTAAGCTCCGGTTCTCACCCCCCCTGCTATTTTCCGCCATCCCCCTTGATAGATTAATATCATCAAGTTTAATATCTAGTATTGCTCAATCTCGTAGTTGAGAGGTGCTAGATCTTCCATACTCCCTGTGCTTATCGCAGATATTGCCCAACCTCGTAGTTGGGAGGTGTACGTGGCCGTCTCTATCCTTCTTTGTTCAATCGACTCCACCGAGCTAGATCTGCGCTTCCGCACGATCTCGCGGCTCGCGTCAAGTGTACCCGTGATCGTATCAAGTGGTATCAGAGCCAGATCGCTTGCTGGAGTTGTTGTGATTTCTTCGAGGTTAAACCCTTTTTATTTCTACTTGAAGAAAGATTTATCTTTGTGTTTTTCAAACCGTGTTATACTCTATTCATTTCTATACCTCACCCTATCCGCTTTTCGTTTCGGTTAATCTGTTGTGTTGATTCTGTGTTAGAAGTTGTTGTTGTGTTAGCAACTTCATAAAAACAAAAGTCAAAAAAAAAGAAGAAGGAAGGAAAAGAAAGCAGTTGCGGTTTTGCGATAGTCGCAAATCTCAGTTTTATTCGAAACCGCAACGTGCAAAGATTTATACGCTCAAAGAGAGTGAGGTTGTAGTTGAAAAGTGAAGAGAAGTGGTATATAAGGCTTGGTTGTGAAAAACGTAGGAGAAATCGAATCTGTGTTCTTATTGTTCTTGGTGTTCATATGAGTGTTCATATCTGTTCATTCCACAACTCATATGAACAATGACCTTGATCTAATTTCGGTTTCAAATTTGAGCCAAAAGTGTTTGTGCGCCAAAACCTCCTTTCTAACCCTCTTGTATATCTGTTGCCGAAACCCCCCCTCCATTTTAACCTAGCTTGCTTCAAGTAACTAGTACTTCTTACTTAAAGATTTTTGCATGCTATTGGTTATCTTGTGATATTCATTATCGGGTTTTGGCCTTGGAAAGAGCAAGCTCTGAGAGCTAAGCAAGAGGAGAGAAAGAAAGCCGAGTGTGACCCCTCGCGAAAGGGCAGACCTTCGCGGCGGAGAGACCTCCCAAACACGTGAGGAGTTTTGAGCGGACTAATTTTATTGTTTAGATGTGCGGGAAATCCCATGGCGAATAAATATTTCTATGGGGTTGATCTATCGGTGGGCGGTACCAGACTTGGAAAAGACTTATGGCATTGGATGGAAAGGTGGGAGTACCACTTTTGGTGCTTCCCCCTTCGTGGTGAAGAAATGTTGAGCCAAGCCATAAGGAGCCTAAAAGGAGAGGCCAAGGAATGGTGTCGCCGAGAGTCCTCTGACAGAGAACGGTCCGCTGAGGCCCCCATCCAGTCTTGGAGTGAGTTGAAGAGGATGCTGTGGCGACGATATGGCCTCTGTCAAAAAGAGCCACCCCCTCCATACTACTCCCAAGCGAGGGCCCCCATGCGCCCGCACCCAAGATACCCAGTCGAGCTCCGCCACCATACTCCTCTCGACGTGTCTTCGCCATCAGGCGAAACAACTTCCTTCCAGGATAGAAGGCGAGGACCCCCACCACCACAAACCCCCCTGGTTGGGCCGCGCACCCCACCGCCCAATACTTGCGCAGCCCATACCTACACCACAAATCCTAACCCTCACCAAAATCCAAATGAAGAAACTCTCGCCCAAGAAATCACAAGGCTCAAAAATGAGTACTTAGAATATGAGAGTGAGAGAAGATAACGGATAGTGAGGAGAAAAGAAAGAGCTCTCGAAAGCCAAATGAGTGAAAAGAAAGACTCACCCGGGCCCTCTACCATACCCCAAGAAGAACTGACCGTTTCATCTTCTCAAAATTGTTGTTCTTCTTTGGTGGTGCAGGAAGGAGAAGAGGCCGCGGACGCGCGAAGAGTTGAAGAAAGCGAAGACGCTTTGGAGGAAGGCAGAGCTCATGCGGGGACCCCAACTGAACCCCCACTCGAGGGAAAAGCCACACCGTTGCTGAAGGAGAAGAAGATGATATGCGAAGCAGGTCTACGTCTCCCTAACTTGGGAGAAGGTAACTCGTCTCTTCTTTCTAGAAGCACAGGATATACGCAAGAGTGCGAATCTCTGGTTTCCTTGAGTCTGCATGCTACGAACATGGGTGATGGATCAGACATTGGTCCGACACCGCACCCATTGTTCGAATATATATATGGGACCCCCCGATACTATGATAAGCGTGCCTAGAATGCATGCGCTAAGGAAAGGACACTTAATCCCACGAGAGACATCCATGCCTTTCCTTAGCAAAATAAAGGGTGCTGAAACCATGTTAATGGTTGAGGTGGAGAGAGAGAGCGACTGCTCATCTCTCAACCTCTTGCTTATGCTAATGCTAGTCTCTGCGCGTTGCAGTCCGAAGTTCTTTCTACGACTAGCTTAGTTTTTTCTTCTTGGTCTCGGGAAGCACATATGCATGTGCTTGGCGAAGGTAAAGCTTCCCTTGACCCCCCACCCCAGTTCCATGAGCAGAGGTCTAAAGGCTTTAGACCGCATGTTTTCCTTGAGTATAAAGTTCTTGTTAAATGTCTACAATACTCTAGGAAGCATGTCATGAATTTTTATAGACTTAATTTCATGATCACGATGCATATAGGAGTTGTCATGCTCATGCATACATATGCATCGCCACCGCAACCCCCCCAGTCTCCGGTTAAGTTTCATTTACTAACCTCTAATGCTCTCCAAAGTTTGTTGTGCTTGTTTTCAATTGTAGGAAAAATTTCTTCCCTTAAGATTCGAGGACGAATCTTTTTAAGAGGGAGGGAATGATGTGATCATGGGATCCCCAAGCAACAACAAGGAGTCCCAGACGAAGAGGCAGTCGAGTGAAGCTCGGAGCAAACCCTTGGCGAGTGGGTTCAGAGGCCCAGGCGGCCTAATCCGATGGTCTGGATTAACCCCAGACATGGAAAGGGCAATGCCTTCACGCGAGGACCCTAAAAGAGGCCTCAAGGCGTAGGAGAGGCTTCTGTGCCATTCGAGAATGGTGTCAGGGTAGACGAGGGCAAGGTTAGTGCCATTCGAGAATGGCCAATCCCCAAGTCCTTAACCGAAGTGAGATCCTTTCTAGGACTCGCCAGTTTTTATCAGAGATTTGTTAAGGACTTTTCTTCTATTGCCGCCCCTCTACATGAGTTGGCGAAGAAGAACGTAACCTTTGACTGGGGTAGAGACCAGGAAGAATCTTTTAACAAGGTAAAAACCTGCTTGACCAATGCCCCTTTGTTAGCCTTACCAAATTTTGACAAAGTTTTTGAGGTAGAATGCGATGCCAGCGGAATAGGCATTGGTGCTGTTTTGCAACAAGAAGGCCGCCCCATCGCCTTCTTTAGTGAAAAATTAGGTGGAGCAACCTTGAATTACTCCACCTATGATAAAGAGCTATACGCTCTTGTGCGATCCCTGCAAACTTGGAGTCACTATTTACTGCCTAGGGAATTTGTTATCCACACCGATCATCTGTCTTTGAAGTATCTTCAAGGACAAGGGAACCTGAACAAGAGGCATGTTAAATGGGTAGAATTTATTGAGTCTTTCTCCTACGTGATTTGATATGAATCCAAGCTCCATGACTCAAAAGGAGCAAGAACCCAAGCCCACAAGATCAACCCCTAGCCCTTTACACAACATTGGTGGACCTATGACAAGGGCTAGGGCAAAGAAGACTAGAGAAGCATTGGGCCTCTTCATGGGAGCAATGGCAGAAAGAGTGGATCAAGAAGTGGAAGTTCAAGTTGCAAAAGACAAAATTGAAGCGTTAGGACTATATTTGAACAAGGAACAAATGTTGGAGGACAAGGCTTGGAGTTTGAGTTATATCAAGTCTAAGACCAATAACAAGAGCATTGGGCCTATTTTAGCCAAGGCCCACTCTTCTCCTTTAAAAGTGGCGCCTCTTTTAGCTTGGAGAACAAGTTGAGAAGCTTTTGGAAGGTCCTTATATTGTGGAGCATCATATCTTGAAGATCTTGCTTGGAAATCACACAATTCTTATTTTTGGAAATAGTATCTTTAGGATGGCATATTCTAAGCATATTCTAAGCATATTCTAGGAATATTCTAGGCTCTTTTCTTGTAACCCTAGGCGCCCCTAACACTATAAATAGGGCCTCTTGTTCCACTTCTCAACTCAGAACTCAATTGAAGCATTTGTGATCTTTTCTTCTCCAAAGCTTTTGTTCTCCTTGTTTGCTATTTTCGCCCTCCCCTTGATTCCATCAAAGTGGTTTCAAACTTTATTTCTAGTATTGTTCTATCTTAGAGTAGAAAGGTGCTAGAACCATCTACACCCGGCATTATCTTCTCCATTGCCAAGCCGAAAATAGCTTGGAGGTGGTGAAGGCCAGCCTAACATTATCACTTTCTCAACAAGCTAGATCCTCCCAATTGTGAACCATTGAAGGTTCATATCAAGTGGTATCAGAGCTTGAGGTGCCTTGTTGAGATTTCTAATTTCGTTTTCCTTCTCCAAGTTCATCTCTACTTTCAACCATTTTTGAAACCCCTTGTGTTTTGGTTGAAAGTTGTTGGAAAATTCATCTTCTACCTTTCTCATCTTGAATCTAGTAAGAACACTTGGTTTTTTTACTAGATTCCATCTCGGATTTGTGGTGTACAAGTTTTCACCAATTTACAAAAAAAGGAGAAAAAAAATTGGTAAAAGCCAAGTACTTTGAAAATTGTTGCAAGTGATCTCAAAGATCAAAAGAAAATCAGAAAAGAGGAGTGTTGGTTATCTGCAAAACTTGGCACCAAAACAAGCAAGAGTTTGTGGAATTTGTAAGGTGCACCACCAATCTTTTGAAAAAAAGCCCTTTTCAAATCTCCAACCTTTTTTTTATTTCGACCCCCATCCACCTTAAACACTTTTCACCCAAGTCAAAAAGTAACTAGTGTTTTTCTTACTCTAGTTTTGAATTGTACTTGAAAATTTGGTTTGTGCTCACTTTGTTGCCAACCTTTGAGTCGGGAAGTTTGGGTGATTGAAGCATCCTTGGAGAATTTGAGCAAGGAGCTTGAGTGGTAAAAGGCAAGAGAGATACATCAAGAAAAAGCCAATTGAGTGAAACACAAGTGAGATAGAGAGTAAACACTTTGTTACTTGAAGTAATGGAGTCATCTGACACGACTCCACATGCCAGCCAATTGCCCTTGTATGAAGCTCTTCAGACACTCACACGGGAGATCAGGGAGATGAAGCTATGATGTGATCATGGGATCCTCAAGCAACAACAAAGTGTACCAGACGAAGAGGCAGGCGAATGAAGCTCGGAGCAACTCCGTGGCGAGGAGGATCATAGGCTAAGGCGGCCTAATCCATGGTTCAGGCGATCACCTGACCAGGAGAAGGCAACGCCTCTATGCGAGGATTCCACAAGAGGCCTCAAGGCATAGGCATGGCTTCTTCAAGCGAAGGCATCTGGGCAATGGCGAAGCCCCTCAGGCGAAGCCATTTCTGTGGACTCTCACGGCGAAGCCCTCAAGCAAGAATCTCCAAAGTAAAGACTTCAAAGTGAAGGTAAAGCCTTCTTCGCGAAGCCTCCAAGAGAAGGCGAGGCCTTTTTGGCGAAGCCATCTCTGCGAAGCTTCTGAGCGAAGGCGAAGCTTTCAGTGCGAGGCCTTCCAGTTCAGGCGAAGCCCTGAAGTGAAGCCACCTATGCTCAATAATGCTGCCGACCATCTCCAACCACTCCCATCCCATCTGGAACACTCCCTCCTTTCTCGCTGACACTAGGGAGTATTATATTACTTAGTTTTTACCCTTTTACCTTTTTTAGGATGGCATGCATGTTAAAGCACTTTATGCTTTTGGCATGCATGCACATATGTCAGACTGTTCCCTTCTCTCCTATAAAAGGGACAGATTCTTTTGTAAGGTAGAACATATGTAAAGCTTAAGAAGGACAATTCCTTAAGCCCGGTTCTCACCCCCTTGCTATATTCCGCTATCCCCCTTGATTGATTGTCTTGATGAGGACATCGCCCCAAAGGACCATCAGGATCCAGATGAACCACAACCTCAAGCGCGCGCGACCCCTGAACCGTTCCAAGGTCTTGGCGGACCCATGACCAGGTCCCGGCTGAAACAAATCCAAGCGAACCTAAATGCTTTCATGAGGCTCATGGCACAGGACGATCGAGAGGAGTCTCGGGAAAAGGCCTTACAATTTCGCCAACTCGGTATCGCGCTGGACGAAGAGTGTGCGAAGCCCCTTGGAGTCTTAAGCATAAGCGTTCTTGAAGAAGGGAGCAGCCCAGCCTTAAGCGCGCGAACACTTGGCGAAGGAGAAGGCCTCAGCCAAGGGCAACTCCGCGAAGGCGCCCGGCGAAGGCATTCTAGCGAAAGCTCCTAGCGAAGGCCTTCCGCGTAACCTCCAGGCTTCGCCAGTTGACCGACCAAACCTGACACAAGGTGTCCTTTCTCCGCCGATACTTGGAAAGACAAACAACCACTTTACACAAAAGACATCTGGACACTTTTAGGCTAGCCTTACCTTTTTACCTTTTTGGGAGCCTTTTCACTCTGTAAGCGTGCAAAAGTACTTTATACTTTCTGCACGCATGTACATTCGAAATACTCCTTTTACTTCTTCCATTTCACTTCACTATATAAGCTAAGTGGCAGTCACCATTGTAACCTAGAACATATTATTGAATTTAAGCAATTGGTGAAACACTCTGGGAGTCATCGGCTTTTGTGTTCTCCACTCTTGCATTTCCATTTTCCCCAGTGATCCAGGCAAGAGGATCCAAGCATAATATCTAGTATTGCTTGACCTTGTAGTCAAGAGGTGCTAGATCCCATCTCACTTCCCAGGCATTTTCAAGGGCATTGCCTCACCTCGTAGTGAGGAGGTTCCCTTGGCCGACTTTGTTTCCTTCGTGTTCTTCCTTTGTTTTCGTTTCCCTTTCTTGCTGGAAACCGCCTCCACCAAGCTAGATCCGAGCGCGTGATCACTTACCCCCCCACTGTGATCACATCAAGTGGTATCAGAGCCAAAGTGCTTGCTGGAGGTACCGTATCAGTTGTTGAGTTTTCTTCAAGCAAAACCTTTTGTTACCCTTTCTTACGCTTGAAGGGATATCGGTTGATGATCTCATTGAGACCGAAAAAGTTGTTTAAAAGTGTGCTTGTTTAAGCCAAGTAATTTCAAGATAAACCAAAAGAGTTGTCCTGAGCGACAAGTGTGTAAAGAAAAAAACGTTTGAAGAAAGAGAAGTATTGAGCAAGTTTCTGCGTTCTGGAAAAGTTCTTGAATGTTCTTACGTGTTCTTCCCAAAACACAAGTGAACAGTAAGTTTGATCCGACGAATAGTTTCCGAACTTAAACAAGAAGTGTTTGTGACTGCAAAAGCCTTTTCTAATCTTTCCAACCAGTATCTTCCGAACCTGAAAACCCACAAAACCGGTTTCAAGTAACTAGACATTTTCTTGAATTTCAAGTTGCGGTTTTACTAGAGTTTTGTTTGTGTTTTCTTGCGTGTTCATTTTTGATCTAAGGTTGAAAACGGTATCAAGTTTAGAGAACTTGTAAAAGCCGTCGGAGAACAGCCGAAGTGATAAAGTTGTTGAGAGAAACACGAGAGTGAGAGTAAACACTCAGGGAGTGGTGAGATTCTTTTCTGATTACATATCTTTAACAGTACTGTGTCACAGATGGTTTCAACAGATTCATCCCCCCCTCATCCATCCCAGCTAACCGTGCACAGCACGCTAGCGAAGATCTTACAGAGATTGGACGAACTGGGAGCTCAAGTCGCCTTGACGAATGAGCGACTAGCGAAAGTAGAGGTAGCTCAAGGAAAGCAACCGGAAAGCTCGCAAGCCCATGATGACGCCCATGCGTCGCGGGTTCAAGATGGAGTCACCCATACCACTTTCGATCCTGCATCGACGAAGCCACAGGCCACCCCACACAGTCGTCCGACCACTTCCACAAGAATAGATCGTGGTGTTGACATCACAGGCGGTGGACGATCGGGAATATTACGCGGAGCCACCACCAAAGCCTATTAAAAGAAGGGTCTTTCACGATAGAGCTCAAGCCAGAGCCTATCTCCACAGAGACCTCGAAGAAGAGGAAGAAGCGAGCGAGGCCGTGTTCACCGAGGTTTCAACGAGACACAGGAGGTAGGGCGCAAGCCCAGGACCAGCAAGCCCTCGCCAACATCAAGCTTCAAATACCACCCTTCTACGGGTCCAGTGATCCGGAAGAGTACTTTACATGGGTGGCTAGGACTGAGCGGATCATTGATATGATGGGATACACTGACGCTATAGCCATGAAACTTGTGGTCATTGAGTTTCATGAATATGCTCTCACCGGTGGGAGCAAGAGCATCACGAAAGAGCCGAGGATCCGATGTCGTCCTATCACCACGTGGGAGGATCTTAAAAGGACCATGAAGAATCGATTCGTGCCCGGCTACTATGACCGAGATTGTGCTCGGAGGCTGCAGCGCCTTATCCGGGGTCATCGCGGTGTCGAGGAATACCGAGAAGGACCTTGAGAGGGCCACGATGAGGGCCAACGTCAAGGAGGACGAAGAGGCTAAGTTGGCCAGATTCTTATATGGCCTACGGGAGGGCGTCGCCAAGACAGTTGAACTATGCGATTACCGGGATTACCAAGATATGGTGCATAAGGCCATTCGGGTGGAGAAACAACTACAGAAGGGGAACTCTTACTACCCTGCTCCTACCCCCAGCAGGGCCCCAAGCAGCAAGACCCCCCCCTTCACCAAACCGCTCCCGCCAAAACCATACGCATCTTCTGCGGCGATGCCACCCCCTCGCCAAAATTACCCCAACACAAGACCCTCCTCGCAACCTCAGCCGAAACCCAACGCCATCACTAATGAAGGCCCTCGGCAGTCAAGGAGCATCGAATGCTTTAAGTGTCTGGGCAAGGGACACTATGCGAGGGATTGCCCCAACCGAAGAGCCATGGTCATGCGGCCCAATGGGGAAGCTGTCTAGTGAAGAGGAAGGAGAGGACCTTCCCGAGCAAGAGCAATATGAGAGTGAAGCAGCAGAGGGAGAGCTGCCTATGGACGGTCTCATATTAGTCACCAAGAGTGTCCTGCAAAGTTCCCAAAGTGTCACCGAAAGTATTCAGCGGGAAAATTTATTCCAATCAAGAGCCATGGTGAATGGGACTCTGTGCAGTCTCATTATTGACAGCGGGAGTTGTGTCAACGCTGCCAGCGAAGACATGGTCGCTGAATTAGGCCTCCCCACCATCGTACATCCTAAGCCGTACCAACTGCAGTGGGTCGACGACAGAACCTTCGTGAAGGTTGTCAAACAAGTCGAAGTCCCAATCAAGATCGGCAAGTATGAGGATTCCATCACTTGTGATGTGGTGCGAATGCAGGCTACCCACATCCTCTTGGGCAGACCCTGGCAATATGACAAGGAGGCCATACATTATGGCAAAGCCAACAAATATGCCCTCACTCACCTCGATAAACCATACACCTGCTTCCCCTCACCCCAACTCAAGCCCATCAGGATCAAATCCATCTAGCTAGTAAGTCGAGAGAAAAAGAAAGGGGAGGGCGAGAGCGGAGAGAAAATGGTGAGAAGGTTCAAGGAACCTTGAGTGAACGGAAAGGGTGTGCATTAATGGGAAACACCCCGAGAGAGCCCACGAGAAAACAAGAGTGCCTTCCTCCCATAGCCAAAGAGAGGGATTTTAAAAGAGCGTTCCTTGGAAACAGGATCTGCTTTCTCCTGATCCCCACTCACTGCATGCTAACACTTGACAATGTGTCTTCTCTTCCTTTCTATGTGCAGAAGGTCCTGAAGGAATTCGGCGAAGTATTTGATGAGCCGCGAACCCTTCCTCCATATCGCGGATTAGAGAATAAAATCTACTTACTTCCTGGGGCGCATTTGCCAAACATGGCCGCATATCGGACCAAACCCAAAGAATCCAAAGATATCCAATCGCAAGTGCAAGAGCTGCTGGACAAGGGGTTCATCCGCGAAAGTCTGTCGCCATGCGCGTACCGGTCATACTCGTGCCAAAGAATGATGGCACTTGGCGCATGTGCATGGACTGTCGCCCCATCAACTCTATCACTGTAAAGTATCGCCACCCTATACCTAGACTTGATGACATGTTAGACGAATTGAGTGGTGCTTGTGTGTTTTCAAAAATTGACCTTAGAAGTGGTTATCACCAAATTCGGATGAAGGAAGGTGATGAATGGAAAACTGCTTTCAAAACCAAGATTGGTTTGTATGAGTGGAATGTTATGCCCTTCGGGTTATCTAACGCACCAAGTACTTTCATGCGTCTAATGAATCATGTTTTGAGGCATTTCATTGGGAGATTTGTGGTAGTATACTTTGATGACATACTAGTTTATTCTAAGAACCATGAGGAGCATGTTGAGCATCTGAGGCAAGTCCTTGATACGCTTAGGTTAGAAAAAGCTGTATGCCAAATTTGAAAAGTGTGTATTCGCATCCCAGGAAGTTAACTTTCTTGGATATGTAGTGGGTGCGAAGGGAGTCAAGGTAGACGAGAGTAAGATCAGTGCTATTCGGGACTGGCCTACTCCTAACTCCTTAACTGAGGTCAGGTCCTTCCTAGGACTTGCTAGTTTTTACAGGAGATTTGTTAAAGACTTCTCTTCCATTGCTGCCCCTTTGCACGAACTGGCTAAGAAGAATGTCATCTTTGAATGGGGTCAGTCGCAAGAGAAATCTTTTCACGAATTAAAATCTCGTCTGACAAATGCCCCTCTACTCACTTTGCCAAACTTCGACAAAGTGTTCGAGGTAGAGTGCGATGCCAGTGGCATAGGCATCTGCGCTGTCTTGCACCAAGAAGGCCGTCCCATCGCCTTTTTTAGTGAAAAGTTGAGTGGAGCCACCCTGAATTACTCCACGTATGATAAAGAGCTATACGCTCTTGTGAGATCCTTACAAACGTGGAGCCATTATCTTCTGCCTAGAGAATTCGTAATCCATACGGATCACTTGTCTTTGAAGTACCTTCAAGGACAAGGAAATTTGAGCAAAAGGCATGTTAGGTGGGTAGAGTTCATTGAGTCTTTCTCCTATGTTATTAAGTATAAAAAGGCAAAGACAATGTCGTTCTTTGATGCTCTATCCAGGAGATATGCATTACTCATAACTCTCGATACGAGGATTGTTGGTTTTGAAGGTTTAAAAGGGATGTATGAACATGACGTGGATTTTGGTGAAATATTTGCCGACTGTGTTAAAGGAAGCCAAAGAGGCTACTATGTTTTTGATGGTTTTCTGTTTAAGTTGAAAAGGTTGTGCGTTCCCAGAGGGTCAATGCGCGAAGTGATCATCAAGGAGGCACATGGAGGTGGTCTCATGGGACACTTCGGTGTCCAAAAGACGCTTGAGGCCGTTAAGGAGAACTTCTTCGGCCCGGCATGAAGAAGGGCGTCACCAAAGCTTGCGCCGGATGTGTCACATGCCACCAAGCCAAGTTGACTCTCCAACCGAAAGGGAAGTACACCCCTCTTCCTACACCTTCTATTCCTTGGGTTGAAATAAGCATGGACTTTATAAGTGGTTTACCTAGGACATCGCATGGTCATGATGCTATATTTGTGGTAGTTGATAGGTTCTCCAAAATGGCCCATTTCATCCCATGTCATAAAAGCGAAGATGCATCTCATGTGGCGGAATTGTTCTTTAATAACATCGTTAAATATCATGGCCTCCGCGATCCATTGTTAGCGATAGAGATTCGAGATTCCTAAGCCATTTCTGGCGAACCCTTTGGTCTAGGCTAGGCACCAGTCTGATGTACTCCACATCCAGTCACCCTCAAACAGACGGCCAAACCGAAGTGACTAATAGGACCCTCACCACTATCCTGCGCACCCTCCTTAGGAAAAATCTGAAAGAATGGGAAAAATGCTTGCCTCATGTAGAGTTTGCGTATAACCGAGCCTACCATTCCTCTACATCCCATAGTCCTTTTGAGATTGTATATGGCTTCAATCCTTTAACCCCTTTGGACTTAATCGCATTAGACTACACTGAGCAGGTGGACGTAGATGGGAAAGAAAAAGCCCGACGCATGAAGGACTTGCATGCTAAGATTCACGAACAACTTGAGAAAATTAATGAGTCTTACGCAAGCAGAGTTAATAAAGGCAGAAAATTTAGGAGTTTTCAAGTTGGGGACTGGGTATGGCTACATTTAAGAAAGGATCGATTTCCCCAGGCTAGGAAAAGCAAACTGGCACCAAGAGGCGATGGCCCCTTTCAAATCACTAAAAAAATAGGAGACAATGCTTATGTACTT
Source organism: Stellera chamaejasme (assembly GCA_024586325.1). Classification (NCBI taxonomy): domain Eukaryota; kingdom Viridiplantae; phylum Streptophyta; class Magnoliopsida; order Malvales; family Thymelaeaceae; genus Stellera; species Stellera chamaejasme. Next base: position 26,032,270 of record CM044981.1, read on the forward strand.
GATTTGCCTTGCGATGGCTCTTATAATGTACATGCAACTTTTAACGTTTGTGATTTAGCTCCCTTTGAAGGACAAACAGATTTTAAGAATCCGCGGACGGATTCTTTCGAAGAGGAGAGTATGATGAGGACATCGCCCCAAAGGACCATCAGGATCCGGATGAACCACAACCTCAAGCGCGCGACCACGAACCGTTCCAAGGTCTTGGCGGACCCATGACCAGGTCCCGGCTGAAACAAATCCAAGCGAACCTAAATGCTTTCATGAGGCTCATGGCGCGGGGACGATCGAGAGGAGTCTCGGGAAAAGGCCTTACAATTTCGCCAACTCGGTATCGCTGGGACGAAGAGTGTGCGAAGCCCCTTGGAGTCTTAAGCATAAGCGTTCTTGAAGAAGGAGCAGCCCAGCCTTAAGCGCGCGAACACTTGGCGAAGGAGAAGGCCTCGGCCAAGGGCAACTCCGCGAAGGCGCCCGGCGAAGGCATTCTAGCTAAAGCTAATAGCGAAGGCCTTCCGCGTAACATCCAGGCTTAGCCAGTAGACCGACCAAAACTGACACAAGGTGTCCTTTCTCCGCCGATACTTGGAAAGACAAACAACCACTTTACACAAAAGACATCTGGACACTTTTAGGCTAGCCTTACCTTTTTACCTTTTTGGGAGCCTTTTCACTCTGTAAGCGTGCAAAAGTACTTTATACTTTCTGCACGCATGTACATTCGAAATACTCCTTTTACTTCTTCCATTTCACTTCACTATATAAGCTAAGTGGCAGTCACCATTGTAACCTAGAACATATTATTGAATTTAAGCAATTGGTGAAACACTCTGGGAGTCATCGGCTTTTGTGTTCTCCACTCTTGCATTTCCATTTTCCCCAGTGATCCAGGCAAGAGGATCCAAGCATAATATCTAGTATTGCTTGACCTTGTAGTCAAGAGGTGCTAGATCCCATCTCACTTCCCAGGCATTTTCAAGGGCATTGCCTCACCTCGTAGTGAGGAGGTTCCCTTGGCCGACTTTGTTTCCTTCGTGTTCTTCCTCTGTTTTCGTTTCCCTTTCTTGCTGGAAACCGCCTCCACCAAGCTAGATCCGAGCGCGTGATCACTTACCCCCACTGTGATCACATCACTAAATTTGATTTCACATTTGAGCCAAAAGTGTTTGTGCGCCAACACCTCATTTTGAACCCTCTTGTATATTTGCTGCCAATAAACCCCCTTCTCCATTTTAACCTAGCTTGCTTCCAGTAACTAGTAATTCATTGCTCAAATGATTTTTGCATGCTAGAGGTTATCTTGTGATATCCATTTTCGGGTTTTGGCACTGAAAGAGCAAGCTTTGAGAGCTAAAGCAAGAGGAAAGAGGGAAAACCGAGTGTGACCCCTTCGCGAAAGGGCAAACCCCTTCGCGGTAGGAGAGACCCCCTAAACACGTAAGTGTGAGTGGAACTAATTTTATTGTCTAAGTGTGCAGGCGAACCCATGGAAGAAGAAAATACATATTTCTTTGGGTTTCATTCCTCCGTAGGAAGACGCCAACTTGGAGAAGACTTATGGCATTGGATGGAGGAATTGGAGTACCACTTCTGGTATCACCAATTTCACAAAGAAGAGAAGTTAAGCCTTGCCATAAGGTGCTTAAAGGGAGAAGCCAAGGAATGGTGGCAACAAGAGTCGGCTCTTACTTTTTTTAGAGCGCGATGTCGTGAAGCCCCCATTCGGACTTGGAGTGAGTTGAAGCGGTTGCTTTGGCAAAGATATGGTATTTATCAAGAAGAGCCGCCCTCTCCATACTACTCTCGAGCACAATCCTTCATGCACCCAGCACCTAGTGCCTCCGCTCGCCCTCGCTACCAGACTCCACTCGAAGGGTCTTCGCCCCAAAGAAAACCAAGTCCTTCCCATGAAAGGAGGCGAGGACCCCCATCGCCACAAACTCTTTCGGCTGCACTGCACACCCCACCCGCCAATACTTGCGTAGCCCAAGTCCACACCCCAACCCAAAGCCCTCACCAAAATCCAAATGAAGAAACTCTCTCTCAACTGATTGAAAGACTCAAGAATGAGTACATCGAGTATGAGAGAGAGAAAGAAAAGAAAAGAGAGAAGAAAGGAGAGAGCTCTCCAAAGCCAACTGAGTGAAAAGATAGACTCACCCGGGCCTTCAACCAAACTCCAAGAACTGACCATTCCATCTTCTCAACCTTGTAGTTCTTCTTTGGTTGTGCAGAAAAACGAAGGGCCGCGGATGCGTGAAGAGTTGAAGAAAGCGAAAGCGCTACGGCTTTGGAAGAAAGCAGAGCTCACTCGGGAGTTCCAACCGAGCCCCCACTTGAGGAAGAAGCCACACCGTTACTGGAGGAGAAGATGATATGCGGAGAGGACCTGCACCTCCCTAACTTGGGAGAAGGTAACTTGTCTCTTTCTTCCAGTAGCGAAGGGTATACGCCTACGTGCGAATCCATGGTTTCCTTAAGCTTGCATGCTACGAACGTGGGTGATGGATCAGACATCATTCGTCCTCCACACCCATTGTTCGAATATATCTATGGAACTTCCCAAGATGCCATGTTTACCCCATGCGAGGCATCCAAGCCTATCTTTAGTAAACATGAGCATCTTAGAGAGATTAAGGCTGAAAACATGTTTATGGTTGAGGTGAAGAGAGCGGGCGTCTTGCCCATCTCTGAACCTCTTGCTTGTGCTAAGGCTAGTCTTTGCGATTCCCGCGAAGGCGTTTCTTTTATGACTAGCTTAGTCTTTTCTTCTTTGTCCTGGGAAGCACATGTGCATGTGGTTTGCGAAGGCAACGCTTCCCTTGACCCACCCCCTTTCCATGAACAAAGGTCTACAATTTTTAGACCGCATGTTTTCCTCGAGTATAAATTCATTGTTAATTGCCTACAATACTCTAGGAAACATGTTATGAATTTTTATAAACTTTTGTTCATGTTCACGATGCATATAGGAGTTATCATGCTCTCGCATCTATATGCATCTTCACTGCGACCTTCCCCCAGTCTCCATTGATGAGATTCATTCACTAACCCCTAATGTTCTGTGAAGTTTGTTGTGCTTGTTTTCATTTGTAGGAAATTTCTACCCTTAAGATTCGAGGATGAATCTTTTTAAGAGGGAGGGATTGATGTGATCATGGGATCCTCAAGCAGCAACAAAGTGTACCAGACGAAGAGGCAGGCGAATGAAGCTCGGAGCAACTCCGTGGCGAGGAGGTTCAGAGGCTCAGGCGGCCTAATCCTTGGTTCAGGCGATCACCTGACCAGGAGAAGGCAACGCCTCTATGCGAGGATTCCACAAGAGGCCTCAAGGCATAGGCATGGCTTCTTCAAGCGAAGGCATCTGGGCAATGGCGAAGCCCCTCAGGCGAAGCCATTTCTGTGGACTCTCACGGCGAAGCCCTCAAGCAAGAATCTCCAAAGTAAAGACTTCAAAGTGAAGGTAAAGCCTTCTTCGCGAAGCCTCCAAGAGAAGGCGAGGCCTTTTTGGCGAAGCCATCTCTGCGAAGCTTCCGAGTGAAGGCGAAGCTTTCAGTGAGAGGCCTTCCAGTTCAGGCGAAGCCCTGAAGCGAAGCCACCTATGCTCAATAATGCTGCCGACCATCTCCTTTCTCCTTTCTCGCTGACACTAGGGAGTATTATATTACTTAGTTTTTACCCTTTTACCTTTTTAGGATGGCATGCATGTTAAAGCACTTTATGCTTTTGGCATGCATGCACATATGTCAGACTGTTCCCTTCTCTCCTATAAAAGGGACAGCAGATTCTTTTTGTAAGGTAGAACATATGTAAAGCTTAAGAAGGACAATTCCTTAAGCCCGGTTCTCACCCCCTTGCTATATTCCGCCATTCCCCTTGATAGATTGTTTATCATCAAGTTTAATATCTAGTATTGCTTAATCTCGTAGTTAAGAGGTGCTAGATCTTCCATACTTCCCAGGCTTATCGCAGATATTGCCCAACCTCATAGTTGGGAGGTGTCTGTGGCCTTGAGGCTTCGCAGGAATGGCTTCGCCTGGAGGCTTCACCAGTGTTCTGGATGCCTTAGCATGATGCAGTTCATCCTTCGCCTTGAGACTTCACAGGGACGGCTTTGCCAAAGTGGCTTGCCTTCGCCTGGATGCCTTTTGCACAGAAGCCTCTCCTACGCCTTGAGGCCTCATTTAGGGTCCTCGCGTGAAGGCATTGCCCTTTCCTTGTCTGGGGTTAATCCAGACCATCGGGTTAGGCTGCCTGGGCCTCTGAACCCACTCGCCAAGGGTTTGCTCCGAGCTTTCTCGACTGCCTCTTCGTCTGGGACGTCTTGTTGTTGCTTGGGGATCCCATGATCACATCATTCCCTCCCTCTTAAAAAGATTCGTCCTCGAATCTTAAGGGAAGAAATTTTTCCTACAATCGAAAACAAGCACAACAAACTTTGGAGCGCATTAGAGGTTAGTAAGTGAAACTTAACCGGAGACTGGGGGGGTCGCGGTGCCGATGCATGAGCATGACAACTCCTATATGCATCGTGATCATGAACAGAAGTCTATAAAAATTCATGACATGCTTCCTAGAGTATTGTAGACAATTAACAAGAACTTTATACTCAAGGAAAACATGCGGTCTAAAGCCTTTAGACCTCTGCTCATGGAACTGGGGGGGGGGGACAAGGGAAGCTTTACCTTCGCCAAGCACATGCATATGTGCTTTCCGAGACCAAGAAGAAAAACTAAGCTAGTCGTAGGAAGAACTTGACCGCAACGCGCAGAGACTAGCATTAGCATAAGCAAGAGGTTGAGAGATGAACAGGTCGCTCTCTCTCTCCACCTCAACCATTAACATGGTTTCAGCACCCTTTATTTTGCTAAGGAAAGGCATGGATGTCTCTCGTGGGATTAAGTGTCCTTTCCTTAGCGCATGCATTCTAGGCACGCTTATCATAGTATCGGGGGGGTCCCATATATATATTCGAACAATGGGTGTGGTGTCGGACCAATGTCTGATCCATCACCCATGTTCGTAGCATGCAGACTCAAGGAAACCAGAGATTCGCATTCTTGCGTATATCCTGTGCTTCTAGAAAGAAGAGACGAGTTACCTTCTCCCAAGTTAGGGAGACGTAGACCTGCTTCGCATATCATCTTCTTCTCCTTCAGAACGGTGTGGCTTTTCCCTCGAATGGGGGTTCGGTTGGGGTCCCCGCATGAGCTCGCCTTCTTCCAAAGCGCCTTCGCTTTCTTCAACTCTTCGCGTCCACGCCCTTCTCTTTCTGCACAAACAAAGAAGAACAACAAGTTTGAGAAGATGAAGTGGTTAGTTCTTCTTGGAGTAAGGTAGGAGGCTCGGGTGAGTCTTTCTTTTCACTCATTTGGCTTTGGAGGGCTCTTTCTTTTCTTCTCTCTTTCCTTTTTCTTCTCTCCGTCTCATATTCTAATTACTCATTTTATAGCCTTGTGATCTCTTTGGAGAGAGTTTCTTCATTTGGATTTTGGTGAGGGTTAGGATTTGTGGTGAAGGTATTGTCTGCGCAAGTATTGGGAGGTGTTGTGCGCGGACAAACCAAGGGGGTTTGTGGCGGTGGGGTCTCGCCTCCTCTCCTGGAAGGAAGTTGGTTCGCCTGATGGCGAAGACCCGTCGAGTGGAGTATGGTGGCGGAGCCTGACTGGGGTACTGGGTGCAGGGCGCATGGGGGCCCTCGCTTGGGAGAAGTATGGAGGGGGTGGCTCTTTTTGATAGAGTCCATATCGTCGCCACAAAGCAACCTCTTCAACTCACTCCAAGACTGGATGGGGCTTGACGGACCGTTCTCTGTCGAGAGAACTCTCGGCGACACCATTCCTTGGCCTCTCCTTTTAGGCTCCTTATGGCTTGGCTCAACATTTCTTCACCACGAAGGGGAAGCACCAAAAGTGGTACTCCCACCTTTCCATCCAATGCCATAAGTCTTTTCCAAGCTGGTACCGTCCCACTGATAGATCAACCCCATAGAAATATTTATTCGCCATGGGATTTCCTGCACATCTAAACAATAAAATTAGTCCGCTCAAAACTCCTCACGTGTTTGGGGCCTCTCCTGCCGCGAAGGGGTCTGCCCTTTCGCGAGGGGTCACACTCAGCTTTCTTTCTCTCCTCTTGCTTAGCTCTCAGAGCTTGCTCTTTCCAAGGCCAAAACCCGATAATGAATATCACAAGATAACCAATAGCATGCAAAAATCTTTAAGTAAGAAGTACTAGTTACTTGAAGCAAGCTAGGTTAAAATGGAGGGGGTTTCGCAATGATATACAAGAGGGTTAGAAATGAGGTTTTGGCGCACAAACACTTTTGGCTCAAATTTGAAACCGAAATTAGATCAAGGTCACTGTTCATATGAGTTGTGGAATGAACAGATATGAACACTCATGAACACCAAGAACAATAAGAACACAGATTCGATTTCTCCTACGTTTTTCACAACCAAGCCTTATACACCACTTCTCTTCACTTTTCAACTACAACCTCACTCTTTTGAGCGTATAAATCTTTGTACGTTGCGGTTTCGAATAAAGCGAGATTTGCGACTTTCGCAAAACCGCAACTGCTTTTCTTTTCTTTTTCTTCTTCTTCTTTTTTTTGACTTTTGATTTATGAAGTTGCTAACACAACAACAACTTCTAACATAGAAACAACACACAGATAAACCGAAACGAAAAGCGGATATGGGAAAGGATATAGAAAATGAACAGAGTATAACACGGTTTGGAAAAACGTAAAGATAAATCTTTCTTCCAGTAGAAATAAAAGGGTTTAACCTTGAAGAAATCACAACAACTCCAAAGAAGCGATCCGGCTCTGATACCACTTGATACGATCACGGGTACACTTGACGCGAAGCCGCGAGATCGTACGGAAGCGCAGATCTAGCTTGAAGGAGTCGAGGAACAAAGAAGGATAGAGACGGCCACAGACACCTCCCAACTACGAGGTTGGGCAATATCTGCGATAAGCCTGGGGAGTATGGAAGATCTAGCACCTCTTAACTACGAGATTAAGCAATACTAGATATTAAACTTGATGATATTAATCTATCAAGGGGGATGGCGGAAAATAGCAAGGGGGGTGTGATGTGGACATCAGCCCCATTTTTGTGACAAGGCGTAACCTTTCCACTGGAGGGTCTAAAGGGCCCTTGGCGAAGGCTCAGAAGAGGAGGAAGCCACATTCAGGGCACTGGCGAGGCCCTAAGACAAGTCCGTACTCGCAAGGCGCGTGGTGCACCCATGTCCCTTTGGCGGACTCTTGGCCTTTGGCGAGTCCATGCACCAACGGCGAGTCCGTGGTCACTGGCGAGTCCATTGACCCTGGCGAACTCGTGGTCCTCTTGGACGAACTCAAGGTCATTTGCGAATCCATGGCTCTTTCCGACCCCGTGATCATTGACGAAGGCCCTGCACCTCATTTCCGAAGCAAGCGAAGCCCGTGTATTCACCAACCAAAAGGAGCCTCCACGGCAAAGTCACACTTGCCGGATCTCCAGGAGAGGACCCTGAACACCTTCCCAAAGCTCAGACCAAATGCCAAGGCAAGGCCATACTCGTGAAGCCCCTTAAGGCGAACCCTTCAACTTGTGCAGAGGCCCTCTTCTTCCCTTTTCCCGCCGAAAGCAGTTCATGGGGAATTGGGAGCCGCAAAAGCAGGTAGCCTACAATGTCAAATCACCTGCCACCCCACGCTTTGCCTACCATATTTCGTGGAAGATGTTCCCTTAGTAAAATCAATCTGTATTCTTTCCTTCTTTCTTTTCCTTCTATAAAAGGAAGTCAGTAACCTAAGTATTCGTAGAACCCATATATTGAGAGAATTCATATATTGTAAGAACACGGTTTGTTCTTCTGGGGTCTCAAATCTTGCTCCATCAATCCTTTAGTGATCCATGCGAGAGGATCCAATATAATACCTAGCATTGTCGATCTAGTAATCGAAGGTTCTAGGTTCCATTTTCCTTTCCTGCATTTTCAAGGGCATTGCCTCACCTCGTAGTGCGGAGGTTCCCTTGGCCGACTTTGTTTCCTTTGTGTTCTTCCCCTGTTTCGTTTCCATTCTTGCTGGAAACCGCCTCCTTCGAGCTAGATCCGAACGCGTGATCACTTACCCCCCCCAGTGATCACATCAGTTGGTATCAGAGCCAAAGCGCTTGTCGGAGGTATCTTACCGTATCAGTTGTTTACTTTCTTCAAGATAAAACCTTTGCTGTTCTTTTCGAAAACTTGAAGAAAAGTTATCGGTTAATGATCTCTTGAGAGAAGCCGAATATTTGTTACCCTTGTTGAAAAGTTCTTAAAGGTTCATAAATCTGTGAGTTATTTCGGATTGAAAAGAAAAAGAGTTTCCCGTGTGCAAAAGAACAAGAGTTTACGAAAAGAAATATTCAAACCAGTTCATAATTTCGGGAAAAGTTCTAAGTGTTCTTGAAGAGTTCATCACGAAACTCAAGTGAGCGGTGCTCACAGATCGAAAATAATTTCGAAACCTGAACTTCTTGTGTTTACATGTGTGAAAAGCCTTTTCTATATCATTTCCAACTTCTTTCAACCACCAACCAACCCCAAATCCTAGTTCGAGTAACTAGAGCTTTGTGCGTTGCTTATTTGGGATATTGCTAAGATTTTATTGGAAACTCCTTGTGTGTTTGCATTTGATCTTAATCGAGATTGGTGGTAAGTTTTGAGGTCTGAAAGAACCGTTGTGTTCTAAACACGAGAAAGGAGTGTAAACACTAAGGGAGAGTGTCGAGGCTTCCCAATACTATCCGCATGTGCTGGATTTGAGTTTCATGGAGTATGTGGAAGAGGACTACTACCCGGAATCGGATCCTTGTTATCAAGAATCGACTTCGGGCGGAGGAAACCCTTGACCATACATACTTCGGGAACTATTCGAGTACCCCTTGGCCAAGAAACTGGCCCGAACCGACCCCATCCTCCGAATGCGACCCTCCATACCTGCCGCATATGAGCATCACTCGAGGCCTAGACCACAGAACAATTGGTGGCGAACCCATGCCATCGCCAAGATGACTCCTCTCATTATCGCTACCCCTCCTACTATTATTCACCCATACCGCCGTATCCTAGCCATACGACGCCCAGCTGGAGCCCCCTCTCATTCGCGGTTTTCCATCCACCAACAGAAGCCGGCGAGGACCCCCACTCACAAGTTTGCTTCGTTACGACAAACACCCTCGACCAACAGGCAAAGCGACACCGAAGTGCTTCAAAGACCCAGCTCCTCCACCATCATTGATGAGATAAAACAACTTGTACTTAAGGTCCAGGACCGGATGTTACAAGGATACACGAAGGAAGCTGCCATTGGTGGTAAGGTTGAGAGGAAAACAACCGAGAGGAAAGGAGAAAGTATGAGGGAAAAGGAAAGAGAAGAAAGAGAGAAAAGCGAGGCGGTCCAAGAGACCTTGAGCGAAAAAGAGAGCGATCCGAGAGAAGAGAATGAGAAGAAAGCGGAGAGAAAACGAGAGGGAATCTCCATGATCCAAAATAGTGGAAGTGAGGGAAACATGCCTTCAACCGACCCAACTTTTCCACTAATTTCGTCTTGCAACCCCCTTGTTTATCTTCTTTGAATGTGCAGTCATTGTGGACAGAAAGGCTGAAGAAAGCCTTCAACAATCCGGGAAGGAAATGTCACCCTCTCGGAAAGGAAGAAAAGAGCAAGAGGGAGAGAGCGAACATGGGTAACTGTGCTTCTAATTTCTCATCTCCTAACATTAAGCATAATTTGGGTGACAAAGTTGGCGATCCCATGTCTGTTTTGGGATATGACTTAGGCCCGGTACATTGGGACCATGCCCATGAATGGCCGAGGCTTATATTTGATCCCGGAATAACTATGTGGGTTTGTTTTAAGGCTAAGTATAAAAGTGAAGCGAAGAGAAAGGGCGGATTGTCCATCTCATTCCTTGATCTATTTTTAGGGAACTTTGATGTCTAACGCTTTTAGTTCACTAACCCTTGATGCCTCTTCAAGTTTGTTGTGGTGTCTTAAGATTTGTAGGGACAATTTTCATATGAATCCGAGGACGGACTCTTCTCAAGAGGAGGGTATGATGTGGACATCAGCCCCATTTTTGTGACAAGGCGCAACCTTTCCACCAGAGGGTCTAAAGGGCCCTTGGCGAAGGCTCAGAAGAGGAGGAAGCCACATTCTGGGCACTAGCGAGGCCCTAAGACAAGTCCGTACTCGCAAGGCGCGTGGTGCACCCATGTCCCTTTGGCGGACTCTTGGCCTTTGGCGAGTCCATGCACCAACGGCAAGTCCGTGGTCACTGGCGAGTCCATTGACCCTGGTGAACTCGTGGTCCTCTTGGGACGAACTCAAGGTCATTTGCGAATCCATGACTCTTTCCGACCCGTGATCATTGACGAAGGCCCCGCACCTCATTTCCGAAGCAAGCGAAGCCCGTGTATTCGCCAACCAAAAGGAGCCTCCACGGCAAAGTCACACTTGCCGGATCTCCGAGAGGACCACGAACACCTTCCCAAAGCTCGACCAAATGCCAAGGCAAGGCCATACTCGCGAAGCCCCTTAAGGCGAACCCTTCAACTTGTGCAGAGGCCCTCTTCTTCCCTTTTCCCGCCGAAAGCAGTTCATGGGGAATTGGGGAGCCGCGAAAGCAGGTAGCCTACAATGTCAAATCACCTGCCACCCCACGCTTTGCCTACCATATTTCGAGGAAGATGTTCCCTTAGTAAAATCATTCTTTATTCTTTCCTTCTTTCTTTTCCTTCTATAAAAGGAAGTCAGTAACCTAAGTATTCGGCAGAACCCATATATTGAGAGAATTCATATATTGTAAGAACACGGTTTGTTCTTCTCGGGGTCTCAAATCTTGCTCCATCAATCCTTTAGTGATCCATGCGAGAGGATCCAATATAATACCTAGCATTGTCTGATCTAGTAATCAGAAGGTTCTAGGTTCCATTTCCCTTTCCCAGGCATTTTCAAGGGCATTGCCTCACCTCGTAGTGCGGAGGTTCCCTTGGCCGACTTTGTTTCCTTTGTGTTCTTCCCCTGTTTCGTTTCCATTCTTGCTGGAAACCGCCTCCTTCGAGCTAGATCCGAACGCGTGATCACTTTGGCGAAGGCGCCAACAAACTTCAAGACTTGGGCATTCCATTGGAGAAGTGATGCGGATCTGTGCTCATCAAAAGATGGAGCAATGGACTTCATATTGAAGCTCTTTTCAAGAGGAGAAAAATGGCTTTTGAATCACCTCAATCGGAGTTCTAGAGCTCAAGTTATTCAGAAAACAGTGAAGTTCCGCATACCCAAGGCACTTTGGCGAAGGCACTTTGGCGAAGGCCCTTTGGCGAAGGCCCTTTAGCGAAGGCACTTTGGCGAACCCATGGCCCCTCCGGAGAACCCATGGCCTTGGAGACCCCCCTGGCCATGTGCATGTTTGGTGATTTGAATATTCCCTCCATTTCTTCATAAATCCCATTTATGAAGAAATGGGAGGAATAGTCAGTAGCCTACAATTGTCTTCCATCCATCTCTTCCATCTCTCACCTCACCCACCATAATTCAAGGGTCTTTGTCCCTTGTCACGTCACTCACCATTTCCCATACCATCTCACCTCTTTATATAGAAGGCATGTAACCATTGTAATACTAGAACATATTTATAAGAAATCGAAATACTCCAAGTGAGGTTTTGGCTTTCTTGTTCTCATTTCTTGCATTCCATCTCCTTAAGTGATCCGTGCAAGAGGATCCAACATAATATCTAGTATTGTTTGAACTTGTATTCAAAAGGTGCTAGATCCCGCTTCCTTCCCCAGGCATTTTCAAGGGCATTGCCTCACCTCGTAGTGAGGAGGTTCCCTTGGCCGACTCTGTTTCCTTCGTGTTCTTCCTCTGTTTTGTTTCCCATTCTTTCTGGAAACCGCCTCCAACGAGCTAGATCCGAGTTAGTGATCACGTACCCCCACCGTGATCACATCAAGTGGTATCAGAGCCAAAGCGCTCATTGGAGGTACCGTATCAGTTGTTTGTTTTCTTCAAGTAAAACCATTGCATTCTTTCTTACACTTGAAGAAAAACGTTTTGTTGTTGAAGAGAAACCGAAAATATTTGTGCGTGGTTCATGTGACTAGAGCAAAGTGCATATTTGAATGCCGATTATTGAAGTTGAGTGAAAAGAGAAGTGGTTTCGGATTTGTTGTGGGGAAAATATCATCTTGTGTTGATTAAGTGCAAAAGATAAGGTTGTTGAAGAAAAGAAAATGATGAACAAGTTCATGCGTTCTTGAGTGTTCTTGGTGTTCTTGAGATATTCATATGAAGTTCATACCAAACTCATATGAATAGTACATTTTATCCAAAAATATATTATGAACTTGCACAAAAGGTTTTTGTGCTTATAAAGATCCTTTTCTACTTCACTCCTAACTTCTTTCAACCCCACCTCACCTTAAACTCTCAAAAGCTAGTTTCGAGTGACTAGTTATCTTTGTGATTTGCAAGTTTCGGATTTCACTAGAGATTATTGCTTGTTCCTACTTGTGTGTTTGCATTTGATCTAAAAGTTGAGTGTGATCAAGTTAAGAGAACTTGTGAAAGCCTTGTGTGGAGAATCAAGAGTGAAACCGTGTGGAGTGCTCACCTAAACACGTGAGGAGAAATGAGTGGTACTGATTTTATTGTCTAAGTGTGTAGGTGTGCCAAATGGAGGAAGAGAACCTACATTTCATTGGGTTTCATCCCTTGAAAGGGAGGCGCAAACTTGAAGATGACTTATGGCAATGGATCGAGGAATTGGAATACCACTTTTGGTATTACCAATTTCATAAAGAAGAAAAGTTAGACCTTGCCGTAAGGTGTCTAAAGGGAGAAGCCAAAAGATGGTGGCGACAAGATTTCGCTCAAAGAGAGCAATACAATGAAGCCCCCATTCGGGCTTGGAGTGGATTGAAGAGGTTACTATTAGAAAGATATGGTTCACCTCAAGAAGAGCCACCCTCTCCATACTACTCCCAAACAAAAAGGTCCCCCTCTCGGCCTACATCCTCCATCCATGCTAGAAGTCATAACTCTTGGAGGAAACCGAGCCCCACACCTCCACAAACACTATCGGCCGAGCCATGTACTCCACCTCCCCACACTTGCACCACCCAAACTCCTTCCCCAAACCCAAGCCCTCGCCAAGATCCGAGTGAAGATCTTTCTCAATTAATTGAAAGTCTGAAGAAGGAGTTTGAAGAATATGAGAGAGAGAAAAAGAAAAAGAAAGAGAGAAGAAAGGAGAGGGCTCTCCTTGGCCAAACAAGTGAAAAGAATATTGCACCCGGACCTTCAACCCATCTCCAAGAAGAATTAACCATTTCATCTTCTAAATCTTGTTATTCTTCTTTATTTGTGCACGAGTTTGAAGGAGAGAAGGGCACGGATGCGCCATACCTTGAAGGAGAAGAAAGATTTTCGGCTTTGGAGGAGGACCCTCCCTCCCCTAACTTGGGGAGAGGTAACCTACTCTTTTCTTTTAGTGATGAAGTGAATAGGCATGAATGTGAAACCTTATTCGAAAATGAGCATGCATCTCAACCATTGCTTAATTCTCTCAACCATGATAAGTGTAACATATTCGAATTCCCTCTTGAAAGCATGAAGCATGATGATTCGGTTGACCATGAGATGTATGTACATGATGCATATCCCATATCACTCACCCCTAGCCATGAATTCTCTTCAATGCATGATCATGACTCCTTCTTTTTAGATAATGAGAATGCATGGCCTAGGCTTACGTTTGACCCTGGGATTGACCTTGAGCTATGAGTAAAGTTGAAGTGAAGAGAAAGGGCGGATTGTCCATCTCACTCCTTCAAACCATTTTTGTGATTTTCATGTTTAAGCTTTAGTTCACTAACCCCCCTAATGTCCTCCAAGTTTGTTGCGGTATTTTAGTTTTTGTAGGATTCACCCCATTTAGATTCGAGGACGAATCTTCTCAAGAGGGAGAGTATGATGTGGACATCACCACGAAGGCGCCAACAAACTTCAAGACTTGGGCATTCCATTGGAGAAGTGATGCGGATCTGTGCTCATCAAAAGATGGAGCAATGGACTTCATATTGAAGCTCTTTTCAAGAGGAGAAAAATGGCTTTTGAATCACCTCAATCGGAGTTCTAGAGCTCAAGTTATTCAGAAAACAGTGAAGTTCCGCATACCCAAGGCACTTTGGCGAAGGCACTCTGGCGAAGGCCCTTTGGCGAAGGCACTTTGGCGATGGCACTTTCTGGCGAACCCATGGCCCCTCCGGAGAACCCATGGCCTTGGAGAACCCTCTGGCCATGTGCATGTTTGGTGATTTGAATATTCCCTCCATTTCTTCATAAATCCCATTTATGAAGAAATGGGAGGAATAGTCAGTAGCCTACAATTGTCTTCCATCCATCTCTTCCATCTCTCACCTCACCCACCATAATTCAAGGGTCTTTGTCCCTTGTCACGTCACTCACCATTTCCCATACCATCTCACCTCTTTATATAGAAGGCATGTAACCATTGTAATACTCAGAACATATTTATAAGAAATCAGAAATACTCCAAGTGAGGTTTTGGCTTTCTTGTTCTCATTTCTTGCATTCCATCTCCTTAAGTGATCCGTGCAAGAGGATCCAACATAATATCTAGTATTGTTTGAACTTGTATTCAAAAGGTGCTAGATCCCGCTTCCCTTCCCAGGCATTTTCAAGGGCATTGCCTCACCTCGTAGTGAGGAGGTTCCCTTGGCCGACTCTGTTTCCTTCGTGTTCTTCCTCTGTTTTGTTTCCCATTCTTTCTGGAAACCGCCTCCAACGAGCTAGATCCGAGTTAGTGATCATGTACTGGTGTGATCACGGTGGGGGGTAAGTGATCACGAGCTCGGATCTAGCTCGGAGGAGGCGGTTTCCAGCAAGAATGGAAACGAAGAACAGAGGAAGAACACGAAGGAAACAGAGTCGGCCAAGGGAACCTCCTCACTACGAGGTGAGGCAATGCCCTTGAAAATGCCTGGGAAAGGAAAATGGG
Organism: Stellera chamaejasme; assembly: GCA_024586325.1. Lineage (NCBI taxonomy): Eukaryota > Viridiplantae > Streptophyta > Magnoliopsida > Malvales > Thymelaeaceae > Stellera > Stellera chamaejasme. Next base: position 26,047,338 of record CM044981.1, read on the forward strand.
ACCTAGAACCTTTTGACTACGAGATCAAACAATGCTAGGTATTATATTGGATCCTCTTGCAATGGATCACTAATGGATTGGTGGAGCAAGATTTGAGACCCACGAAGAACAATATGCGTACTTCCGCAAATATGTGTTCTTACAAAATGAGTTCTGCCTAATACTTAGGTTCTGACTTCCTTTTATAGAAGGAGAAAGAAAGAAGTAAATAATAAAGAATGTCTTGACAAGGGGACAGCTTCCTGGATCTATGGTAGGCGAAATGAGAGGTGGCAGCTGATGTGACATTGTAGGCTACCTGCTTTTGCGGCTCCCATTTCCCTATGAATTTGCTTTCGGCGGGAAAAGGGAAGAAGAGGGCCTCTGCACAAGTTGAAGGGTTCGCCTGACTCGCGTATGGAAGCCTCTTCTGCTTGGCGAACACCTAGGCTTCGCTTGTTTCGAAATGAGGCACGTGGTCTTCGCCAACGACCATGGGCTCGCCAATAGCCACGGTTCGCCGTTGGGGCTTGGCCTCGCCAAAGGCCAAGGGTTCGCCAATGGGGCATGGGTGCGCCAAGAACATTGCGACTACGGACTTGCCTTGGGGCCTCGCCGGTGCCCAGAGTGTGGCTCCCTCCTCATCTGAGCCTTCGCCAAGGGTCCTTTAGACCCTTTGGCGGAATGGGTGTCTCTTATCACAAAAATGGGGCTGATGTCCACATCATACCCTCCCTCTTCAGAAGAATCCGTCCTCGGATTCATAAGGAAATTGTCCCTACAAATCTTAAGACACCACAACAAACTTGAAGAAGCATCAAGGGTTAGTGAACTAAAAGCGTTAGACATCAAAGTTCCCTAAAAATAGATCAAGGAATGAGATGGACAATCCGCCCTTTCTCTTCGCTTCATTCTTATACTTAGCCTTAAGACACGCCCACGTAGTTATTCCGGGATCAAATATGAGCCTCGGCCATTCATGGGCATGGCCCCAATGTACGGGCCTAAGTCATGTCCCATAACAGACATGGGATCGCCAACTATGTCACCCAATTCATGCTTAATGTTAAGAGACGAGAGATTAGGAGCACGATTACCCATGTTCGCTCTCTCCCTCTTGCTCTTTTCTTCCTTTCCGAGAGGGGGTGACACTTCCTTCCCGGGCTGTTGAAGGCTCCCTTCAGCCTTTCTGTCCACAGCGACCTGTACATTCAAAGAAAATAAACAAGGGGGTTGCAAGATACAAATTAGTGGAAAAGTTGGGTCTGTTGAAGGCATGTTTTCCCCACTTCCACTATTTTGGCTCATGGAGCTTCCCTCTTGTTTTCTCTCTGCCTTCTTCTCAATCTCTTCTCTCAGATCGCTCTCTTTCTCGCTCAAGGTCTCTTGGACCGCCTCGCTTTTCTCTCTTTCTTCTTTTTCCTTTCCCCTCGTAATTTCTCCTTTCCTCTCAGTTATTTTCCTCTCAACCTTACCACCGGTTGCAGCTTCCTCCATGTGTACTTGTAACATCTGGTCTGGACCATAAGTACAAGTTGTTTTAGCTCATCAATGATAGTGGAGGAGCTGGGTCTTTGAGGCACTTCGGTGTTGCTTCGCCCTGTTGGTCGAAGGCGATTGGGGCGGCAAGCAAACTTGTGAGTGGGGGCCCTCGTTGGCTTTCGGTTGGTGGATGGGGAACCGTGAATGAGAGGGGCTCAGGCGGGCGTCGTACGGCTAGGATACGACGGAATGGGGGAATAATACGAGGATGGGGGTAAGTCCTCCGGTGCTTGGGGTAGCGATAGCGAGGGGGTATCTTGGTGATGGCGAGGTCGCCACCACCCGTTCAGTCTGGACTGAGTAATACTCATATGCGGTAGGGTATGGAGGATCAAATTCGAGAGGATGGGGTCGGTTCGGGCCAGTTTCTTGGCCAAGGGGGTACTCGAATAGTTCCCGAGTATGTATGGTCGAGGTTTCCTCCGCCCGTAAGTCGATTCTTGATAACAAGGATCTGATTCCGGTAGTAGTCCTCTTCCACGTACCCCATGAGACTCAAGTTCTGCACATGTGAACAGTTTTGTGAAGCCTCGCCACACTCCCTTAGTGTTTACTCTCTTCTCTCGTGTTTAGAACACAACGGTTCTTACAAGTTTCAAAACTTACCACCAATCTACAATTAAGATCAAATGCAAACATGCAAAGATTATCCAATGAAATCTTAGCAATGCCCAAACAAGTAAAGCACAAAGTTCTAGTTACTTGAAACTAGCTTTTGAAGTTAGTTGGTGGTTGAAAGAAGTTGGTAATGATATAGAAAAGGTTTTTACCAATATAAACACTTTAAGTTCAGGTTTTCAAAATTATTTTCGATCTGTGAGTACTATTCACTTGAGTTTCGGATGAACTTTTCAAGAACACTTAGAACTTTTCCCAGAATTTATGAACTGGTTTGAATATTTCTTTTCTGTAAACTCTTGTTCTTTTGCACACAGGGAAAACTCTTTTCTTTTCAAATCCGAAGTCACTCACAGATTTAGAGACCTTTTAAGAGCTTCAACAGCGGATAACAACTATTCGGTTTCTCTCAAGAGATCATTAACCGATAACTTCTCTTCAAGTTTTCGAAAGAGATCAAAAAGCTTTACTTGAAGAAATTTAAACAACTGATATGGTATGATACGGTACGATACCTCCAATGAGCGCTTTGGCTCTGATACCAACTGGTGTGATCACGGTGGGGGGTAAGTGATCACGAGCTCGGATCTAGCTCGGAGGAGGCGGTTTCCAGCAAGAATGGAAACGAAGAACAGAGGAAGAACACGAAGGAAACAGAGTCGGCCAAGGGAACCTCCTCACTACGAGGTGAGGCAATGCCCTTGAAAATGCAGGAAAGGAAAGCGGGGACCTAGAACCTTTTGACTACGAGATCAAACAATGCTAGGTATTATATTGGATCCTCTTGCAATGGATCACTAATGGATTGGTGGAGCAAGATTTGAGACCCACGAAGAACAATATGCGTACTTCCGCAAATATGTGTTCTTACAAAATGAGTTCGCCTAATACTTAGGTTCTGACTTCCTTTTATAGAAGGAGAAAGAAAGAAGTAAATAATAAAGAATGTCTTGACAAGGGACAGCTTCTGGCTCTATGGTAGGCGAAATGAGAGGTGGCGGTGATGTGACATTGTAGGCTACTGCTTTGCGGCTCCCATTTCCTATGAATTTGCTTTCGGCGGGAAAAGGGAAGAAGAGGGCCTCTGCACAAGTTGAAGGGTTCGCCTGACTCGCGTATGGAAGCCTCTTCTGCTTGGCGAACACATAGGCTTCGCTTGTTTCTGGAAATGAGGCACAGGGTCTTCGCCAACGACCATGGGCTCGCCAATAGCCACGGGTTCGCCGTTGGGGCTTGGCCTCGCCAAAGGCCAAGGGTTCGCCAATGGGGCATGGGTGCGCCAAGAACATTGCGACTACGGACTTGCCTTGGGGCCTCGCCGGTGCCCAGAGTGTGGCTCCCTCCTCATCTGAGCCTTCGCCAAGGGTCCTTTAGACCCTCTGGCGGAATGGGTGTCTCTTATCACAAAAATGGGGCTGATGTCCACATCACGTACCCCCACCGTGATCACATCAAGGTTCCCTTGGCCGACTCTGTTTCCTTCGTGTTCTTCCTCTGTTTCGTTTCCCATTCTTTCTGGAAACCGCCTCCTTCGAGCTAGATCCGAGCTCGTGATCACTTACTGATGTGATCACAGGGGGGGTAAGTGATCACGCGTTCGGATCTAGCTTGAAGGAGGCGGTTTCCAGCAAGAATGGAAACGAAGAACAGAGGAAGAACAAGGAAACAAAGTCGGCCAAGGGAACCTCCGCACTACGAGGTGAGGCAAGGCCCTTGAAAACGCCTGGGAAAGGAGATGGAACCGAGAACCTCCTCACTACGAGGTGAGGCAATGCAAGGTATTATATTGGATCCTCTTGCAATGGATCACTATGATTGGCGAAGCAAGATTTGAGAAGGAGATGGAACCGAGAACCTCCTCACTACGAGGTGAGGCAATGCAAGGTATTATATTGGATCCTCTTGCAATGGATCACTATGATTGGCGAAGCAAGATTTGAGAACCCATAAAGGGCTTGAGGAATTTTCCTTCTCAAGCTTTTCTTTAAAATTGGTTCTCCCTATTCTAGGAGTCTGTTGTTCCTTTTATAGAGAAGGGAAAGGGAACAGACTCTTACATATACGCATGCATGCCATAAAGCGTACAGTGCTTTTGCATGCATGTCATCTAAAAAGGTGAAAAAGGTCAAAGCTAAGTAATATAATACTCCCAAGTGTCAGCGTGAAAGGAGGGAGTGTTCCTGATGGGATGGGAGTGGTTGGGAGTGGTCGGCTGAATTATTGGAAGTGCCTTCGCCAAAGTGCCTTCGCGGAAGTGCCTTCGCCAAAGTGCCTTCGCCAAAGTGGAACTTCACTGTTTTGAATAACTTGAGCTCTGGAACTCCGATTGAGGTGATTCAAAAGCCATTTGTCTCCTCTTGAAAAGGGCTTCAATATTAAATCCCTTGCTCCAGCTCTTGATGAGTACAGATCCGCTTCACTTCTCCTAAAGAAAGCCCGGAGTGATTTGAGGCCCCTCAGGATCATATCATTCTCTCCCTCTTCAAAAGGATTCGTCCTCGAATCCAAGGTGAGAGTTCCTCTCGGTACAACAAAATTAAAATTACATAATAACATTCATAGATACAGGGCGACAAGGAAGGAGTTGTAAAGGTTGAGCACCAAGCACCTCTCAACTACGAGGTTGAGCAATACTGGGTATTTGCTCACAGAAATGCCGGACTCCGTCTTTGAACACCGTGCACCTCCCAACTACGAGGTTGGGCAATACAAGGTATAATTTCTCAAACGGACACCGTCTCCTCTGCTTCTTCACAGCTCCGGGAAAAGAAATCACAGGGGCAACCAAGGCACAGAGGCGGACTTGCTAAGTTTGAGCAGAACGGGTTGATGCCTTCTCTTCTGCTTCTTAACAATCCGGGAAAAGAAAATACAGAGGCAACGAAGTTGGAACTTACCGAGGAGGAGAAGAAGTGGACTTTCTGTTCTTCAACTTCTCGATGGTTCCGTGGAGAGAAGAAAACACAAACGAACTCCCTCAAGCAGCATGGCTCTGATACCAATTGATGTGATCACGGGGGGGTAAGTGATCACGCGTTCGGATCTAGCTTGAAGGAGGCAGTTTCCAGCAAGAATGGAAACGAAGAACAGAGGAAGAACAAGGAAACAAAGTCGGCCAAGGGAACCTCCGCACTACGAGGTGAGGCAATGCCCTTGAAAACGCCTGGGGAAGGAGATGGAACCGAGAACCTCCTCACTACGAGGTGAGGCAATGCAAGGTATTATATTGGATCCTCTTGCAATGGATCACTATGATTGGCGAAGCAAGATTTGAGAAGGAGATGGAACCGAGAACCTCCTCACTACGAGGTGAGGCAATGCAAGGTATTATATTGGATCCTCTTGCAATGGATCACTATGATTGGCGAAGCAAGATTTGAGAACCCATAAAGGGCTTGAGGAATTTTCCTTCTCAAGCTTTTCTTTAAAATTGGTTCTCCCTATTCTAGGAGTCTGTTGTCCCTTTTATAGAGAAGGGAAAGGGAACAGACTCTTACATATACGCATGCATGCCATAAAGCGTACAGTGCTTTTGCATGCATGTTATCTAAAAAGGTGAAAAAGGTCAAAGCTAAGTAATATAATACTCCCAAGTGTCAGCGTGAAAGGAGGGAGAGTTCCTGATGGGACGGGAGTGGTTGGGAGTGGTCGGCTGAATTATTGGAAGTGCCTTCGCCAAAGTGCCTTCGCGGAAGTGCCTTCGCGGAAGTGCCTTCGCCAAAGTGGAACTTCACTGTTTTCTGAATAACTTGAGCTCTGGAACTCCGATTGAGGTGATTCAAAAGCCATTTTTCTCCTCTTGAAAAGGGCTTCAATATGAAATCCATTGCTCCAGCTCTTGATGAGTACAGATCCGCTTCACTTCTCCAAAAGAAAGCCCGGAGTGATTTGAGGCCCCTCATGATCATATCACTTACCCCCCCCTGTGATCACATCAGTTGGTATCAGAGCCAAAGTGCTTGCTGGAGGTACCGTATCAGTTGTTTGTTTTCTTCAAGTAAAACCATTGCCTTCTTTCTTACGCTTGAGGAAAAACGTTTTGTTGTTGTTCAAGAGAAACCGAAAACAGTTGTGTTTGTGCGCTGTTCATGTGACTAGAGCAAAAGTGCATATCTGAATGTCGAACATTGAAGTTGTGTGAAAAGAGAAGTGGTTTCGGATTTGTTGTGGAGAAAGTATCATCTTGTGTTGTTTAAGAGCAAAAGAAAAGGTTGTTGAAGAAAAAGAAAATGATTAACAAGTTCATGTGTTCTTGAGTGTTCTTGGTATTCTTGAGATGTTCATATGAAGTTCATACCAAACTCATATGAATAGTACTTTTGATCCAAAAATATTTTATGAACTTGCACAAAAGGTGTTTTTGCTTATAAAGAGCCTTTTCTACCTCACTCATAAATTCTAACAACCCCCACCTCACATACAACTCTAAAAAGATAGTTGCTAGTAACTAGTTATCTTTGTGATTTGCAAGTTTGGATTTCACTAGAGATTATTGCTTGTTCCTACTTGTATGTTTGCATTTGATCTGAAGTTGAGTGTGATCAAGTTAAGAGAATTTGTGAAAGCCTTGTGTGGAGAATCAAGAGTGAAACCGTGTGTCCCTAATCACAAATGGAGTGCTCACCTAAGACACGTGAGGAGACTTGAGTGGAACTAATTTTATTGTCTAAGTGTGTAGGTGTGCCAAATGGAGGAAGAAAACCTGCATTTCATTGGTTTTCATCCCTTGAAAGGGAGGCGTAAACTTGAAGATGACTTATGGCAATGGATCGAGGAATTGGAATACCACTTTTGGTATTATCAATTTCATAAAGAAGAGAGGATAGACCTTGCCATAAGGTGTCTAAAGGGAGAAGCCAAAAGATGGTGGCGACAAGATTTCGCTCAAAGAGAGCACTACAATGAAGCCTCCATTCGAACTTGGAGCGGATTGAAGAGGCTGCTAGTGGAAAGATATGGCTCACCTCGAGAAGAGCCACCCTCCCCGTTCCACTCCCAAACAAGAAGGTCCCCCTCTCGGCCTACATCCTTGATGTGGACATCAGCCCCATTTTTGAGACAAGGCGCGACCCTTCATCCAGAAGGTCTAAAGGGCCCTTGGCGAAGGCACGGGCGAAGAAGAAGCAGCATTCTAGGCACCGGCGAGGCCCCAAGGCAAGTTCGTGGTCGCTATGTTCTTGGCGCACCCATGCCCCATTGGCGAACCCTTGGCCTTTGGCGAGGCCAAGGCTCAATGGCGAAGCCATGGCTCTTTGCGACCCCCATGGTCGTTGGCGAAGACCCTGTGCCTCATTTCCAGAAGCAAGCGAAGCCCAGGTGTTCGCCAAGCAGCAGAGGCCTTCCATACGCAAGTCAGGCGAACCCTTCAACTTGTGCAGAGGCCCTCTTCTTCCCTTTTCCCGCCGAAAGCAATTCATGGGGAAATGGGAGCCGCAAAAGCAGGTAGCCTACAATGTCACATCCGCTGCCACCTCTCATTTCGCCTACCATAGATCCAGGAGGCTGTTCCCTTGTCAAGACATTCTTTATTATTTCCTTCTTTCTTTCTCCTTCTATAAAAGGAGGCTGTAACCTAAGTATTAGGCAGAACTCATTTTGTAAGAACACATATTTGCGGAAGTACGCATATTGTTCTTCGTGGGTCTCAAATCTTGCTCCACCAATCCATTAGTGATCCATTGCAAGAGGATCCAATATAATACCTAGCATTGTTTGATCTCGTAGTCAAAAGGTTCTAGGTCCCATTTTCCTTTCCCAGGCATTTTCAAGGGCATTGCCTCACCTCGTAGTGAGGAGGTTCCCTTGGCCGAACTCTGTTTCCTTTGTGTTCTTCCTCTGTTTCGTTTCCATTCTTGCTGGAAACCGCCTCCAACGAGCTAGATCCGAGCTCGTGATCACTTACCCCCCCACCGTGATCACATCAGTTGGTATCAGAGCCAAAGCGCTTGTCGGAGGTATCATACCGTATCAGTTGTTTGTTTCCTTCAAAGTTAAAACCTTTGCTGTTCTTTCGAAAACTTGAAGAAAAGTTTCGGTTAATGATCTCTTGAGAGAAACCGAATATTTGTTATCCTTGTTTAAAGTTCTTAAAGGTTCATAAATCTGTGAGTTATTTCGGATTTGAAAAAGAAAAGAGATTCCCTGTGTGCAAAAGAACAAGAGTTTACAGAAAAAAAAAAAAAAAGAAATATTCAAATCAGTTCATAATTTCTGGGAAAAGTTCTAAGTGTTCTTGAAGAGTTCATCCGAAACTCAGAGTAAACAGTACTCACAGATCGAAAATAATTTCGAAACCTGAACTTTTTGTGTTTACATGTGTGAAAAGCCTTTTCTATCTCACTTCCAACTTCTGTCAACCACCAACCAACTTCAAAAGCTAGTTTCGAGTAACTAGAACTTTGTGCTTTACTTGTTTCGGACATTGCTAAGATTTCTTTGGATATTCTTTGCATGTTTGCATTTGATCTTAATCGCAGATTGGTGGTAAGTTTTGAAGCTTGAAAGAACCGTTGTGTTCTAAACACGAGAGAAGAGTGTAAACACTAAGGGAGTGTAGCGAGGCTTCACAAAACTGTTCACATGTGCAGAACTTGAGTCTCATGGAGTATGTGGAAGAGGACTACTACCCGGAATCGGATCCTTGTTATCAAGAATCTGATTTCTGGGCGGAGGAAACCCTCGACCATACATATTCAGGGAACTATTCAGAGTACCCCCTTGGCCAAGAAACCTGGCCCGAACCGACCCCATCCTCTGAATACGACCCTCCATACCCTGCTGCATATGAGCATCACTCAGGCCTAGACCCTGAACAATTGGTGGCGAACCCATGCCATCGCCAAGATGACTCCTCTCATTATCGCTACCCCTCCTACTCCTATTATTCACCCATACCGTCGTATCCTAGCTGTACGACGCCCTTGACTTGAGCCCCCTCTCATTCGCGGTTTTCCATCCACCAACAGGAAACCAGCGAGGACCCCCACTCACAAGTTTGCTTCGTCGCGCCAATCACCTCCTGACCAACAGGGCGAAGCAACACCAGAAGTGCCTCAAAGACCCAGCTCCTCCACTATCATTGATGAGCTAAAACAACTTGTACTTATGGTCCAGGACCAGATGTTACAAGGACACATGGAGGGAGCTGCAACCGGTGGTAAGGTTGAGAGGAAAACAACTGAGAGGAAAGGAGAAATTACGAGGGAAAAGAAAAGAAAAGAAAGAGAAAAGCGAGGCGGTCCAAGAGACCTTGAGCGAGAAAGAGAGCGATCCGAGAGAAGAGATTGAGAAGAAAGCGGAGAGAAAACAAGAGGGAAGCTCCATGAGCCAAAATAGTGGAAGTGAGGAAAACATGCCTTCAACAGACCCAACTTTTCCACTAATTTCTGTCTTGCAACCCCCTTGTTTATCTTCTTTGAATGTACAGATCATTTGTGGACAGCAAGGCTGAAGGAAGCCTTCAACAGTCCGGGAAGGAAGTGTCACCCCCTCTCGGTAAGGAAGAAAAGAGCAAGAGGGAGAGAGCGAACATGGGTAACTGTGCTTCTCATCTCTCATCTCTTAACATTAAGCATGATTTGGGTGACATAGTTGGCAATCCCATGTCATTATGGGATATGACTTAGGCCCGGTACATTGGGGCCATGCCCATGAATGGCCGAGGCTTATATTTGATCCCGGAATAACTATGTGGGTTTGTCTTAAGGCTAAGTATAAGAGTGAAGCGAAGAGAAAGGGCGGATTGTCCATCTCATTCCTTCAGTCTATTTTTAGGGGAATTTTGATGTCTAACGCTTTCAGTTCACTAACCCTTAACGCCTCTTCCAGTTTGTTGTGGTGTCTTAAGATTTGTAGGGACAATTTCCTTATGAATCCGAGGACGGATTCTTCTGAAGAGGGAGGGTATGATGTGGACATCAGCCCCATTTTTGAGACAAGGCGCGACCCTTCATCCAGAAGGTCTAAAGGGCCCTTGGCGAAGGCACGGGCGAAGAAGAAGCAGCATTCTAGGCACCGGCGAGGCCCCAAGGCAAGTTCGTGGTCGCTATGTTCTTGGCGCACCCATGCCCCATTGGCGAACCCTTGGCCTTTGGCGAGGCCAAGGCTCAATGGCGAAGCCATGGCTCTTTGCGACCCCCATGGTCGTTGGCGAAGACCCTGTGCCCATTCCCAGAAGCAAGCGAAGCCCAGGTGTTCGCCAAGCGAAGAGGCCTTCCATATACAAGTCGGCGAACCCTTCAACTTGTGCAGAGGCCCTCTTCTTCCCTTTTCCCGCCGAAAGCAATTCATGGGGAAATGGGAGCCGCAAAAGCAGGTAGCCTACAATGTCACATCCGCTGCCACCTCTCATTTCGCCTACCATAGATCCAGGAGGCTGTTCCCTTGTCAAGACATTCTTTATTATTTACTTCTTTCTTTCTCCTTCTATAAAAGGAGGTTGTAACCTAAGTATTAGGGAGAACTCATTTTGTAAGAACACATATTTGCGGAAGTACGCATATTGTTCTTCGTGGGTCTCAAATCTTGCTCCACCAATCCATTAGTGATCCATTGCAAGAGGATCCAATATAATACCTAGCATTGTTTGATCTCGTAGTCAAAAGGTTCTAGGTCCCATTTTCCTTTCCCAGGCATTTTCAAGGGCATTGCCTCACCTCGTAGTGAGGAGGTTCCCTTGGCCGAACTCTGTTTCCTTTGTGTTCTTCCTCTGTTTCGTTTCCATTCTTGCTGGAAACCGCCTCCAACGAGCTAGATCCGAGCTCGTGATCACTTACCCCCTCCGTGATCACATCATGAAGCATGATGATTCGGTTGACCATGAGATGTATGTACATGATGCATATCCCATATCACTCACCCCTAGCCATGAATTCTCTTCAATGCATGATCATGACTCCTTCTTTTTAGATAATTAGAATGCATGGCCTAGGCTTACGTTTGACCCTGGGATTGACCTTGAGCTATGTGTAAGGTTGAAGTGAAGAGAAAGGGCGGATTGTCCATCTCACTCCTTCAAACCATTTTTGTGATTTTCATGTTTAAGCTTTAGTTCACTAACTGATGTGATCACGGTGGTTCACCGATCACAACGGGAGGATCTAGCTCAAAGGAGATGGCTTCCGGCGAGAACGGAAACGAAGAACAGAGGAAGAACAAGGGAACAAAGTCGGCCAAGGGAACCTCCTCACTACGAGGTGAGGCAATGCCCTTGAAAATGCCTGGGAAAGGAGATGGGATCTAGCACCTCTTGACTACAAGGTCAAGCAATACTAGATATTATGCTTGGATCCTCTTGCAATGGATCACTAGGGAAAATGGAAATGCAAGATTGGAGAACACAAAAGCCAACAACTTCCCGGAAGTGTTTTCACCAATTCTTAAATTCAATAATATGTTCTACTTACAATGACGCTGCTCTTAGCTTATATAGTGGGGAGGTGGGAGCAGTAAGTCGGTTGAGATTGCGTGCGTGCAGAATGAAAAGCTTCTAAAAAGGTAAAAGGAAAAGTTATCCTAAAAAGCGTTCACATGTCTTTTCTCTGTAAAGAAAAGGAGTTTCTTTCCCGAGTTGTTGCAGGTGAAAAGGAACGCTTTTTGTCAGAAGTGGTCGGTTTTTCTCTCTATGATTGAGGGCTTCGCAGGGTAGCCTTCGCCAAGTGCCTTTGCGGGAATGCCTCCGCCTAGGCCTTTCACAGGGACGTTTGTCTGAGGTCTTCGCCCCGGCCTAGTGTCCGCGTACCAGGGCTTTAGTACTCTCTTCCTCAAGGATGCTTAGGCTTAAGACTCCTGAGGGCCTCGCATCTTCTTCGTCCAAAATGATGCCAAGGTGGCGAAGCTGCAAGGCCTTCGCTCGAGATTCCTCTTGGTCATCTTGGGCCATGAGTTTCATGAAGGCATTGAGGTTTGCTTGAACTTGCTTGGGCAGGCCTGGTTATGGGTCCGCCAACGCCTTGGAGCGGATCGTGGGTGTGCGCGCTTGTGAGGGCGAGCTTGGTTGAACTTGAGGGCCGTTTGGGCGATGTCCTCATCATACTCTCCCTCTTGAAAGAATCCGCCCGCGGATTCTTAAATTCTTCTTGTCCTTCAAAAGGACCAAATCACATACGTTAAAGGTTGCATGCACATTATAAGATCCATCACAAGGTAAATCTAGTACATAGGCGTTATCACCGATTTTCTTAGTGATCTGGAAGGGGCCATCGCCTCTTGGTGCGAGTTTGTTTTTCCTAGCCTGGGGAAAACGATCCTTCCTCAAATGTAACCATACCCAATCCCCTACCTGGAAACTTCTAAATTTTCTACCCTTATTAACCCTTCTGGCATAAGTTTCATTAATTCGCTCAAGTTGTTTGTGAACCTTAGTATGCAAGTCCTTCATTCGTTGGGCCTTTTCTTTCCCATCTATATCCACCTGCTCAGCATAGTCTAATGCAACTAAATCCAATGGGGTAAGGGGGTTAAAACCATACACAACCTCAAAGGGACTGTGGGAAGTAGAGGAACGGTAAGCTCTGTTATATGCAAATTCCACATGGGGTAGGCATTTCTCCCACTCTTTTAGATTCTTCCTAAGGAGGGTCCGTAGGATAGTGGTGAGAGTCCTGTTGGTCACCTCGGTTTGGCCATCAGTTTGAGGGTGACTCGAGGTTGAGTACATTAAATTAGTGCCTAATCTAGACCAAAGGGTTCGCGAAATGACTTAGGAACCGCGAATCCCTATCACCGACGATGGACCGCGGAAGACCATGGTATTTCACAATGTTCCTAAAGAACAAATCAGCTACATGCGATGCATCTTGATTTTATGGCGAGGAATGAAATGTGCCATTTTTGAAAACCTATCCACTACCACAAAAATAGCATCGTGACCATGCGATGTCCTAGGCAGACCACTTATAAAGTCCATGCTTATATCGACCCAAGGAAGGGAAGGTGTAGGGAGAGGAGTGTACTTCCCTTTTGGTTGCAGAGTAGACTTGGCTTGGTGGCATGTGACGCATCTGGCGCAGGCTTTGGTGACGTCCTTCTTCATGCCGGGCCAGAAGAAGTTCTCCTTAACGGCCTCAAGCGTCTTTTGGACACCGAAGTGCCCCATGAGACCGCCTCCATGTGCCTCTTTGATGATCACTTCGCGCATTGATCCTTTTGGAACGCACAACCTTTTCAGCTTAAACAGGAAACCATCAAACACATAGTAGCCATTTGGCTTCTTTTGGCACAGATTAGCAAATATTTCACCAAAATCCGCATCATGCTCATACATCCCTTTTAAACATTCAAAACCAACAATCTTAGCGTCAAGAGTCATGAGTAATGCATATCTCCTAGAAAGTGCATCAGCAACAACATTTTCTTTTCCCTTTTTATACTTAATAACATAGGAGAAAGACTCGATGAACTCTACCCACCTAACATGCCTTTTGCTCAAATTTCCTTATCCTTGAAGGTACTTCAAAGACAAGTGATCCGTATGGATAACAAATTCCCTAGGCAGTAGGTAGTGACTCCACGTTTGCGGGGACCTCACAAGAGCGTACAGCTCTTTGTCATATGTGGAGTAATTCAAGGTGGCTCCACTCAACTTCTCGCTAAAGAAGGCGATGGGGCGGCCTTCTAGGTGCAAGACAGCACCGATGCCTATACCACTGGCATCGCATACCACCTCTAATACTTAGTCTAAATTCGGCAAGGCAAGTAGAGGCGCAATTGTCAGACTAGATTGCAATAGGTTAAAAGAGTTCTCCTGTGACTGACCCCATGCGAAGGCGACATTTTTCTTAGCTAGCTCATGTAAAGGGGCAGCAATGGAAGAGAAGTCTTTAACAAACCTCCTGTAAAAACTAGCAAGTCCTAGGAAGGATCTCACCTCAGTTAAGGAGTTAGGAGTTGGCCAATCCCGGATGGCACTGATCTTGCCCTCGTCTACCCGGACTCCCTTCGCACCCACTACATATCCAAGGAAGTTAACTTCCTGGGATGCGAAGACACACTTCTCAAATTTGGCATACAGTTTTTCTAACCTAAGCGTGGCGAGGACTTGCCTCAAGTGCTCAACATGCTCCTCATGGTTCTTAGAATAAACTAGTATGTCATCAAAGTATACTACCACAAATTTTCCAATTAAACGCCTCAAAACATGATTCATTAGACGCATAAAAGTACTTGGTGCGTTAGATAACCCGAAGGGCATAACGTTCCACTCATATAAACCAATTTTGGTTTTAAAAGCAGTTTTCCATTCATCACCTTCCTTCATTCGAATTTGGTGATAGCCACTCCTAAGGTCAATTTTTGAAAACACACACGCACCACTCAATTCGTCTAGCATGTCATCAAGTCTAGGTATAGGGTGGCGATACTTTACGGTGATAGAGTTGATGGGGCGACAGTCCATGCACATGCGCCAAGTGCCATCGCTCTTTGGTACAGTATGACTGGGACCGCGCATGGCGGCAGGCTTTGCGGATGAACCCCTTGTCTAACAACTCCTGAACTTGCGATTGGATCTCTTTGGATTCTTGGGGATTGGTCCGGTGGCGGCCTTGTTGGGTAAAGGTGCCCCGGAAGCAAGTCGATTTGATGCTCGATGCCGCGATAGGGAGGAAGGGATCGCGGCTCATCGAATACCTCGTCGTACTCTTTCAGGACTTCTGCACATAAAAAGGGAGAGAAGATACTTGGTCAAGGGTTAACATGCAATGAGTGGGGATTAGGAGGAAACAAATCTTGTTTCCAAGAAATGCCCTTTAAAATCCCTTTCTTTAGCCGGGGAGGAGGCTCTCTTGTTTTCTCGTGGGCTCACTCGAGTTGATATGATCATGAGGGGCCTCAAATCACTCCGGGCTTTCTTTTGGAGAAGTGAAGCGGATCTGTACTCATCAAGAGCTGGAGCAATGGATTTCATATTGAAGCCCTTTTCAAGAGGAGAAAAATGGCTTTTGAATCACCTCAATCGGAGTTCCAGAGCTCAAGTTATTCGAAAACAGTGAAGTTCCACTTTGGCGAAGGCATTTTGGCGGAGGCACTTTGGCGGAGGCACTTTGGCGGAAGGCACTTTGGCGAAGGGCGAAGGCACTTTTCCAATAATTCAGCCGACCACTCCCAACCACTCCCGTCCCATCAGGAACACTCCCTCCTTTCACGCTGACACTTGGGAGTATTATATTACTTAGCTTTGACCTTTTCACCTTTTTAGATAACATGCATGCAAAAGCACTGTACGCTTTATGGCATGCATGCACATATGTAAGAGTCTGTTCCCTTTCCCTTCTCTATAAAAGGAACAACAGACTCCTAGAATAAACAGAACCAATTTTAAAGAAAAGCTTGAGAAGGAAAATTCCTCAAGCCCTTTATGGGTTCTCAAATCTTGCTTCGCCAATCATAGTGATCCATTGCAAGAGGATCCAATATAATACCTTGCATTGCCTCACCTCGTAGTGAGGAGGTTCTCGGTTCCATCTCCTTCTCAAATCTTGCTTCGCCAATCATAGTGATCCATTGCAAGAGGATCCAATATAATACCTTGCATTGCCTCACCTCGTAGTGAGGAGGTTCTCGGTTCCATCTCCTTCCCCAGGCGTTTTCAAGGGCATTGCCTCACCTCGTAGTGCGGAGGTTCCCTTGGCCGACTTTGTTTCCTTGTTCTTCCTCTGTTCTTCGTTTCCATTCTTGCTGGAAACCGCCTCCTTCAAGCTAGATCCGAACGCGTGATCACTTACCCCCCCTGTGATCACATCAATTGGTATCAGAGCCATGCTGCTTGAGGGAGTTCGTTTGTGTTTTCTTCTCTCCACGGAACCATCGAGAAGTTGAAGAACAGAAAGTCCATTTCTTCTCCTCCTCGGTAAGTTCCAACCCGTTGCCCCGTATTTTCTTTTCCCGGATTGTTGAGAAGCGTAAGAGAAGGCATCAACCCGTTCGCTCAAACTCGGCAAGTCCGCCTCGTGCCTTGGTTGTCCCTGTGATTTCTTTTCCGGAGCTGTAGAGAAGCGAGAGGAGACGGTGTCCGTTTGAGAAATTATACCTTGTATTGACCAACCTCGTATTTGGGAGGTGCACGGTGTTCAAAGACGGAGTCCGGCATTTCTGTGAGCGAATACACAGTATTGCTCAACCTCGTAGTTGAGAGGTGCTTGGTGCTCAACCTTTACAACTCCTTCCTTGTCGCCCCTGTAACTATGAATGTTATGTATGTAATTTAATTTTGTTGTACCGGGAGGAACTCTCACCTTGGATTCGAGGACGAATCCTTTTGAAGAGGGAGAGAATGATATGATCCTGAGGGGCCTCAAATCACTCCGGGCTTTCTTTTGGAGAAGTGAAGCGGATCTGTACTCATCAAGAGCTGGAGCAATGGATTTCATATTGAAGCCCTTTTCAAGAGGAGAAAAATGGCTTTTGAATCACCTCAATCGGAGTTCCAGAGCTCAAGTTATTCAGAAAACGGTGAAGTTCCACTTTGGTGAAGGCATTTTGGCGGAGGCACTTTGGCGGAGGCACTTTGGCGAAGGCACTTCCGCGAAGGCCCTTTGGCGAAGGCACCTTGGCGAAGGCCTTTTGGCGAAGGCACTTTGGCGAAGCCCACCTGTGTTCAATAATTCAGCCGACCACTCTCAACCACTTCTGTCCCATCAGGAACACTCCCTCCTTTCACGCTGACACTTGGGAGTATTATATTACTTAGCTTTGACCTTTTTCACCTTTTTAGATAACATGCATGCAAAAGCACCGTACGCTTTATGGCATGCATGCGTATATGTAAGAGTCTGTTCCCTTTCCCTTCTCTATAAAAGGAACAACAGACTCCTAGAATAAACAGAACCAATTTTAAAGAAAAGCTTGAGAAGGAAAATTCCTCAAGCCCTTTATGGGTTCTCAAATCTTGCTTCGCCAATCATAGTGATCCATTGCAAGAGGATCCAATATAATACCTTGCATTGCCTCACCTCGTAGTGAGGAGGTTCTCGGTTCCATCTCCTTCTCAAATCTTGCTTCGCCAATCATAGTGATCCATTGCAAGAGGATCCAATATAATACCTTGCATTGCCTCACCTCGTAGTGAGGAGGTTCTCGGTTCCATCTCCTTCCCCAGGCGTTTTCAAGGGCATTGCCTCACCTCGTAGTGCGGAGGTTCCCTTGGCCGACTTTGTTTCCTTGTTCTTCCTCATTCTTGTTCTTCCTCTGTTCTTCGTTTCCATTCTTGCTGGAAACCGCCTCCTTCAAGCTAGATCCGAACGCGTGATCACTTACCCCCTAGGTGATCACATCACTCTCTTCTTCGCTCGACGCTTCCCATCGGGCCGAATGACCATGGCTCTTGTTGGGGCAATCCCTCGCGTAGTGTCCCTTTCCCAAGCACTTAAAGCATTCGATGCTTCTTGGTATCGAGGACCTCATAAGCGGCGGCGTTGGGCTTTGGCCCGAGGTTGGGAGGAAGGTCTTGTGTGGGGGTAGTTTTGGCGCGGGGGGGGGTGTCGCCGCTGGAGGCGTGTATGGTTTTGGCGGGGCCGCTTTAGTGAAGGGGGGGGGTCTTGTGGGTTGGGCCCTGTGGGTGTGTGAGCAGGGTAGTAGGAACTCCCTCTCTTGGTGTTTTCTACCCGGATGGCCTTGTGCACAGTCTTGGTAATCCCGGTAGTCGCACAGCTCAATTGTTTTGGCGATGTCTTCCGTAGGCCATATAAAAATCTGGCCGGTTTAGCTTCTTCGTCCTCTTTGACATTAGCTCTCATCATGGCCCTCTCAAGGTCCTTGGTATTCCTCGACTGCGATGACCTTGGATCGGGCGTTGCGGTTTCGGGCACAATCTCTCGTAGTAGCCGGGCACAAACCGGTTTTCATGGCTCGCTTGAGATCCTCCCAAGTGGTGATGGGACGACAGCGGATCCTTGCTCTCTCGTGATGCTCTTGCTCCCACCGGTGAGGGCATAGTCATGGAATTCAATGACCACGAGTTTTAAGGCTATTGCATCGGTGTACCCCATCATTTCAATGATTCGTTCGGTTTTAGCTACCCATGTGAAGTACTCTTCTGGATCACTGGACCCATGGAAGGGTGGTATATGAAGCTTTATATTGGCGAAAGCTTGTGGGTCGGAGCTTGTGTCCTACCTCCAAAGTCTTGGTTAAGGCCTCGGTGGACACGTCCTCGCGCCGCTCCCTTGTCCTCGTCGAAGTTCTGTTGGGATAGACTCGGCCTTGATCCCTATCGGAGAAGACCCTTCTTTTAACAAACTTTGGTGATGGCTCCGCGTAATACTCTTGATCATCACTATCCAAGACGTCAACACCACGATCTACCCTCGTAGAAGTGGTAGGACGGCTGTGAGGGTGGCTGCGTCCTCGCCGATGTGGGATCGAAAGTGGTATGAGTGACCCCTCCTTGAGCTCGGGATGCATGGGCGTCTTCGTGGGCTTGCGAGTTCTCTGGTTGCTTTCCCGAGCTACCTCTACTCGCGTCGATCGCTCATTCGTCGTAGTGACTTGAGCTCCTAAGTCATCTAGTCTCTGTAAAATCTTTACCAGCGTGCTTTGCGGGGCTAGGCTGGGATGGATGAGGTGGAGATGAGTCCGACGAAACCATCTCGTAACACGATCTTGTTGAAAATATGTAGTCAGAAACAGAATCTCACCACTCCCTAAGTGTGTACTCTCACTCTCGTGTTTCTCTCAACGGCTTTATCACTTAAGGCTTTCACAAGCTCTCTAAACTTGATACCGCTTTCAACCTGAGATCAAAGATGGACACACAAGAAAATACAAACAAAACTCTAGTAAAACCGCAACTTGAAGCTCAAGAAAATGTCTAGTTACTTGAAACTAGTACGCTTTGGGAGATTAGAGTCGAGTTTGGGGTTTGAAAGAAATAGGCGGGAAGATTTGAAAAAGGCTTTTACAGATCACAAACACTTTTGTTTTAGTTACGAAACTTTGGTCAGATTGGGACTACTGTCCACTCGTGTTTTGACAAGAACGCGTCACGAACATTCAAGTATTCCCAGTGTCACGAAACGTGCACAATACTTTTCTTTTGTGCTTTGGGACAACTACATGACTCTTTGGGGTTAAACCCGAAAATTCTGACTTGTCAGAGACACTTTTTTTTTTTTTTATACAACGTTTGGTCTCACTGAGTTCATTGACCAATATTTCTTCAAGCGTAAGAAAGTTTAACAAAGGGTTGATGCTTGAAGGGAACCAAACAAGAAACACAGATACCTCCGGTGGCGCTTTGGCTCGATACCACTTGATGTGATCACGGTGGTTCACCGATCACAACGGGAGGATCTAGCTCAAAGGAGATGGCTTCGGCGAGAACGGAAGCGAAGAACAGAGGAAGAACAAGGGAACAAAGTCGGCCAAGGGAACCTTGTCACTACGAGGTGAGGCAATGCCCTTGAAAATGCCTGGGAACTGAGATGGGATCTAGCACCTCTTGACTACAAGGTCAAGCAATACTAGATATTATGCTTGGATCCTCTTGCCTGGATCACTAGGGAAAATGGAAATGCAAGATTGGAGAACACAAAAGCCAACAACTTCCCGGAAGTGTTTTCAGCGGAATTCTTAAATTCAATAATATGTTCTACTTACAATGACGCTGCTCTTAGCTTATATAGTGGGGAGGTGGGAACAGTAAGTCGGTTGAGATGGCGTGCGTGCAGAATGAAAAGCTTCTAAAAGGTAAAAAGGAAAAGTTATCCTAAAAGCGTTCACATGTCTTTTCTCTGTAAAGAAAAGGAGTTTCTTTCCGAGTTGTTGCGGGTGAAAAGGAACGCTTTTTGTCGAAGTGGTCGGTTTTTCTCTCTATGATTGAGGGCTTCGCAGGTAGCCTTCGCCAAGTGCCTTTGCGGGAATGCCTCCGCCTAGGCCTTTCACAGGGACGATTGTCTGAGGTCTTCGCCCCGGCCTAGTGTGCGCGTACCAGGGCTTTAGTACTCTCTTCCTCAAGGATGCTTAGGCTTAAGACTCCTGAGGGCCTCGCATCTTCTTCGTCCAAAATGATGCCAAGGTGGCGAAGCTGCAAGGCCTTCGCTCGAGATTCCTCTTGGTCATCTTGGGCCATGAGTTTCATGAAGGCATTGAGGTTTGCTTGAACTTGCTTCAGACGAGCCCTGGTTATGGGTCCGCCAACGCCTTGGAGCGGATCTGTGGGTGTGCGCGCTTGTGAGGGCGAGCTTGGTTGAACTTGAGGGCCGTTTGGGGCGATGTCCTCATCACTAACCCCCTAATGTCCTCCAAGTTTATTGCGGTATTTTAGTTTTTGTAGGATTCGCCCCATTTAGATTCGAGGACGAATCTTCTCAAGAGGGAGAGTATGATGTGGACATCACCACGAAGGCGCCAACAAACTTCAAGACTTGGGCATTCCATTGGAGAAGTGATGCGGATCTGTGCTCATCAAAAGATGGAGCAATGGACTTCATATTGAAGCTCTTTTCAAGAGGAGAAAAATGGCTTTTGAATCACCTCAATCGGAGTTCCAGAGCTCAAGTTATTCAGAAAACAGTGAAGTTCCGCATACCCAAGGCACTTTGGCGAAGGCACTCTGGCAAAGGCACTTTGGCGAAGGCACTTTGGCGATGGCACTTTGGCGAAGGCCCTTTGGCGAAGGCCCTTTGGCGAAGGCACTTTCTGGCGAACCCATGGCCTCTTCCGCGAACCCATGACCCCTCCGGAGAACCCATGGCCTTGGAGAACCCCCTGGCCATGTGCATGTTTGGTGATTTGAATATTCCCTCCATTTCTTCATAAATCCCATTTATGAAGAAATGGGAGGAATAAGTCGATAGCCTACAATTGTCTTCCATCCATCCCTTCCATCTCTCACCTCACCCACCATAATTCAAGGGTCTTTGTCCCTTGTCACGTCACTCACCATTTCCCATACCATCTCACCTCTTTATATAGAAGGCATGTAACCATTGTAATACTTAGAACATATTTATAAGAAATCGAAATACTCCAAGTGAGGTTTTGGCTTTCTTGTTCTCATTTCTTGCATTCCATCTCCTTAAGTGATCCGTGCAAGAGGATCCAACATAATATCTAGTATTGTTTGAACTTGTATTCAAAAGGTGCTAGATCCCGCTTCCTTCCCCAGGCATTTTCAAGGGCATTGCCTCACCTCGTAGTGAGGAGGTTCCCTTGGCCGACTCTGTTTCCTTCGTGTTCTTCCTCTGTTTCGTTTCCCATTCTTTCTGGAAACCGCCTCCTTCGAGCTAGATCCGAGCTCGTGATCACTTACCCCCCCCCGTGATCACATCAGGTGAGAACCGGGCTTAAGGAATTGTCCTTCTTAAGCTTTACATATGTTCTAGCTATTCTAGGAGTCTGCCTTTCCTTTTATAGGGAAGGAAGGGAACAGCCTCTTACAAAAGGCGCATGCATGCCATAAAGGTGTACAGTACTTTTGCATGCATGTCTGACGAAAAGATAAAAAGGCAAAAGTAGATAAGTTCGCTCCCAAGTGTCAGCGTAAAAGGCTGGAGGGGCCAGAATGGTCGGGAGTGGTTGGCCGACTGGATAAGCTGAGGTGGCTCTGCTTTAGGGCACTTTCTGATGGGAGGTCCCGCTCTGAAGGCCTCGCCTTTGTTGGGAAGCTTTTACGGAGGAGGCTTCGCCTAGTGGCCTCGCCTTCTCCTTTGAGACTTGCAAAGAAGACTCCGCCTTCGTTTGGAGACTCCGCGGTAGGAAGAATATCCCTTAGTTAGCGTCTGAACTGGAAGTCTTCTTGTTGTAGACGTGGCCTTTGCCAGGAGACTGGCTGGGATGACGTCACCCAGGGGCTTCGCCTTCGCCAGGAAGCTTCGCAGGGAAGTTCCGCCTTTATCTTAAAGACTTCTCGTGGACATTGTTGCATGAGGGCTTCGCGATGGGGGGGGTTATGGGGATGGCTTCGCCTGGGGGTTTTGCCATCGCCGGAACTCCTTTGTTGGGGAAGCCTAGCCCTCGCCTTGAGGCTTCGCAGGAATGGCTTCGCTGGAGGCTTCGCCGGTGTTACGGATGCCTTAGCATGATGCGGTTCATCCTTCGCCTTGAGACGTCACAGGGACGGCTTNGCCAAAGTGGCTTGCCTTCNCCTGGATGCCTTTTGCACAGAAGCCTCTCCTACGCCTTGAGGCCTCATTTAGGGTCCTCGCGTGAAGGCATTGCCCTTTCCTTGTCTGGGGTTAATCCAGACCATCGGGTTAGGCTGCCTGGGCCTCTGAACCCACTCGCCAAGGGTTTGCTCCGAGCTTTCTCGACTGCCTCTTCGTCTGGGACGTCTTGTTGTTGCTTGGGGATCCCATGATCACATCAAACAATGTCCACGAGAAGTCTTTAAGGTAAAGGCAGGGCCTTCCTGCGAAGCTTCCTGGCGAAGGCGAAGCCTCTGGGCGAAGTCATCCCAGCAAGTCTCCTGGCAAAGGCAACGTCTAAAACAAGAAGACTTCCAGTTCAGACGCTAAGGAAGAGTTTTCCTACTGCGAAGCCTCCAAGCAAGGCGAAGCCTTCTTCGCGAAGCCTCCAAGAGAAGGCGAGGCCAAACCAGGCAAAGCCTTCTCCGCAAAGCTTCCTAATGAGGGCGAAGCCTTCCAGCAAAGCCACCTAAGCTTATCAAGTCGGCCAAACCACTCCCGACCATTCTGGCCCCTCCCGCCTTTTACGCTGACACTTGGGAGCGTACTTATCTACTTTTACCTTTTTATCTTTTCGTCAGACATGCATGCAAAAGTACTGTACACTTTCTGGCATGCATGCACCTTTTGTAAGAGGCTGTTCCCTTCCTTCCCTATAAAAGGAAAGGCAGACTCCTAGAATAGTTAGAACATATGTAAAGCTTAAGAAGGACAATTCCTTAAGCCCGGTTCTCACCCCCTTGCTATATTCCGCCATCCCCCTTGATCGATTGTTTATCATCAAGTTTAATATCTAGTATTGCTCAATCTCGTAGTTGAGAGGTCCTAGATCTTCCATACTCCCCAGGCTTATCGCAGATATTGCCCAACCTCGTAGTTGGGAGGTGTCTGTGGCCGAATCTATCCTTCTTGTTCGTCGACTCCTTCAAGCTAGATCTGCGCTTCCGTACGATCTCGCGGTTTCGCGTCAAGTGGACCCTTGATCGTATCACATATTCTTCAAACTCCTTCTTCAGACCTTCAATTAATTGAGAAAGATCCTCACTTGGATTTTGGCGAGGGCTTTGGTGTGGGGAAGGAGTTTGGGTGGTGCAAGTGTTGGGGAATGGAGTACATGGTTCAACCGAGGGAGTCTGTGGAGGCGTAGGGCTCGGTCTCCTCCAAGGACTATGGCTCCGGGTGTTGGTGGAGGGTGAAGGTCGAGAGGGGAACCCTCTTGTTTGGGAGTAGTATGGACAGGATGGCTCTTCTTGGGGTGAACCATATCTTTCCAAAAGTAACCTCTTCAATCCACTCCAAGCCCGAATGGGGGCTTCATTGTATTGCTCTCTTTGAGCAAAATCTTGCCGCCACCATCTTTTGGCTTCTCCCTTTAAACACCTTATGGCAAGGTCTAACTTTTCTTCTTTATGAAATTGGTAATACCAAAAGTGGTATTCCAATTCCTCAATCCACTGCCATAAATCTTCTTCAAGCTTGCGCCTCCCTTTCAAGGGGTGAAACCCAATGAAATGCAGGTTTTCTTCTCCCATTTAGCACACCTACACACTTAGACAATAAAATTAGTATCACTCAATTCTCCTCACGTGTCTTAGGTGAGCACTCCATTCGTGATTATGGACACACGGTTTCACTCGGGATTCTCCACTCAAGGTTTTCACAAGTCCTCTTAACTTGATCACACTCAACTTCAGATCAAATGCAAACATACAAGTAGGAACAAGCAATAATCTAGTGAAATCCGAAACTTGCAAATCACAAAGATAACTAGTTACTCGAAACTAGCTTTTGAGAGTTTAAGGTGAGACGGGGTTGAAAGAAGTAAGGTAGGTACTTCTAGAAGGCTTTCTGTAATTACAACACTTTTTGTGCAAGTTCATAAAATATTTTGGATCGAAAGTACTATTCATATGAGTTTCGCATGAACTTCATATGAACATCTCAAGAACACTCTTAAACTTGTTCATCATTTTCTTTTTTCTTCAACAACCTTTCTTTACAACAAATCCGAAACCACTTCTCTTTACACACAACTTCAATAACCGGCATTCAAATATGCACTTTGCTCTTAGTCACATGAACCACGCACAAACACAAATATTTTCGGTTTCTCTTGAACAACAACAAAAACATTTTTCTTCAAGTGTAAGAAAGAAGGCAATGGTTTTACTTGAAG
This sequence comes from Stellera chamaejasme, assembly GCA_024586325.1. Taxonomy (NCBI): domain Eukaryota; kingdom Viridiplantae; phylum Streptophyta; class Magnoliopsida; order Malvales; family Thymelaeaceae; genus Stellera; species Stellera chamaejasme. Next base: position 26,071,773 of record CM044981.1, read on the forward strand.
AAAACAATCAAACAACACAAATACGATACCTCCAGCAAGCGCTTTGGCTCTGATACCACTTGATGTGATCACACCGGGGGTGTTTGATCACGAGCTCGGATCTAGCTCGATGGAGGCGGTTTCCAGAAAACTGGATCGATAAACAGGGGAAGAAACAGAGAAAGACAAAGTCGGCCAAGGGAACCTCCTCACTACGAGGTGAGGCAATGCCCTTGAAAATGCCTGTGGAAGGAAGCGGGATCTAGCACCTTTTGAATACAAGTTCAAACAATACTAGATATTATGTTGGATCCTCTTGCATAGATCACTTAAGGAGATGGAATGCAAGAAATGAGAACAAGAAAGCCAAAACCTCACTTGGAGAATTTTCTGATTTCTTATAAATATGTTCTAACTATTACAATGGTTCAAGCTTCCTTATATAGAAGGAAAATGGTATGGTAAATGGGGGGTGACTTGATGATGTGATCACGGGGGGGGGGGGGGGTAAGTGATCACGAGCTCGGATCTAGCTCGTTGGAGGCGGTTTCCAGCAAGAATGGAAACGAAAAAGAGGAACAATACGAAGGAACCATTGTCGGCCAAGGGACCCACCTCAATACGAGGTGAGGCAATGCCCTTGAAACTGCCTGGGAAAGGAAAATGGGACCTAGAACCTTTTGACTACGAGATCAAACAATGCTAGGTATTATATTGGATCCTCTTGCAATGGATCACTAATGGATTGGTGGAGCAAGATTTGAGACCCAAGAAGAACAATATGCGTATTTCCGCAAATATGTGTTCTTACAAAATGAGTTCTCCCTAATACTTAGGTTACAGCTTCCTTTTATAGAAGGAGAAAGAAAGAAGGAAATAATAAAGAATGTCTTGACAAGGGGACAGCTCCCTGGATCTATGGTAGGCGAAATGAGAGGTGGCGGTGATGTGACATTGTAGGCTACCTGCTTTTGCGGCTCCCAATTTCCCAGGAATTGCTTTTGGCGGGAAAAGGGAAGAAGAGGGCCTCTGCACAAGTTGAAGGGTTCGCCTGACTTGTGTATGAAGACCTCTTCTGTTTGGCGAACACCGGGGCTTTGCTTGCTTCTGGAAATGAGGCACAGGGTCTTCGCCAACGACCATGGGGTCGCAAAGAGCCTTGGCTTCGCAAATAGCCCTGAGTTCGCCCAAAAGGGCCGTAGGTTCACCAGGGTCAATGGACTCGCTGATAGCCACAGGTCCGCCGTTGAGGCATGGCTTCGCCCAAAGCCATGGGTTCGTCAATGGGGCATGGGTTCGCCAAGATCCTTGCGAGCGCGGCTCTGCCTTGGGGCTTCGCCGGTGCCTAGAATGCCGCTTCTTCTTCGCCCGTGCCTTCGCCAAGGGCCTTTTAGACCCTCTGGATGAAGGGTTCACCTTTATCACAAAAATGGGGCTGATGTCCACATCATACCCTCCCTCTTCAGAAGAATCCGTCCTCGGATTCATAAGGAAATTGTCCCTACAAATCTTAAGACACCACAACAAACTTGAAGAAGCATCAAGGGTTAGTGAACTAAAAGAGTTAGACATCAAAGTTTCCCCAAAAATACTCTGAAGTAATGAGATGGACAATCCGCCCTTTCTCTTCGCTTCATTTCTATACTTAGTTTTTACAAAAGCCCACATAGTTATTCCGGGATCAAATATAAGCCTCGGCCATTCATGGGCATGGCCCCAGTGCAACAGGTCTAAATCATATCCCAAAACGCGATGGGATCGCCAAATATCACCCAATTCATATTTAATGTTAAGAGATGAGAGACTAGAAGCATAGTTACCCATGTTCGCCCTCTCCCTCTTTCTCTTTTCCTCCATACCGAGAGGGGGTGACACTTCCTTCCCAGACTGTTTAAGGCTCCCTTCAGCCTTTCTTTCCACAGCGACCTGTACATTTAAGGAAGATAAACAAGGGGGTTGCAAAATAACAGTTAGTGGAAAAGTTGGGTCGGTTGGAGGCATGCTGTCCTCACTTCCACTATTTTGGGGCATGGAGTTACCCTCTTGTTTTCTCTCCCCTTTCTGCTCAAACTCTTCTCTCGGTTCGCTCTCTTTCTCACTCAAGGTTTCTTGGACCGCCTCGCTTTTCTCTCTTTCTTCTCTTTCCTTTCCCCTCGTAATTTCTCCTTTTCTCTCGGTTGTTTTCCTCTCAACCTTACCACCGATTGCAGCTTCCTCCGTGTACCCTTGTAACATCTGGTCCTGGACCATAAGTACAAGTTGTTTTATCTCATCAATGATGGTGGAGGAGCTGGGTCTTTGATGTGATCATGAGATCCCCAAGCAACAACAAAGTGTCCCAGCCGAAGAGGCAGGTGAATGAAGCTCGGAGCAACCCCGTGGCGAGGAGGTTCAGAGGCTCAGGCGGCCTAATCCATGGTTCAGGCGATCACCTGACCAGGAGAAGGCACGTCTCTACGCGAGGACTCCACAAGAGGCCTCAAGGCGAAGGCAAGGCTTCTTCAAGCGAAGGCATTTCGGCGAAGGCGAAGCCCTCAGGCGAAGCCGATTCTGAGAAGCCTCAAGGCGAAGCCCTCAAGCAAGGATCTCCAACGTGAAGTCTTCAAGGTGAAGGCAAGACCTCCCGACGAAGCTTCCTGGCGAAGGCAAAGTCTTTTGGCGAAGCCTCCTCCGCAAAGCTTCCAAGCGAAGGCGAGGCCTTCAGTGCGAAGCCTTCCAGTTCGGGCGAGGCCCTGAAGCGAAGCCACCTATGCTCAACAACTCGGCCAACCACTCCAACCACTCCCGTCCCATCTGGAACACTCCCTCCTTTCAAGCCGACACTTGGGAGTATAATTATATTACTTTAGCTTTTACCTTTTTACCTTTTAGGATGACATGCATGCAAACGTACTGTACGCTTTATGGCATGCATGCGCATATGTCAGAGTCTGTTCCCTTCTTCCCTATAAAAGGAACAACAGACTCCTAGAATAACTTAGAACATATGTAAAGTTTAAGAAGGACAATTCCTTAAGCCCGGTTCTCACCCCCTTGCTATATTCCGCCATCCCCCTTGATTGATTGTTTATCATCAAGTTTAATATCTAGTATTGCTTAATCTCGTAGTTAAGAGGTGCTAGATCTTCCATACTCCCCAGGCTTATCGCAGATATTGCCCAACCTCGTAGTTGGGAGGTGTCTGTGGCCGAATCTATCCTTCCTTGTTCGTCGACTCCTTCAAGCTAGATCTGCGCTTCCGTACGATCTCGCGGTTTCGCTTCAAGTGTACCCGTGATCGTATCAGTCTTTGAGGCACTTCTGGTGTTGCTTCGCCCTGTTGGTCAGAAGATGATTGGCGCGACAAAGCAAACTTGTGAGTGGGGGCCCTCGTTGGCTTTCGGTTGGTGGATGGGGAACCACGAATGAGAGGGGGCTCAAAGCTGGGCGTTGTACAGCTAGGATACGACGGGATGGGGGAGTAATACGAGTGTGAGGGGTAGCGATAACGAGGGGGGTTATCTTGGCGATGGCGAGGGTTCGCCACCAATCGTTCAGGGTCTGGGCCTGAGTGATACTCATATGCAGCAGGGTATGGAGGATCAAATTCAGAGGATAGGGTCGGTTCGGGCCAGGTTTCTTGGCCAAGGGGGTACTCTGAATAGTTCCCTGAGTATGTATGGTCGAGGGTTTCCTCCGCCTAGAAGTCAGATTCTTGATAATAAGGATCCGATTCCGGGTCGTAGTCCTCTTCCACATTCTCCATGAGACTCAAGTTCTGCACATGTGGAAAGTATTGTGAAGCCTCGCTACACTCCCTTAGTGTTTACACTCTTCTCTCGTGTTTAGAACACAACGGTTCTTTCAAGCTTCAAAACTTACCACCAATCTGCGATTAAGATCAAATGCAAACACGCAAAGAATATCCAATGAAATCTTAGCAGTGTCCGAAACAAGTTAAGCACAAAGTTCTAGTTACTTGAAACTAGCTTTTGAAGTTGGTTGATGGTTGAAAGAAGTTGGGAGTGATATAGAAAAGGCTTTTCACCAATATAAACACTAGAAGTTCAGGCTTTCGAAATTATTTTCGATCTGTGAGTACTGTTCACTTGAGTTTCGGATGAACTCTTCAAGAACACTTAGAACTTTTCCCAGAATTTATGAACTGGTTTGAATATTTCTTTTCTGTAAACTCTTGTTCTTTTGCACACAGGGAAACTCTTTTCTTTTCAAATCCGAAATCACTCACAGATTCATAAACCTTTCAAGAACTTTAAACAAAGATATCAACTACTCGGTTTCTCTCAAGAGATCATTAACCGAAACGTTTTCTTCAAGTTTCGAAAGAAATCAAAAAGCTTTACTTGAAGAAATTTAAACAACTGATACGGTACCTCCAGCAAGCGCTTTGGCTCTGATACCAACTGATGTGATCACAGGGGGGTAAGTGATCACGAGCTCGGATCTAGCTCGTTGGAGGCGGTTTCCAGCAAGAATGGAAACGAAACAGAGGAAGAACATGAAGGAAACACAAGTCGGCCAAGGGAACCTCCTCACTACGAGGTGAGGCAATGCCCTTGAAAATGCAGGAAAGGAAAATGGGACCTAGAACCTTTTGACTACGAGATCAAACAATGCTAGGTATTATATTGGATCCTCTTGCAATGGATCACTAATGGATTGGTGGAGCAAGATTTGAGACCCAAGAAGAACAATATGCGTATTTCCGCAAATATGTGTTCTTACAAAATGAGTTCTCCCTAATACTTAGGTTACAGCTTCCTTTTATAGAAGGAGAAAGAAAGAAGGAAATAATAAAGAATGTCTTGACAAGGGAACAGCTTCCTGGATCTATGGTAGGTGAAATGAGAGGTGACAGCTGATGTGACATTGTAGGCTACCTGCTTTTGTGGCTCCCAATTTCCCAGGAATTGCTTTTGGCGGGAAAAGGGAAGAAGAGGGCCTCTGCACAAGTTGAAGGGTTCGCCTGACTTGTATATGAAGACCTCTTCTATTTGGCGAACACCGGGGCTTTGCTTGCTTCTGGAAATGAGGCACAGGGTCTTTGCCAATGACCATGGGGTCGCAAAGAGCCTTGGCTTCGCAAATAGCCCTGAGTTCGCCCAAAAGGGCCGTAGGTTCACCAGGGTCAATGGACTCGCCGATAGCCACGGGTCCGCCGTTGAGGCATGGCTTCGCCCAAAGCCATGGGTTCGTCAATGGGGCATGGGTTCGCCAAGATCCTTGCGAGCGCGGCTCTGCCTTGGGGCTTCGCCGGTGCCTAGAATGCCGCTTCTTCTTCGCCCGTGCCTTCGCCAAGGGCCTTTTAGACCCTCTGGATGAAGGGTTCACCTTTGTCACAAAAATGGGGCTGATGTCCACATCACTTGACAAGGGACAAAGACCCTTGAATTATGGTGGGTGAGGTGAGAGATGGAAGGGATAGATGGAAAATAATTGTAGGCTTCCTAATATTCCTCCCATACCTTCATAAATGGGATTTATGAAGAAATGGAGGGAAGATTCAAATGACCCTTCAAAAGATGTTGATAGTCAAACATTGTAGGCTATGGGTTCTCCCGAGAAGGGGGAGGCAGGGATGCACCAAGAGTCAGGGGGTCTCCAGGAGTCCTTGGGCTCGCCAAAGGCCATGGGTTCGCCAAAGGCCTTGGGTTCGCCAAGGGAGCATGGTCTCTGATATGATCCTGAGGGGCCTCAAATCATCCCGGGCTATCTTTTGGAAAAGTGAAGCGGATCTGTACTCATCAAGAGCTGGAGCAATGGATTTCATATTGAAGCCCTTTTCAAGAGGAGAAAAATGGCTTTTGAATCACCTCAATCGGAGTTCCATAGCTCAAGTTATTCAGAAAACAGTGAAGTTCCACTTTGGCGAAGGCATTTTGGCGGAGGCACCTTGGCGGAGGCACTTTGGCGAAGGCACTTCCGCGAAGGCACTTTGGCGAAGGCACTTTGGCGAAGGCACTTCCAATAATTCAGCCGACCACTCCCAACCACTCCCGTCCCATCAGGAACACTCCCTCCTTTCACGCTGACACTTGGGAGTATTATATTACTTAGCTTAGACCTTTTTCACCTTTTTAGATAACATGCATGCAAAAGCACATGACGCTTTATGGCATGCATGCACATATGTAAGAGTCTGTTCCCTTTCCCTTCTCTATAAAAGGAACAACAGACTCCTAGAATAAGCAGAACCAATTTTAAAGAAAAGCTTGAGAAGGAAAATTCCTCAAGCCCTTTATGGGTTCTCAAATCTTGCTTCGCCAATCATAGTGATCCATTGCAAGAGGATCCAATATAATACCTTGCATTGCCTCACCTCGTAGTGAGGAGGTTCTCGGTTCCATCTCCTTCTCAAAATCTTGCTTCGCCAATCATAGTGATCCATTGCAAGAGGATCCAATATAATACCTTGCATTGCCTCACCTCGTAGTGAGGAGGTTCTCGGTTCCATCTCCCTCCCCAGGCGTTTTCAAGGGCATTGCCTCACCTCGTAGTGCGGAGGTTCCCTTGGCCGACTTTGTTTCCTTGTTCCTCCTCTGTTCTTCGTTTCCATTCTTGCTGGAAACCGCCTCCTTCAAGCTAGATCCGAACGCGTGATCACTTACTCCTCCCGTGATCACATCAATTAATGATATGATCCTGAGGGGCCTCAAATCACCCCGGGCTATCTTTTGGAAAAGTGAAGCGGATCTGTACTCATCAAGAGCTGGAGCAATGGATTTCATATTGAAGCCCTTTTCAAGAGGAGAAAAATGGCTTTTGAATCACCTCAATCGGAGTTCCATAGCTCAAGTTATTCGAAAACAAGTGAAGTTCCACTTTGGCGAAGGCATTTTGGCGGAGGCACCTTGGCGGAGGCACTTTGGCGAAGGCACTTCCGCGAAGGCACTTTGGCGAAGGCACTTTGGCGAAGGCACTTCCAATAATTCAGCCGACCACTCCCAACCACTCCCGTCCCATCGTGAACACTCCCTCCTTTCACGCCGACACTTGGGAGTATTATATTACTTAGCTTTTACCTTTTTCACCTTTTTAGATAACATGCATGCAAAAGCATCAGACGCTTTATGGCATGCATGCACATATGTAAGAGTCTGTTCCCTTTCCCTTCTCTATAAAAGGAACAACAGACTCCTAGAATAAGCAGAACCAATTTTAAAGAAAAGCTTGAGAAGGAAAATTCCTCAAGCCCTTTATGGGTTCTCAAATCTTGCTTCGCCAATCATAGTGATCCATTGCAAGAGGATCCAATATAATACCTTGCATTGCCTCACCTCGTAGTGAGGAGGTTCTCGGTTCCATCTCCTTCTCAAAATCTTGCTTCGCCAATCATAGTGATCCATTGCAAGAGGATCCAATATAATACCTTGCATTGCCTCACCTCGTAGTGAGGAGGTTCTCGGTTCCATCTCCCTCCCCAGGCGTTTTCAAGGGCATTGCCTCACCTCGTAGTGCGGAGGTTCCCTTGGCCGACTTTGTTTCCTTGTTCCTCCTCTGTTCTTCGTTTCCATTCTTGCTGGAAACCGCCTCCTTCAAGCTAGATCCGAACGCGTGATCACTTACTCCTCCCGTGATCACATCAATTAATGATATGATCCTGAGGGGCCTCAAATCACCCCGGGCTATCTTTTGGAAAAGTGAAGCGGATCTGTACTCATCAAGAGCTGGAGCAATGGATTTCATATTGAAGCCCTTTTCAAGAGGAGAAAAATGGCTTTTGAATCACCTCAATCGGAGTTCCATAGCTCAAGTTATTCAGAAAACAGTGAAGTTCCACTTTGGCGAAGGCATTTTGGCGGAGGCACTTTGGCGGAGGCACTTTGGCGAAGGCACTTCCGCGAAGGCACTTTGGCGAAGGCACTCCCAATAATTCAGCCGACCACTCCCAACCACTCCCGTCCCATCAGGAACACTCCCTCCTTTCACGCTTAAACTTGGGAGTATTATATTAGTTAGCTTTTACGTTTTTCACATTTTTAGATAACATGCATGCAAAAGCACGCTACGATTTATGGCATGCATGCCCATATTTAAGAGACAGTTCCCTCCTTCCCTATCAAAGGAACAACAGACTCTAGAATAAGCAGAACCAATTTTAAAGAAAAGCTTGAGAAGGAAAATTCCTCAAGCCCTTTATGGGTTCTCAAATCTTGCTTCGCCAATCATAGTGATCCATTGCAAGAGGATCCAATATAATACCTTGCATTGCCTCACCTCGTAGTGAGGAGGTTCTCGGTTCCATCTCCTTCTCAAAATCTTGCTTCGCCAATCATAGTGATCCATTGCAAGAGGATCCAATATAATACCTTGCATTGCCTCACCTCGTAGTGAGGAGGTTCTCGGTTCCATCTCCCTCCCCAGGCGTTTTCAAGGGCATTGCCTCACCTCGTAGTGCGGAGGTTCCCTTGGCCGACTCTGTTTCCTTGTTCTTCCTCTGTTCTTCGTTTCCATTCTTGCTGGAAACTGCCTCCTTCAAGCTAGATCCGAACGCGTGATCACTTACTCCTCCGTGATCACATCAATTAATGATATGATCACGAGGGCCTCAAATCACCCGGGCTATCTTTTGGAAAAGTGAAGCGGATCTGTACTCATCAAGAGCTGGAGCAATGGATTTCATATTGAAGCCCTTTTCAAGAGGAGAAAAATGGCTTTTGAATCACCTCAATCGGAGTTCCATAGCTCAAGTTATTCGAGAAACAGTGAAGTTCCACTTTGGCGAAGGCATTTTGGCGGAGGCACCTTGGCGGAGGCACTTTGGCGAAGGCACTTCCGCGAAGGCACTTTGGCCAAGGCACTTTGGCGAAGGCACTTCCAATAATTCAGCCGACCACTCCCAACCACTCCCGACCCATCAGGAACACTCCCTCCTTTCACGCTAACACTTGGGAGTATTATATTACTTAGCTTTTACCTTTTTCACCTTTTTAGATAACATGCATGCAAAAGCAACATGCACGCTTTATGGCATGCATGCACATATGTAAGAGTCTGTTCCCTTTCCCTTCTCTATAAAAGGAACAACGAGACTCCTAGAATAAGCAGAACCAATTTTAAAGAAAAGCTTGAGAAGGAAAATTCCTCAAGCCCTTTATGGGTTCTCAAATCTTGCTTCGCCAATCATAGTGATCCATTGCAAGAGGATCCAATATAATACCTTGCATTGCCTCACCTCGTAGTGAGGAGGTTCTCGGTTCCATCTCCTTCTCAAATCTTGCTTCGCCAATCATAGTGATCCATTGCAAGAGGATCCAATATAATACCTTGCATTGCCTCACCTCGTAGTGAGGAGGTTCTCGGTTCCATCTCCTTCCCCAGGCGTTTTCAAGGGCATTGCCTCACCTCATAGTGCGGAGGTTCCCTTGGCCGACTTTGTTTCCTTGTTCTTCCTCTGTTCTTCATTTCCATTCTTGCTGGAAACTGCCTCCTTCAAGCTAGATCCGAACGCGTGATCACTTACCCCCCCCCGTGATCACATCAGTCTCGCCAATGGGGCAGGGTCTCGCCAAAGGCCATGGGTTCGCCAATAGAGCATGGCCTCGCCGAACGTCATGGGTTCGCCAATGGGGCCTGGGTTTGCCAAGAGCCTCGCGAACATGACCTTACTTGGGACTTTGCCGGTGTCTAGATTGTTGCCTCCTCTTCACCTGCGCCTTCGCCAAGGGCCCATTGGACCCTTTGAAGGAATGGTTGTCCTTTGTTTGCAAAATGGGGTTGATGTCCACATCAACTTTGTTCTTAATGGGTTGCATGCCATACTCTTTCATGATCTTATTTTTGGCATGTATGAGAAATTTGCATGTTTAGATTCTTTGATGATAAAAGATGGCTTGAGTGACAAGTTGGATGTTGAAATTGCATGCTATTTTGTTAAACTTGTATTCAGCCATGAAGAAGATTTTAGATTTGGGAAACTTGTGTGCCACCATGTTGAGAGAGCAAGAAAGAACGGATTGTTCATCTTGTTTCCACTTGTTGTTTCCTTGATTGCTATCCATGTACATCATGTTTTGAACATTGGCACATTTAGTACCATGTCTAGGATGCGTCACTTTGCCATGTGTTCTTTGATTAGAGGTAGCAAAACATATGACTTCCATTATGGATGCATCGCTCCTATGCTTGTTTATAATAAAAATGTGCAAGGTACCATGAGTGTTAAGCATGAAATTGTACATCACCTTGCCATGAACTTGAGTAACCGAGAACTTGAGCCACATCACCATCATGACTTCCTAGAGTTTAAGTTCCTTTATGATCATACAATTTTCTCTTGGAAGTGTGTCATGAATTCTTTTAGGCTTTTGTTCCTTCTCACCATGTGCATTGGTGTGCTTATGCTTGTGTGCTTGTGTATTTCCATCACATTGCAAACGGTATCTTTCCATGAAACCTTTTTATGTTTTGAGCTTGGTTCACTAACCCTTAATGCTCCTCCAAGTTTGTTGTGCTTGTCTTCATTTGTAGGAACCACTCTCTTTAGATTCGAGGAGGAATCTTCTCAAGAGGGGGAGTATGATGAGGGCATCACCTTGAATAAACACAACCGGTCAACCAAGGACCAAGCGGACACCCAAATTCAAGTACACAAGCCTCCCAACCCTCTTGAAGGCATTGGAGGACCCATGACAAGGTCCCGAACTAAGAAGGCACGAGAGAGTCTTCAATCCTTTATGAGGATTATGGCTCAAGGAAGGGAGCGGGATGAAGACCAAGAAGGAGTCTCCCAACTTCAGCAAATGGGAATTCACTTGGAAGAAAACATGCCCAACACTTTGGAGAGCCTTAGCACCATCATGCTTGCGGATGAAGACACCCCTGCGCTCCACGCGCCACCATGCCAACTCCACGCACCACCCCGAGGCATCGGTCATCGCGGCGCCCGACATCACCAGCCCCACGGGCTTCCCAAGCCTCTCCTGAGGTTGCGCACGTAACCGCCACGCGCCGGAGGAGTTCCCACGCGCCACCACCTTCCCCATGGCCCCTTCGGCGAACCCATGGCCTCTCAGGAGCACCCATGGCCCCTTCCGCGAACCCATGGCCTCTCGGGAGAACCCATGGGCCCTTTTGATGTGGACATCACCCCCATTTCGCCAGTAGAGGCCAACAATTCCTTTAAAGGGGTTCATGGACCTTTGGCGAAGGCTTGGTTAAAGAGAATGCGACACTTCAGGCACTGGTGAAGCCCTAAAGCAAAGCCCACCTGCAAGGTCTCCAGGCGAGGCCCCTATGCGCAGCTTCACAGCTAAGGCGAAGCCCCAAGAAAAAACCGCCCATGCGAAGCCTCCGGGCAAGGCCTCTATGCGAAGCCTCTAGTCGCACGCGGAGCCGCTCAGGCGAGGCCTCTAGCGCGAAGCTCTAGAGCGCGGGCCCATGACACAGGAGAAGGCCCCAGGCGAAGGCGCCCCTGCGAAGGCCCCAAGCGAAGGCACCCCTGCGAAGGCCTTAGGCGAAGGCGTCCCCGCGAAGGCCCCAGGCGCAGGCACCCCTGCGAAGACCCCATACTTAGCCAACCGGCCGACCCAATCCAACCCAAGGCGTCCTTTCTTTGGAACCACTTGGGAAGACAAATATCTACTTTACATGCAAAAGACATCTGAACACTTTTTAGACTAGCTTTTACCTTTTCACCTTTTTGGAAGCTTTTCGCATTGCATGCATGCTGATGTCCACCCATTTTTGAGATAAGGGGTAATCTTTCCTCCAGAGGGTTTAAAGGACCATTGGCGAAGGCATGGACGAAGAAGAAGTGGCATTTTAGGCGCCGGCGAAGCCCTAAAGGCAGAGCCGCGCTCGCCAGGATCTTGGTGAACTAATGCCTTATTGGCGGATCCTTGGCTTTGACGAGGCCATGCCCCAACGGCGAACCCGTGGTCATTGGCGAACCCCTTGACCCTGGCGAACCCATGGCCCTTTTGGGCGAACTCAAGGCCATTTGCGAATCCATGGCTCTTTGCGACCCCATGGCCGTTGGTGAAGGCCCTGTGCCTCATTTCCAGAGGTAAGCGAAGCCTAGGTGTTCGCCAAGCAGAAGAGGCCTCCATTCGGAAGTCAGGCGGACCCTTCAACCTTAGCGGAGGCCCTCTTCCTCCCATTTCCCGCCAATTACATTTCCTGGGGTATTGGGAGCCGCTAAAGCTGGTAGCCTACTCTGTCACCTCACCTGCCACCTCTCATTTCGCCTACCATAGATCCAGGAAGCTGGTTCCCTTGTCCAGTCATTCATTATTTTCCCTATACCATTTTCTTCTATATAAGGCAACTTGTAACCATTGTAAAGGTAGAACATATTATAAGAAATCAGAAAATACTCCAAGTGAGGTTTTGGCTTTCTTGTTCTCATTTCTTGCATTCCATCTCCTTAAGTGATCCGTGCAAGAGGATCCAACATAATATAGTATTGTTTGAACTTGTATTCAAAAGGTGCTAGATCCCATCTTCATTCCTAGGCATTTTCAAGGGCATTGCCTCACCTCGTAGTGAGGAGGTTCCCTTGGCCGACTTGTGTTTCCTTGTTCCTCCTATGTTCTTTGTTTCCACTCTTCTGGAAACCGCCTCCAACGAGCTAGATCCGAGCTCGTGATCACTTACCCCCCCTGTGATCATATCACATGCAAAAGCACTTTATGCTTTCTGCACGCATGCATGGATGTAAGAGCCTCTTTGCTTCTCACATCTCCCCTCACCATTTAAGCTAGTTACAGACGCATTTGTAACCTAGAACATAATTTTGAATCAAGCAATTCGGCCGAAACTCTCCAAGTGAGACATTGGCTTTTGTGTTCTCTTTTCTTGCATTTCCATTTCCCTAGTGATCCATGCAAGAGGATCCAAACATAATATCTAGTATTGCTTGACCTTGTAGTCAAGAGGTGCTAGATCCCATCTCCATTCCCAGGCATTATCAAGTGCATTGCCTCAACCCGTAGTGAGGAGGTTCACTTGGCCGAAATCTGTTCGTTTGTTCGTGTACGCCTCCGCCAAGCTAGATCCGTAAGCGTTGATCACACCGACACTTCCCGTGAGCACATGGCCCCTTCGGCGAACCCATGGCCTCTCGGGAGAACCCATGGCCCCTTCGGCGAACCCATGGCCTCTCGGGAGAACCCATGGCCCCTTCCGCGAACCCATGGCCCCTTCCGCGAACCCATGGCCTCTCGGGAGAACCCATGGCCCCTTCGGCGAACCCATGGCCTCTCGGGAGAACCCATGGCCCCTTCCGCGAACCCATGACCCCTCCGGAGAACCCATGGCCCCTTGGGAGAACCCATGGTGCCCTTCGGCGAACCCATGGCCTCTCGGGAGAACCCATGGCCCCTTCTGCGAACCCATGGCCCCTCCGGAGAATCCATGGCCCCTTCCGTGAACCCATGGCCCCTCCGGAGAATCCATGGCCTTGGAGAAGGCCATGTGCTCGGGTCAACTTTGGTGATTTTTGTAACATCCTTCCATTTCTTCATAAATCCACTTATGAAGGAAATGAATCCATTTAGGAGGAAATGGAAGGAAAGAATTAGTCTACCATCTTTGACTTTTTAACTCTTTTGAATTGCTTATTTCTCCCTCCCATTTCTCCATAAAACATTATTATTTTATGGAGACAATGTGATACGATCACGGGGACGACGGACGCCAACCCGCGCGATCGCTGGAAGCGCGGATCTAGCTCGAAGGAGTCGCAAGAACAGGGAGGGATAAATTCGGCCTCAAACACCTCCCAACTACGAGGTTGGGCAATATCTGAGATAATGCCTGGGGAAGATGGAAGATCCAGCACCTCTTAACTACGAGATTAAGCAATACTAGATATTAAACTCGATGATAAACACCAAGGGGGATGGCGGAAGGTAGCAAGGGGTGAGAACCAAAGCTTGAGGAAATAAACCTCTCAAGCGTTTTACATATGTTCTAGGTTACAGAGGAGTCTGTTGTCCCTTTTATAGGAGAGAAGGGAACAGTCTCTTACATATGCGCATGCATGTCAAAAGCATAAAGTGCTTTTACATGCATGTCTTCCTACAAAGTAAAAAGGTAAAAGCTAACCTAAAAAGGTATAAAGTAAATATGTGTACTACCAAGTATCTTCAGTGAATGGAGGGAGTGTTCCGGATTGGCTGGGAATGGTTTACCGGATTGTTGAGCATAGGTGGCTTCGCCTCGGGCCTTCGCCAGAATTGGAAGACTTCACACAAGAGGCTTCGCCCTTTCATGGAGGCTTCGTAGGGACGGCTTCGCCTAAAGTGATGTGATCACACTGGGGGTGTATGATCACGGGCTCGGATCTAGCTCGATGGAGGCGGTTTCCAATGAAAGGGAAACGAAAACAGAGGAGGAAACGAAGAACACAAAGTTCGGCCAAGGGAACCTCCTCACTACGAGGTGAGGCAATGCCCTTGAAAATGCCTGGGAAAGGAAATGGAACCTAGAACCTTTTGATTACTAGATCAAACAATGCTAGGTATTATATTGGATCCTCTTGCAATGGATCACTAATGGATTGGTGGAGCAAGATTTGAGACCCAAGAAGAACAATATGGCCGATTCGCGGCGGATATGTGTTCTTACAATATATGAGTTCTAGGGTTTACAATGGTTACAAGCTTCCTTATATAGAAGGAAAAATGGAAGAAGAAAATAATGAGTGACTTGACAAGGGAACCATCTTCCTAGGTGATGTGATCACGGGATCCCCAAGCAACAACAAGATGACCCAGACAAAGAGGCAGTCGAGTGAAGCTCGGAGCAAACCCTTGGCGAGTGGGTTCAGAGGCCCTGGCGGCCTAATCCGATGGTCTGGAATAACCCCAGACATGGAAAGGGCAATGCCTTCACGCGAGGACCCTAAAAGAGGCCTCAAGGCGTAGGAGAGGCTTCTGTGCAAACAGGCATCCAGGCGAAGGCAAGCCACTTTGGCAAAGCCGTCCTGTGAAGTCTCAAGGCGAAGGATGAAGCGCATCGTGCTAAGGCATCCGAACAACGGCGAAGCCCCGGGCGGAGCCATTGCTGCGAAGCCCCGAGGCGAGGCTAGGCTTCCCCAACAAGGGAGTTACGCGATGGCCAATCCTTCAGGCGAAGCCATCTCCATAACCCTCCCCTTTGCGAAGCCCTCATGCAACAATGTCCACGAGAAGTCTTTAAGATACGGACGGTACTTCCTGGCGAAACTTCCTGGCGAAGGCCAAACCCTTGGGCGGCGTCATCCCAGCCGATCTCTGGTAAAGGCCACGTCCACAACAAGAAGACTTCCAGTTCGACGCTAAGGGATATTCTTCTGCGGAGCCTCAAGCGGCGGAGCCTTCGTTGCAGTCTCAAAGGGAAAGGCGAGGCCACTAGGCGAAGCCTCCTTTGAGAAAGTTGCCAACAAAGGCGAGGCCTTCCGAGCCGGGTCTCCCATCAGCGAGCCCTAAAGCGAGCCACCTCGGCTTATCCGGTCGGCCAACCACTCCCGACCATTCGGCCCCTCCCGCCTTATACGCCGACACTTGGGAGCGAACTTTTGACCTATTTATCTTTTAAATCGAGACATGCATGCAAAAGTCTTGTACACTTTATGGCATGCTGCGACTTTTGTAAGAGTCTGTTCCTTTCCTTCCCTATAAAAGGAAAGACAAACTCCTAGAACCGGCAGAACATATGTAAAGCTTAAGAAGGACAATTCCTTAAGCCCGGTTCTCACCCCCCCCTGCTATTTTCCGCCATCCCCCTTGATAGATTAATATCATCAAGTTTAATATCTAGTATTGCTTAATCTCGTAGTTAAGAGGTGCTAGATCTTCCATCCTCCCGGGCTTATCGCGAGATATTGCCCAACCTCGTAGTTGGGAGGTGTCGTGGCCGTCTCTATCCTTCTTTGTTCAATCGACTCCACCGAGCTAGATCTGCGCTTCCGTACGGTCTCGTGGATTCGCGTCAAGCGTACCCGTGATCGTATCAAGTGGTATCAGAGCCAGATCGCTTGCTGGAGTTGTTGTGATTTCTTCAAGGTTAAACCCTTTTTATTTCTACTTGAAGAAAGATTTATCTTTGCGTTATTTTTCAAACCGTGTTATACTCTGTTCGCTTATCTGTATCCCTTCTCATATCCGCTTTTCGTTTCGGTTTATCTGTTGTGTTGATTCGGTGTTAGGAGTTGTTGTTGTGTTAGCAACTTCATAAATCAAAAAGTCAAAAAAAAAAAAAAAAGAAGAAGAAGAAGAAGAAAAGAAAGCAGTTGCGGTTTTGCGAAAGTCGCAAAATCTCGATTTATTCAAAACCGCAACGTGCCAAGATTTATACGCTCAAAAGAGTGAGGTTGTAGTTGAAAAGTGAAGAGAAGTGGTGTATAAGGTTTGGTTGTAAAAGCGTAGAAGAAATCGGATCTGTGTTCTTATTGTTCTTGGTGTTCATATGAATGTTCATTTCTTTTGTGTCCACATCTCTTCTGATCAGTGACCTTGTTGTACTTTCGATTTCAAATTTGAGCCAAATGTGTTTGTGCTCCAAAAGCTCATTTATAACCCTCTTATATATACATTGCGAAACCCCCTCCATTTTAACCTAGCTTGCTTCAAGTAACTAGTACTTCTTACTTAAGGATTTTTGCATGCTATTGGTTATCTTGTGATATTCATTGTCGGGTTTTGGCCTTGGAAAGAGCAAGCTCTGAGAGCTAAGCAAGAGGAAAGAAAGAAAGCCGAGTGTGACCCCTCGCGAAAGGGCAGACCCCTTCGCGGCAGGAGAGAACCCCAAACACGTGAGGAGTTTTGAGCGGACTAATTTTATTGTTTAAATGTGCAGGAGACCCCATGGCAGATAAATATTTCTATGGGGTTGATCTATCAGTGGGGCGATACCAGCTTGGAAAAGACTTATGGCATTGGATGGAGGAGTTGGAGTACCACTTCTGGTGCTCCCCACTTCGTGGTGAAAAAATGTTGAGCCAAGCCATAAGACGCCTAAAAGGAGAGGCCAAGGAATGGTGCCGCCGAGAGTTCTCTGACAGAGAACGGTCCGCTGAAGCCCCCATCCAGTCTTGGAGTGAGTTGAAGAGGTTCTTTGTGGCGGCGATATGGACTCTGTCAAGAAGAGCCACCCCTCCATACTACCTCCCGGCGAGGGCCCCATGCACCCCGCACCCAGTACCCAGTCGAGCTCCGCCACCATACTCCACTCGGCGGGTCTTCGCCTCGGGCGAACCAACTTCCTTCCGGGAAAGGAGGCGAGGACCCCATCGCCACAAACCCCCTTGGTTGGGCCGCGCACCCCACCGCCCAATACTTGCGCAGCCCATACCTACACAACAAATCCCAACCATCACCAAAATCCAAAAGAAGAGACTCTCGCCCATGAGATTAGAAGGCTCAAAGATGAGTACTTAGAATATGAGCGGGCGAGAGAGAAAAGGAAAGAGAGAAGAAAAGAAAGAGCTCTCCAAAGCCAAATGAGTGAAAAGAAAGACTCACCCGGGCCTTCTACCATACCCCAAGAAGAACTAATCGTTTCATCTTCTCAAACTTGTTGTTCTTCTTTGGCTGTGCGAAAGAAGAAGAAGCCGCGGGCGCGCGAAGAGTTGAAGAAAGCGAAGGCGCTTTGGAAGAAGGCGAGCTCATGCGGGAGCCCCAACTAAGCCCGTACTTGAGGAAGAAGCCACACCGTTGCTGAAGGAGAAGAAGATGATATGCGAAGCAGGACCACGTCTCCCTAACTTGGGAGAAGGTAACTTGTCTCTTCCTTCCAGTAGCACAGAGTATACGCAAGAGTGCGAATCTGTGGTTTCCTTGAGTCCGCATGCTACGAACAAGGGTGATGGATCAGACATTGGTTCGACACCACACCCATTGTTCGAATATATACCAGGACCCCAGGATGCCATGTTTGACATGCTTAGAATGCATGCGTTAAGGAAAGACCCCTTTGTTCCACGAGAGACATCCATGCCTTTCCTTAACAAACATGAGCATCTTAAAATAAATCGAGCTGAAACCATGTTAATGGTTGAGGTGAGAGAGAGAAGCGACTGTTCATCTCTCAACCTCTTGCTTATGCTAATGCTAGTCTCTGCGCGTTGCAGGCCGAAGTTCTTTCTACGACTAGCTTAGTTTCTTCTTCTTGGTTTCGGGAAGCACATGTGCATGTGCTTGGCGAAGGTAAAGCTTCCCTTGACCCCCCACCCCAGTTCCATGAGCAGAGGTCTAAAGTCTTTGGACCGCATGCTTTCCTTGAGTATAACGTTCTTGTTAAATGCCTACAATACTCTAGGAAGCATGTCATGAATTTTTATAAACTTCTGTTCATGATCACGATGCATATAGGAGTTGTCATGCTCATGCATACATATGCATCGCCACCGCGACCCCCCCCAGTCTCCGGTTAAGTTTCGTTTACTAACCTCTAATGCCCTCCAAAGTTTGTTGTGCTTGTTTTCAATTGTAGGAAAAATTTCTTCCCTTAAGATTCGAGGACGAATCTTTTTAAGAGGAGGAATGATGTGATCACGGGATCCCCAAGCAACAACAAGATGACCCAGAACAAAGAGGCGGTCGAGTGAAGCTCGGAGCAAACCCTTGGCGAGTGGGTTCGGAGGCCACTGGCGGCCTAATCCGATGGTCTGGAATAACCCCGGACATGGAAAGGGGCAATGCCTTCACGCGAGGACCCTAAAAGAGGCCTCAAGGCGTAGGAGAGGCTTCTGTGCAAACAGGCATCCAGGCGAAGGCAAGCCACTTTGGCAAAGCCGTCCCTGTGAAGTCTCAAGGCGAAGGATGAACTGCATCGTGCTAAGGCATCCAGAACAGCGAAGCCCCGGGCGGAGCCATTGCTGCAAGCCCGAGGCGAGGCTAGGCTTCCCCAACAAGGGAGTTACGCGATGGCCAATCCTTCAGCGAAGCCATCTCCATAACCCTCCCCTTTGCGAAGCCCTCATGCAACAATGTCCACGAGAAGTCTTTAAGATACGGACGATACTTCCTGGCGAAACTTCCTGGCGAAGGCCAAACCCTTGGGCGACGTCATCCCAGCCAGTCTCCTGGTAAAGGCCACGTCCACAACACGAAGTCTTCCTGTTCTGACGCTAAGGGATATTCTTCTGCGGAGCCTCCAAGCGAAGGCGGAGCCTTCGTTGCAAGTCTCAAAGGGAAAGGCGAGGCCACTAGGCGAAGCCCCCTTTGAGAAAGTTGCCAACAAAGGCGAGGCCTTCCGAGTCGGGTCTCCCATCAGCGAGCCCTAAAGCGAGCCACCTCGGCTTATCCAGTCGGCCAACCACTCCCGACCATTCGGCCCCTCCCGCCTTATACGCCGACACTTGGGAGCGAACTTTTGACCTATTTATCTTTTAAATCGGACATGCATGCAAAAATCTTGTACACTTTATGGCATGCTGCGACTTTTGTAAGAGTCTGTTCCTTTCCTTCCTATAAAAGGAAAGACAAACTCCTAGAACCGGCAGAACATATGTAAAGCTTAAGAAGGACAATTCCTTAAGCCCGGTTCTCACCCCCCTGCTATTTTCCGCCATCCCCTTGATAGATTAATATCATCAAGTTTAATATCTAGTATTGCTTAATCTCGTAGTTAAGAGGTGCTAGATCTTCCATCCTCCCGGGCTTATCGCGAGATATTGCCCAACCTCGTAGTTGGGAGGTGTCGTGGCCGTCTCTATCCTTCTTTGTTCAATCGACTCCACCGAGCTAGATCTGCGCTTCCCAAGTGTCAAATGCGGTCTCGTGGATTCGCGTCAAGCGTACCGTGATCGTATCAGTTGGAAGAGGGCCTTTGTGGCGGATTGAAAGGCATTTGGGAAGTCCCTCCTTGGTCCTTGGTTGCTCTCGGTTCATCATACACTTGGGAAGCTTCGGGTTGCTTCCCTTGTGTCACCTCCATTCTTGCAACTTTCTCACTTGTGGATGCAAGTTGTGCACCCATATCCTCCATCTTTTGAGTTAGTCTCTCAATGGCTTCATACAACTTAAGTTGTGAAGGAGGTGGTGGTGATGAGTCGGATGATGGCATACCTACAAACAAAGATTTCTTTCTTTTGCAATTGAAAATATGAGGTTAGTAGCAAAAGTCTCACCACTCCCTTAGTGTTTGCACTCAACACTCGTGTTTCACTCAAAGAGGCTCTTTTATGGATGAATCACTCTTGCCTTTTACCTCTCTTTTCGGTATCAAACACTCAAAGCACCAATCTTTCAACCTTGTTCAAGGTGAACACACAACAATGGAAACAAGAAAGATAATCTAGTATAAAACCGAAAACAAGTAGCAAAGAAAGTACTAGTTACTTGAAACTAGGTTTTGAAAGAGTTTATGGTGGATGGGGGTTGAAAGAAAGGTATTTTTGGAAACAACAAACAAGTTTTAGTGCAAGTTGTTAAGAACTTTTAGATCAAACGTACTTTTTGTGATGAACTTTGCATGAACACAAGATAAACACTTTATGAACACACTTTTTCTCTCTCTTCAAAAGTTGAACTTTTCTTGAATCTTTTGCATCAATCACACAACTTTCTTCATCACAACATCATTCCAACAAACAAACAACAACTTTTTGCACTTGAACTTTGAAAAATAATGGCCTAAAGTTTCGGCCAATGGTAGAAAAGAGCAACAAGTTTCTTCAAGTTTATAAACGAAAATCAAAGGGTTTTTGAAGAAACTTACAACACAAATCACCAACCAAGCAACAAAGCTCTGATACCACTTGATGTGATCATGGATTGATCAACCTTTGAAGGATCTAGCTTGGAAGATGAACACAAACAACTTGAAACTTTAGGCCGAATTCAAAACACCTCTCCACTACTTGGTGAAGCAATATTTTGAGTGCCAATGGATAGAGATGGATCTAGCACCTCTCAACTACTTGATTGAGCAATACTAGATATAATTCTTGAACCACAAAGCATGGAACAAGGGAATGGATTGGTAGAAATGAGTGTTCAAACCGAAATGGCTCTCTTTGGAGTTCAATTTTCGGATTCAAAAACTGAAATGGAGTTACATACATGTCTACTACTTAAACATGAGAGATGGTGAGTGGAGGGCATTACCCAAAGTGTGGTAGAGACTTTTGGCAACTCCTTCTTGTGTCCACTTACCATTTCCATGTAAGAAAAAGAAGGCATGATGGCAGTACCATAAATGGAGAGGTGGGAGGGAGGAATCTTACCTAGTTTGTGATGTGTTTCCTCAAGGATGAAAACACCTCACACTTGATCTAGCTCAACAAAGGATGAACACTTGATGGAAATGAAGAAAATCAGATTGCGGAAGCTTGAAATTGATAGATATGGCCGCCAACTCCTCTTGAATCTTTGTTCAAGCAAAGATGGTGTTTTGCCTTGGCGACTCCTCCTTCTTGATACTTTGAAAGTTCAAGACAAAGCAAGCCTTTGTTGCCAAAATGGAGGATGTAGATGGATCCAACACCTTCTTCTTCAAGTGAGAAGACAATCTTGGATTTCACTAAACTTGCTCAAGAAACTTGGACAAGAGTTGAGTGGAAAGTGAAGATAGATCAACAAGAGAATCACTCTCAAAGTTGGAAAACGTTTTTCTTCTGAAATGTATGATATGTTCTTTACAAATTTCGTGCAAGCCTCCTTTTATAGGACTAAGGGGCTGCTTACAATGACTAGACACTTAACTAGGCAATTAACTACACAATTCCTCCACTTAAATGTCATAATGAAGGAAATAAAGCTAATACTAAATGCTCAACGTCTATAATCATAAAACACACTTATTCTAGGCTATTATGATGTAAGAATATCCTAGGAAAAGAAAAGAATTCGGATGGAATGAGTTTAAGGCAAAACAAGCCTTTAAAACACCTCATTATGGCTCCAAATGCTCCATAAAGCCTCCAATAAAGCTCCAACGGCTCCACCATTAAATTCCAACGTCTCTTACCTCCTCAAGGCTGTTAGAAACCGAAATAAACATGTCCATTTGATTTTAGAGGCTTTGGAGAAGAAACAACCCATTTAGAGGCCAATTAAGGCTCCAACGGCTATATTCTTAATGAGCAGCCTCTCATTTATGTCCAGCATTAATGCTCAACGTCTCTATCATCTTCATGGCTCCTTCTTGGCTGTTTATATCTCTAGACATCAAAAGAAATCAGGTTGAAAAGCATTTAGAGTGCAATTAACCCATTTATGAGCTAATAATGCTCCAACGGCTAACTCCTTAAATGTTTGGATGCCATTTATGATGAGGCATTGATGACCAACGTCTAGAACTCCATTTATGTTGTTAATGGACGTTTGGACACCATCAAGACTTGGTCTTGCCTTAAAAGTGGCCTTTAGTGCTGGTAAAACATGTAGGGCACCTTGGTCTTGTGTAGGGCTGGGGTACCCTTCATTTGTAGGGTACCCTACGATTGTAGGGCACTTTGAAGAGTTCACCAAGAAGTCATTTGAAGCATGTTGAACACTTGACTGGTGGACATGAATTGAGGGCTCCCGTTGGGTGTGGAGTACCCTAGGAATGGAGGGTACCCTTCAAGTGTAGAACACCCTTGAGAATTGTCCTCCTTGGCATTGGGATGGGCCAATTTGGACATGTCTTGGACCAAGGTGTTGTGAGTGACCTTGGGCCAAGAGTTGAAGGCATGGGCCTTGACTTTGCTTAGGCTCTGATCATCATCTTGGGCTTGAGCATTGTTGTGAGCCCAAATGGTGAGGTTGATGAGTTGGGCATCTTCTTGGGCATAAGATTGGCCCAAGTTGAAGGCATAAACTGCCTTTCCTTCATCTTCTTGTAATTCTCCATATTGCTCCTTAAGTTTAGGCATTCGAGCTCTTGGGTCCTCAAGCCTTATCAAGTGAGCAATTGAATCATTTGGCAGATTCACATCAGTGTGACGGTTTCCATAGCTTTGGGAGGTCCTTCCACTTGGATACCCATGTCTTGAAGCTTGATGGCGCGGTCCCGGTCCTCATTCCGCTCCTCTCCTTGTGCCATGATCCGGATGAAGTTTTGAAGCTTGTCTTGCATTTTTCTCAACCGCGCTCGGGTTAAAGGTCCATTGAGACCTTGGAAAGGGCTAGGAGACTCTCGTGGTGGAGTTGGGTTGATGTCCACATCAACTCCCGACCATTCTGGCACACTCCCGCCTTTCACGCTGACACTTGGGAGCGTACTTATCTACTTTTACCCTTTTTATCTTTTAGTCAGACATGCATGCAAAAGTACTGTACACTTTATGGCATGCATACGTCTTTGTAAAAGTCTGTTCCCTTCTGATGAGGACATCGTCCCAAAGGACCCCCAAGTTCAAGGAGGTCCGCAATCCCAAGCGCGCGCACCCCCAGATCCACTCCAAGGCATTGGCGGACCCATGACCAGATCCCGGTTGAAGCGAGTTCGAGCGAATCTCCACGCCTTCATGAGGCTCATGGCGCAGGACGACCAAGAGGAATCTCGAGCGAAGTCCTTACAGCTTCGTCAGCTCGGCCTCGCGTTGGACGAAGAATCCGCGAAGCCCTTTGGAGCCTTGAGCATAAGCATCCTTGAAGAAGGGAGCAGTCAAACCTTGGTGCGCGAACACTTGAACCCTGAGGAGACCCCAAGTAAAAGCACATTCACGGAGGCTCTTAGCGAAGGCATTCCCGCGAAGGCACTTGGCGAAGACATCCCGCGAAGCCTCCATACTTAACCAGATGGCCGACCAAGTCCGACAGCAAGGCGTCCTTTCTCTGCAGCTACTCGGGAATGTAGGCATCCCTTTTCGAGAAAAAGACACCCGAATACTTTTTAG
Source organism: Stellera chamaejasme (assembly GCA_024586325.1). Taxonomy (NCBI): domain Eukaryota; kingdom Viridiplantae; phylum Streptophyta; class Magnoliopsida; order Malvales; family Thymelaeaceae; genus Stellera; species Stellera chamaejasme. The sequence goes on from CM044981.1 coordinate 26,095,504, forward strand.
GCTAGCTTTTCCTTTTCACCTTTTTGGAAACTTTTTTACTCTGCACGCATGTCAAAGAGCACTGTTTGCTCTCTGCGTGCACGTACGGCTGTACTGAGCCGATTTACTTCTCACATCCCTCCACTATATAAGTTAGGAACAACACCATTGTAACCTAGAACATATTATTGAATTTAAGCAATTCGGCTGAAACACTCCCGGGGAGTCATCGGCTTTTGTGTTCTCCATTCTTGCATCTCCATTTCCCTAGTGATCCAGGCAAGAGGATCCAAGCATAATATCTAGTATTGCTTGACCTTGTGATGTGATCACAGGGGGGTAAGTGATCACGAGCTCGGATCTAGCTCATTGGAGGTGGTTTCCAGAAGAGTGGAAACGAAGAACAGAGGGAGAAAACGAAGAACACAAAGTTCGGCCAAGGGAACCTCCTCACTACGGGGTGAGGCAATGCCCTTGAAAATGCCTGGGAAAGGAAAATGGGACCTAGAACCTTTTGACTACGAGATCAAACAATGCTAGGTATTATATTGGATCCTCTTGCAATGGATCACTAATGGATTGGTGGAGCAAGATTTGAGACCCAAAAAGAACAATATGCGTATTTCAGCAAATATGTGTTCTTACAAAATGAGTTCTATGGTTACAATGGTTACAAGCTTCCTTATATAGAAGGAAAATGGTAAAGGAAAATAAAGAGTGACTTGACAAGGGAACCAACTTCCTTGGTTTAGGGTGGGCGAAATGAGAGGTGGCAGATGATGTGACATTGTAGGCTACCTGCTCTGGCGGCGTCCAATTCCCCAGAATTGGAATTGGCGGGAAATGGGAGGAAGGGCCTCTGCATAAGTTGAAGGGTTCGCCTGACTTGCGTATGGAGGCTTCTTCAGGTTGGCGAACACCTGGGGCTTCGCTTGCTTCTGGAAGTGAGGCACAGGGTCTTCGCCAATAGCCATGGGTTCGCCAAGGACTATGGGTTCGCCAAGAACCATGGTTTCACCAAGGACTATGGGTTCGCCAATGGTCAGGGGTTCGCCAATGGGGCTTCGCAAGCACAACCTCATCTTGGAACTTGGCCTTAACTTGGAGGGGGCGCGTAGGGTCCTTTCCTGATGATCTCGCAGCCGTGGCTGAGCCTTGGGGGCTTCGCCGGTGCCTATAGTGTCGCTTCTCCTCATCTGAGCCTTCGCCAAGGGTCCTTCAGACCCTTGGGAGGAAAGGTCGTCCCTTGTCACAAAAATGGGGCTGATGTCCACATCACCTTGTAGTCAAGAGGTGCTAGATCCCATCTCCTTTCCCAGACATTTTCAAGGGCATTGCCTCGCCTCGTAGTGAGGAGGTTCCCTTGGCCGTCTTTGTGATCTCCGTGTTCTTCCTCTGTTTCCGTTTCTGTTTTCTGGAAAACCGCCTCCACCAAGCTAGATCCGAGTTCGTGATCACGAAACCCCCTGTGATCACATCAAGTGGTATCAGAGCCAAAGTGCTTGTCGGAGGTATCGTGTTCTTTGCTTAGTTTTTCTCAAGCAAAATCCTTTTGCTACCTTTCTTACGCTTGAAGAAATATCGGTTGATGAACTCAGTTGAAACCGAAAGGTTGTTTAAAAAGTGCGTTTGTAAAAGCCAAGAGTCTCGAGTTTAAACAAAAGAAGAGTTGTTTTATCGCATACAAAGCGCAGAGAAAAGTTTTATAAAGAAAGAAAAACACTGCACAAAGTTTCTGTATCTGAGAAAAGTTCTTGAATGTTCTTGCGTGTTCTTATCAAAACACAAGTAAACAGTGTTTTTAATCCGAAAATAGTTTCAGAACTTGAACAAAAAGTGTTTGTAACTGCAAAAAGCCTTTTCTCATCTTCCAACCTGTTTCTTTCGACCCCAACTCAACCCTGACATCCCACAAAACTGGTTTCAAGTAACTAGTCATTTTCTTGGGTTTCAAGTTGCGGTTTTACTAGAGTTTTGTTTGTGTTTTCTTGCGTGTTCATCTTTGATCCAAGGTTGAAAACGGTATCAAGTTTAGAGAGCTTGTGAAGGCCATAAGTGAACAATTTGGAGTGACAAAGTGTTGTGAGAAACACGAGAGCGAGAGTAAACACTCAGGGAGTGGTGAGGTTCTTTCCTGACTACATATTTTCAATAGTATTGTGTTACAGATGGTTTCGTCAAATTCATCCCCTCCTCATCCATCCCAGCAAGCTGTGCACAGCACGCTAGTGAAGATCTTACAGAGGTTAGAAGACTTGGGAGCTCAGGTCACTACTACGAATGAGCGACTAACGAGAGTGGAGGTAGCTCAAGGAAAGCAACCGGAAAGCTCGCAAGCCCACGAGGATGCCCACGCATCGCGGGCTCAAGACGGAGTCACCCATACCACTTTCGATCCAGCATCAATGAGGCCACAGGTGATACGATCACGGGGACGCTTGACGCGAAACCGCGAGATCGTCCGGAAGCGCAGATCTAGCTCGGTGGAGTCGATGAACAAAGAAGGATACATTCGGCCACGGACACCTCCCAACTACGAGGTTGGGCAATATCCGCGATAAGCCTGGGGAGTATGGAAGATCTAGGACCTCTCAACTACGAGATTGAGCAATACTAGATATTAAACTTGATGATAAACAATCTATCAAGGGGGATGGCGGAAGATAGCAGGGGGGGTGAGAACCGAGCTTAAGGAATGTTCCTTCTTAAGCTTTACATATGTTCTACCTAATTCTAGGAGTCTGTTGTTCCTTTTATAGAGAAGAAGGGAACAGACTTTTACAAAAAGGTGCATGCATGCCATAAAGTGTACAGTACTTTTGTATGCATGTCTGACTAAAAGTTAAAAAGGTAAAAGTGGATAAGTTCGCTCCCAAGTGTCAGCGTAAAAGGCGGGAGGGGCCGAATGGTCGGGAGTGGTTTGGCCGACTTGATAAGATTAGGTGGCTTTGCTGGAAGGCATCGTAAGACTGGAGGCCCCGCTCTGAAGGCTTCGCCCTCGTTAGGAAACTTCGCGGAGAAGGCTTTGCCTGGTTTGGCCTCGCCTTCTCTTGGAGGCTTCGCTAAGAAGGTTTCGCCTTGCTTGGAGGCTTCGCAGTAGGAAAACTCTTCTTTAGCGTCTGAACTGGAAGTCTTCTTGTTGTAGACGTTGCCTTTGCCAAGAGACTTGCTGGGATGACTTCGCCCAGAGGCTTTGCCTTCGCCAGGAAGCTTCACGGGAAGGCCCTGCCATTTCTCTAGAGACTTCTCGTGGACATTGTTGCATGAGGGCTTCGCCTTGGGGGGGTCCGCGAGGATGGCTCCGCCAGGAGGCTTTGCCATCGCCGGAACACCTTTGTTTGAGGAAGCCTAGCCCTCGCCTTGAGGCTTCGCAGGAATGGCTTTGCTTGGAGGCTTCGCCAGTGTTCTGGATGCCTGATGAGGACATCGCCCCAAAGGACCCTCAGGTTCGGAAGACCCACAACCTCAAGCACGCGCGACCCCGGTCCGTTCAAGGCCTTGGCGGACCCATGACCAGTCCCGGCTGAAACAAGTCCAAGCGAACCTTAATGCTTTCATGAGGCTCATGGCGCGGGACGATCGAGAGGAGTCTCGGGAGAAGGCCTTACAGCCTTCACCAACTCGGTATCGCTACCGGACGCAGAGTGTGCGAAGCCCCTTGGAGTCTTAAGCATAAGCGTTCTTGAAGAAGGAGTAGCCCGGTCTTAAGCGCGCGAACACTTGGCGAAGGAGAAGGCCTCGGCCAAGGGCAACTCCGCGAAGGCACCCGGCGGAGGCATTCTAGCGAAGGCTCCTAGCGAAGGCCTTTCGCGTAATCTCGAGCTTCACCGGTTGACCGACCAAACGACACATGGTGTCTTTTCTCCGCCGATACTCGGATAGACAAACAACCACTTTTAGTCTAGCCTTACCTTTTAACCTTTTTAGAAGCTTTTCACTCAGTAAGCGTGCAAAAGTACTTTGTACTTTCTGCAAGCATGCACATTCGAAATACTCCTTTTACTTCTTCCATTTCACTTCACTATATAAGCTAAGTGGCGGTCACCATTGTAACCTAGAACATATTATTGAATTTAAGCAATTGGTGAAACACTCCCGGGAGTCATCGGCTTTTGTGTTCTCCACTCTTGCATTTCCATTTCCCTAGTGATCCAGGCAAGAGGATCCAAGCATAATATCTAGTATTGCTTGACCTTGTAGTCAAGAGGTGCTAGATCCCATCTCACTTCGAGGCATTTTCAAGGGCATTGCCTCACCTCGTAGTGAGGAGGTTCCCTTGGCCGACTCTGTTTCCTTCGTGTTCTTCCTCTGTTCTTCGTTTCCATTCTTGCTGGAAACCGCCTCCTCCGAGCTAGATCCGAGCTCGTGATCACGTTCCCCCACCGTGATCACATCAAGTGGTATCAGAGCCAAAGTGCTTGCTGGAGGTACCGTATCAGCTGCAGTGGGTCGACGACAGAACCTTTGTAAAGGTTGTCAAACAAGTCGAAGTCCCAATCAAGATCGGCAAGTATGAGGATTCCATCACTTGTGATGTAGTGCGAATGCAGGCGACCCACATCCTCTTGGGCAGACCCTGGCAATATGACAAGGAGGCCATACATTATGGCAAAGCCAACAAATATGCCCTCACTCACCTTAGTAAACCATACACCCTGCTTCCCCTCACCCCAACTCAAGCCCATCAGGATCAAATCCATCTGGCTAGTAAGTCTGAGGAAAAAGAAAGGGGGAGGGCAGGGAGCGGAGAGAAAATGGTGAGAAGGTTCAAGGAACCTTGAGTGAACGGAAAGGGTGTGCATTAATGGGAAACACCCCGAGAGAGCCCACGAGAAAACAAGAGTGTCTTCCTCCCATAGCCAAAGAGAGGGATTTTAAAAGAGCGTTCCTTGGAAACAGGATCTGTTTTCTCCTGATCCCCACTCACTGCATGCTAACACTTGACAATGTGTCTTCTCTTCCTTTCTATGTGCGAAGGTCCTGCAAGAATTCGGCGAAGTATTTGATGAGCCGCGAACCCTTCCTCCATATCGCGGCATCGAGCATCAAATCGACTTGCTTCCGGGGGCACCTTTACCCAACAAGGCCGCCTACCGGACCAATCCCCAAGAATCCAAAGAGATCCAGTCGCAAGTTCAAGAGTTGTTAGACAAAGGGTTCATCCGCGAAAGCCTGTCGCCATGCGCGGTCCCAGTCATACTCGTACCAAAGAGCGATGGCACTTGGCGCATGTGCATGGACTGTCGCCCCATCAACTCTATCACAGTAAAGTATCGCCACCCTATACCTAGACTTGATGACATGTTAGACGAATTGAGTGGTGCTTGTGTGTTTTCAAAAATTGACCTTAGAAGTGGATATCACCAAATTCGGATGAAGGAAGGTGATGAATGGAAAACTGCTTTCAAAACCAAGATTGGTTTGTATGAGTGGAATGTTATGCCCTTCGGGTTATCTAACGCACCAAGTACTTTCATTCGTCTGATGAATCATGTTTTGTGGCATTACATATGGAGATTTGTGGTAGTATACTTTGATGACATACTAGTTTATTCTAAGAACCATGAGGAGCATGTTGAGCATCTGAGGCAAGTCCTTCATACGCTTAGGTTAGAAAAACTGTATGCCAAATTTGAAAAGTGTGTATTCGCATCCCAGGAAGTTAACTTTCTTGGATATGTCGTGGGTGCGGAGGGAGTCAAGGTAGACGAGAGTAAGATCAGTGCCATTCGGGACTGGCCTACTCCTAACTCCTTAACTGAGGTCAGGTCCTTCCTAGGACTTGCTAGTTTTTACAGGAGATTTGTTAAAAACTTCTCTTCCATTGCTGCCCCTTTGCATGAACTGGCTAAGAAGAATGTCGTCTTTGAATGGGGTCAGTCGCAAGAGAAATCTTTTAACGAATTAAAATCTCGTCTGACAAATGCCCCTCTACTCACTTTGCCAAACTTCGACAAGGTGTTCGAGGTTGAGTGCGATGCCAGTGGTATAGGCATCGGTCTTTGTCTTGCACCAAGAAGGCCGTCCCATCGCCTTTTTAGTGAAAAGTTGAGTGGAGCCACCTGAATTACTCCACGTATGACAAAGAGCTATACGCTCTTGTGAGATCCTTACAAACGTGGAGCCATTATCTTACGCCTAGAGAATTCGTAATCCATACGGATCACTTGTCTTTGAAGTACCTTCAAGGACAAGGAAATTTGAGCAAAAGGCATGTTAGGTGGGTAGAGTTCATTGAGTCTTTCTCCTATGTTATTAAGTATAAAAAGGGCAAAGACAATGTCGTTGCTGATGCTCTATCAAGGAGGTATGCATTACTCATGACTCTCGATACGAGGATTGTTGGTTTTGAGGGTTTAAAAGGAATGTATGAACATGACGTGGATTTTGGTGAAATATTTGCCAAGCTGTGTTAAAGGAAGCCAAAGAGGCTACTATGTTTTTGATGGTTTTCTGTTTAAGTTGAAAAGGTTGTGCGTCCCCAGAGGGTCAATGCGCGAAGTGATCATCAAGGAGGCACATGGAGGTGGTCTCATGGGACACTTCGGTGTCCAAAAGACGCTTGAGGCCGTTAAGGAAAACTTCTTCGGCCCGGCATGAAGAAGGATGTCACCAAAGCTTGCGCCGGATGTGTCACATGCCACCAGGCCAAGTTGACTCTCCAACCGAAAGGGAAGTACACTCCTCTTCCCACACCTTCATTCCTTGGGTTGAAATAAGCATGGACTTTATAAGTGGTTTACCTAGGTCATCGCATGGTCATGATGCTATATTTGTGGTAGTTGATAGGTTCTCCAAAATGGCCCATTTCATCCCATGTCATAAAACTGAAGATGCCTCTCATGTGGCGGAATTGTTCTTTAATAACATCGTTAAGTATCATGGCCTCCCGCGATCCATTGTTAGCGATAGAGATTCGAGATTCCTAAGCCATTTCGCGAACCCTTTGGTCTAGGCTAGGCACCGGTCGATGTACTCCACATCCAGTCACCCTCAAACAGACGGCCAAACCGAAGTGACTAATAGGACCCTCACCACTATCCTGCGCACCCTCCTTAGGAAAAATCTGAAAGAATGGGAAAAATGCTTGCCTCATGTAGAGTTTGCGTATAACCGAGCCTACCATTCCTCTACATCCCATAGTCCTTTTGAGATTGTATATGGCTTCAATCCTTTAACCCCTTTGGACTTAATCGCATTAGACTACACTGAGCAATTGGACGTAGATGGGAAAGAAAAGGCCCGACGCATGAAGGACTTGCATGCTAAGATTCACAAACAACTTGAGAAAATTAATGAGTCTTACGCAAGCGAGTTAATAAGGGCAGAAAATTTAGAAGTTTTCAAGTCGGGGATTGGGTATGGTTACATTTAAGAAAAGATCGATTTCCCAGGCTAGGAAAAGCAAGCGGCGCCAAGAGGCGATGGCCCCTTTCAAATCACTAAAAATAGGAGAAAATGCTTATGTACTTGACTTACCTTGCGATGGCTCTTATAATGTACATGCAACTTTTAACGTTTGTGATTTAGCTCCTTTGAAGGACAAGCAGATTTTAAGAATCCATGGACGGATTCTTTTGAAGAAGGAGAGTATGATGAGGACATCGCCCCAAAGGACCCTCGGGTTCCGGAAGACCCACAACCTCAAGCACGCGCGACCCTCGGTCCGTTCCAAGGCCTTGGCGGACCCATGACCAGTCCCGCTGAAACAAGTCCAAGCGAACCTTAATGCTTTCATGAGGCTCATGGCGCGGGACGATCGAGAGGAGTCTCGGGAGAAGGCCTTACAACTTCACCAACTCGGTATCGCTACCGGGCAGAGTGTGCGAAGCCCCTTGGAGTCTTAAGCATAAGCGTTCTTGAAGAAGGGAGCAGCCCGGTCTTAAGCGCGCGAACACTTGGCGAAGGAGAAGGCCTCGGCCAAGGGCAACTCCGCGAAGGCACCGGCGGAGGCATTCTAGCGAAGGCTCTAGCGAAGGCCTTTCGCGTAATCTCGAGCTTCACCGGTTGACCGACCAAACGACACATGGTGTCTTTTCTCCGCCGATACTCGGATAGACAAACAACCACTTTTAGGCTAGCCTTACCTTTTTACCTTTTTAGAAGCTTTTCACTCTGTAAGCGTGCAAAAGTACTTTGTACTTTCTGCACGCATGCACATTCGAAATACTCCTTTTACTTCTTCCATTTCACTTCACTATATAAGCTAAGTGGCAGTCACCATTGTAACCTAGAACATATTATTGAATTTAAGCAATTCGGCTGAAACACTCCCGGGGAGTCATCGGCTTTTGTGTTCTCCACTCTTGCATTTCCATTTCCCTAGTGATCCAGGCAAGAGGATCCAAGCATAATATCTAGTATTGCTTGACCTTGTAGTCAAGAGGTGCTAGATCCCATCTCACTTCCCAGGCATTTTCAAGGGCATTGCCTCACCTCGTAGTGAGGAGGTTCCCTTGGCCGACTCTGTTTCCTTCGTGTTCTTCCTCTGTTCTTCGTTTCCATTCTTGCTGGAAACCGCCTCCTTCAAGCTAGATCCGAGCTCGTGATCACTTCCCCCCCTGTGATCACATCATTCTGGATGCCTTAGCATGATGCAGTTCATCCTTCACCTTGAGACCTCACAGGGACGGCTTTGCCAAAGGGCGTTGCCTTCGCCTGGATACCTTCGTGTGCAGAAGCCTCTCCTACGCCTTGAGGCCTCTCGTAGGGTCCTCGCGTGGAGGCGTTGCCTTTTCCATGACAGGTGCTAGTCTAGACCATGGATTAGGTCGCCTGGGCCTCTGAACCCACTCGCCGAGGGGTTGCTCCGAGCTTCACTCGACTGCCTCTTCGTGCAGGACTTCTTGTTCTTTGCTTGGGGATCCCATGATCACATCATTCCCTCCCCTTAAAAAGATTCGTCCTCGAATCTTAAGGGAAGAAAACTTCCTACAACGAAAACAAGCACACCAAACTTTGAAGAGCATCAGAGGTTAGTGAGTGAAAACCTAACCGGAGACGGGGGGTCGCGGTGGCGATGCATATGTATGCGTGAGCATGACAACTCCTATATGCATCATGAACATGAACAAAAGTCTATAAAAATTCATGACATGCTTCCTGGAGTATTTTATGTTTTTAACAAGAAATTTATACTCAAGAAAAGCATGCGGCCTAAAACCCTTAGACCTTTGCTCATGGAACTGGGGTGGGGGGTCTAGGGAAGCTTTACCTTCGCCAAGCACATGCAGATGTGCTTCCCAAGACAAAGAAGGAAAAACTAAGCTAGTCATAGAAGGAACATCGATGCAGAGACTAGCATTAGTATAAGCAAGAGGTTGAGAGGGGTCTCTCTCTCTCGCCTCGACCATTAACATGGCTTTAGCCTTAGTTATTTTAAGATGCTCATGTTTGCTAAGGAAAGGCATGGATGTCTCTCGTGGAATAATGTGGCCTTTCCTTAACGCATGCATCTTAAGCATGTCGAACATGGCATCTGGGGGGTCCCATGTATATATTCGAACAATGGGTGCGGTGTCGAACCGATGTCTGATCCATCACCCACGTTCGTAGCATGCAGACTCAAGGAAACCATAGATTCGCACTCTGGCGTATACTCGGTGCTACTAGAAGGAAGAGACAAGTTACCTTCTCCCAAGTTAGGGAGATGTAGACCTGCTTCGCATATCATCTTCTTCTCCTTTAGCAACGGTGTGGCTTCTCCCTCAAGTGCGGACTTAGTTGGGACTCCCGCATGAGCTCTGCCTTCTTCCAAAGCGCCTTCGCTTTCTTCAACTCTTCGCGCGTCCGTGGCCTCTTCTTCTTCCTGTACAGCCAAAGAAGAACAACAAGTTTGAGAAGATGAAACGGTTAATTCTTCTTGGGGTATGGTAGAAGGCCCGGGTGAGTCTTTCTTTTCACTCATTTGGCTTTGGAGAGCTCTTTCTTTTCTTCTCTCTTTCCTTTTCTCTCTCGCCCGCTCATATTCTAAGTACTCATCTTTGAGCCTTTTAATCTCTTGGGCGAGAGTCTCTTCTTTTGGATTTTGGTGAGGGTTGGGATTTGTGGTGTAGGTATGGGCTGCGCAAGTATTGGGCGGTGGGGTGCGCGGCCCAACCAAGGGGGTTTGTGGCGATTGGGGCCCTCGCCTCCTCTCTGGAAGGAAGTTGGTTCGCCCGAGGCGAAGACCCGTCAGTGGAGTATGGTGGCGGAGCTGCTGGGGAGTCTTGGGTGCGGGCGCATGGGGGCCCTCGCTTGGGAGTAGTATCGAGGGCGAGGCTCTTCTAGACAGAGTCCATATCGTCGCCACTGCAACCTCTTCAACTCACTCCAAGTCTGGATGGGGGCTTGGCGGATCGCTCTCTGTCAGAGAACTCTCGACGACACCATTCCTTGGCCTCTCCTTTTAGGCTTCTTATGGCTTGGCTCAACATTTCTTCACCACGAAGTGGGAAGCACCAAAAGTGGTACTCCAACCTCTCCATCCAATGCCATAAGTCTTTTCCAAGCTGGTATCGTCCCATTGATAGTTCAACCCCATAGAAATATTTATCCGCCATGGGATCTCCTGCACATTTAAACAATAAAATTAGTCCGCTCAAGCTCCTCACGTGTTTGGGCTCTCTCCTGCCGCGAAGGGGTCTGCCCTTTCGCGAGGGGTCACACTCGGCTTTCTTTCTTTCCTCTTGCTTAGCTCTCAGAGCTTGCTCTTTCCAAGGCCAAAACCCGACAATGAATATCACAAGATAACCACTAGCATGCAAAAATCTTTAAGCAAGAAGTACTAGTTACTTGAAGCAAGCTAGGTTAAAATGGAGGGGGGGTCTCGGCAACAGATATACAAGAGGGTTAGAAATGAGGTTTTTGGCGCACAAACACTTTTGGCTCAAATTTGAAATCGAAATTAGATCAAGGTCACTGTTCATATGAGTTGTGGAATGAACAGATATGAACATTCATATGAACACCAAGAACAATAAGAACACAGATTCGATTTCTTCTACGCTTTTCACAACCAAGCCTTATACACCACTTCTCTTCACTTTTCAACTACAACCTCACTCTTTTGACCGTATAAATCTTTGCACGTTGCGGTTTTGGAACAGAATTGAGATTTGCGACTTTCGCAAAACCGCAATCGCTTTCTTTTCTTTTTCTTCTTCTTCTTCTTCTTGACTTTTTGATTTATGAAGTTGCTAACACAACAACAACTCCTAACACCGAAACAACACAACAGATAAACCGAAATAAAAGGGAATATGGGAGGGTATAGTAAAAGCGAGCAGAGTATAACACGGTTTGAAAATAACGCAAAGATAAATCTTTCTTCAAGTAGGAAATAAAGGGGTTTAACCTTGAAGAAATCACAACAACTCCAGCAAGCGATCTGGCTCTGATACCACTTGATACGATCACGGGGACGCTTGACGCGAAACCGCGAGATCGTACGGAAGCGCAGATCTAGCTCGGTGGAGTCGATGAACAAAGAAGGATAAATTCGGCCACGGACACCTCCCAACTACGAGGTTGGGCAATATCCGCGATAAGCCTGGGGAGTATGGAAGATCTAGGACCTCTCAACTACGAGATTGAGCAATACTAGATATTAAACTTGATGATAAACAATCTATCAAGGGGGATGGCGGAAGATAGCAGGGGGGGTGAGAACCGAGCTTAAAGAATGTTCCTTCTTAAGCTTTACATATGTTCTACCTAATTCTAGGAGTCTGTTGTTCCTTCGATGTGATCACAGGGGGGGGTAAGTGATCACGAGCTCGGATCTAGCTCGTTGGAGGCGGTTTCCAGCAAGAATGGGAAACGAAACAGAGGAAGAACACGAAGGAAACAGAGTTCGGCCAAGGGAACCTCCTCACTACGAGGTGAGGCAATGCCCTTGAAAATGCAGGGAAGGAAAATGGGACCTAGAACCTTTTGACTACGAGATCAAACAATGCTAGGTATTATATTGGATCCTCTTGCAATGGATCACTAATGGATTGGTGGAGCAAGATTTGAGACCCACGAAGAACAATATGCGTACTTCCGCAAATATGTGTTCTTACAAAATGAGTTCTCCCTAATACTTAGGTTACAACCTCCTTTTATAGAAGGAGAAAGAAAGAAGGAAATAATAAAAGATGTCTTGACAAGGGAACAGCTTCCTGGATCTATGGTAGGCGAAATGAGAGGTGGCAGCGGATGTGACATTGTAGGCTACCTGCTTTTGCGGCTCCCATTTCCCCATGAATTTGCTTTCGGCGGGAAAAGGGAAGAAGAGGGCCTCTGCACAAGTTGAAGGGTTCGCCTGACTTGCGTATGGAGGCCTCTTCTGCTTGGCGAACACCTGGGCTTCGCTTGCTTCTGGAAATGAGGCACAGGGTCTTCGCCAACGACCATGGGGGTCGCAAAGAGCCATGGCCTCGCAAATGGCCTTGGCCTCGCCAAAGGCCAAGGGTTCGCCAATGGGGCATGGGTGCGCCAAGAACATAGCGACCACGGACTTGCCTTGGGGCCTCGCCGGTGCCTAGAATGCTGCTTCTTCTTCGCCCGTGCCTTCGCCAAGGGCCCTTTAGACCTTCTGGATGAAGGGTCGCGCCTTGTCTCAAAAATGGGGCTGATGTCCACATCATACCCTCCCTCTTCAGAAGAATCCGTCCTCGGATTCATAAGGAAATTGTCCCTACAAATCTTAAGACACCACAACAAACTTGAAGAGATATCAAGGGTTAGTGAACTAAAATCAAGTGGGTGTGCCCACATCAAAAATTGGTCTCTAAGGATCCTACAATGCATCATGATCAGGGACCAAATCCTAGATAGATGCATGAGACACTTCCAATCACTTAGACATAGGGGCATTATGTGGGGGTGCCCGCGGCTTATTACATACATGGCTAGGTGATGCGCATTCTTATACTCAAAACATATGGTACCTAGCTCTTGGGTAGCAAACAAGGAGACACTAAGTTGGGGCAAGATGAACAATCCGCTCTTTCTTGCTCCGGTGCCATGAAAGCACACCAGTGCCTTATGCCAAAAGCCTTCTTGTTGGCCGAAAATAAATTTAACCGAACAGCATGCAATTTCTACATGCTCAGTTTCAAACAAATTATTCCTACATGTGCCGGGGTCATGTACAAGTCTGACCCTAGCAAGCTTCCCGACCCTTCGCAACATGTTCAACCCATTAATTTTCTTGGCATAGGCCAGGATGGGGTCATTCAATTCAGCGCGTGGTAGGATCATGGTTCTATCAATATTCATATAAAAAATGTATGAGTGCTTCCTAGCTAAAGTAGGCATGCACATGACAGTTTTAGCATAAATCATTTCATGGTCACAAAATTGCAAAGTCTCATCACTAGGAGGAAATGGTATGTTACCTCTCCCCAAGTTAGGGGAGGGAGGCTCCTGCTCCGACACCGAGGCGTCTTCTGCCTCTTGTAAACAACCCAAAGTTTCTTTATCACCGGTTCCTGGAATAATCAAAGAAGAACAACATTCATTAAAAGATTTAGGCGTTAGCCCTCCATTGATCTCGGTTGAAAGCTTGGGTGTTTCACTCTCTGGGTTTTGAAGAGCCTTTTTCTTTCTTTTCTCTTTCTCTCTTTTTCTCTCACTCTCACACCATTCCTTCATAAGGTCTCCCACTTGTGAGACTTCCTTTCTTATCTCCTTTAAATCTTTTTCCATCTCCTTGAAATCTGCTCTAATTTCTTGAGTGAGATTTTCCAAAGGGGTTAGTGCACAAGGAGGATTCGGGTTCATTCTTGGAGAAGGGGTGGAGTGGGCTGATGGTGCGGCTCTTCTTTCGGTGGTTATAGGGGAGTAGTGTGGGGGACTCGGAGATGAGCTATGTGAGGTGCAGGGTCTCGACCGATGGGTAGAGGTTGGGGTCAAATGTGCGATGGGGGTTTGGGTGCCATACCGCCGCCTCATCACACTTTTCAAACGATCCCAAGACGGTATGAACTCTAACCCTCGATCACTTCTCTTTGTGGCGTATTCGCACCACCAATACCAAGCTTCACCTCTTAGCATCTCAATGGCTATGTCAAGCTTCTCGAGTCCATGAGCACCACTTTTGGCAAAGAATGCCTCAAGATGGTGTTCCCATGACTCGAACCCGAAAGGGTCATCATCCCCTCGAAACTTAAGGGTTCGCGCCATTTGTATCCCTACACACTTAAACAATAATGTCAGTACCACTCATTTCCTCACGTGTATGGTTGGCCTCTCGTTTGTGTTTAGGGACACACTCAGTACCACTTCTCTCTCGTGTTTAGAACACAACGGTTCTTTCAAGCCTCAAAACTTACCACCAATCTCGATTAAGATCAAATGCGAACATGCAAAGAATATCCAATGAAATCTTAGCAATATCCGAAACAAGTAAAGCACAAAGTTCTAGTTACTTGAAACTAACTTTGAGAGTTTAGGGTGATATGGGGGTTGAAAGAAGTAAGGTATGTATGAGAGAAGGCTCTTTTATCCACACAAACACTTTTGTTCAAGTTCCTCAAATATTTTCGGATCAAATTACTGTTCGGATGTGTTTTGATATGAACGCTCAAGAACACTCAAGAACACTCAAACTTTTTCTTTCTTCAAATGTTCTTTTTGTGCACAACCACAACAACTTTTCTTTTCTTTTCAACTTCCAATCCGAAAATGTTTCTTTCTTTACTCAACTTCAATAAACAACATCCAAATATGAGTTTTGCTCGAATCACAGGAACCACGCACAAATATTTTCGGTTTCTCTTCAACCACAAAACGTTTTTCTTCAAGTGTAAGAAAGAATGCAATGGTTTTACTTGAAGAAAACAAACAACCGATACGGTATGATACCTCCGACAAGCGCTTTGGCTCTGATACCAACTGATGTGATCACAGGGGGGGTAAGTGATCACGCGCTCGGATCTAGCTCGTTGGAGGCTGTTTCCAGCAAGAATGGAAACGAAACAGAGGAAGAACACGAAGGAAACAGAGTTCGGCCAAGGGAACCTCCTCACTACGAGGTGAGGCAATGCCCTTGAAAATGCATGGGAAAGGAAAATGGGACCTAGAACCTTTTGACTACGAGATCAAACAATGCTAGGTATTATATTGGATCCTCTTGCAATGGATCACTAATGGATTGGTGGAGCAAGATTTGAGACCCACGAAGAACAATATGCGTACTTCCGCAAATATGTGTTCTTACAAAATGAGTTCTACCTAATACTTAGGTTACAACCTCCTTTTATAGAAGGAGAAAGAAAGAAGGAAATAATAAAAGATGTCTTGACAAGGGAACAGCTTCCTGGTTCTATGGTAGGCGAAATGAGAGGTGGCAGTGGATGTGACATTGTAGGCTCCCTGCTATTGCGGCTCCCATTTACCCATGAATTGCTTTCGGCTGGAAAATGGAAGAAGAGGTCCTCTGCACAAGTTGAAGGGTTCGCCTGACTGGCGTTTGGTGCCTCTTCTGCTTGGCGAACACCTGGGCTTCGCTTGCTTCTGGGAATGAGGCACAGGGTCTTCGCCAACGACCATGGGGGTCGCAAAGAGCCATGGCCTCGCAAATGGCCTTGGCCTCGCCAAAGGCCAAGGGTTCGCCAACGGGGCATGGGTGCGCCAAGAACATAGCGACCACGGACTTGCCTTGGGGCCTCGCCGGTGCCTAGAATGCTGCTTCTTCTTCGCCCGTGCCTTCGCCAAGGGCCCTTTAGACCTTCTGGACGAAGGGTCGCGCCTTGTCTCAAAAATGGGGCTGATGTCCACATCAAGTTCGCTCCCAAGTGTCAGCGAAAAAGACGAGAGGGGCCAGAATTGTCGGGAGTGGTTTGGCCGACTTAATAAGCATAGGTGGCTTTGCTGGAAGGCTTCGTCTGACTGGAGGCCCCGCTCTGAAGGCTTCGCCCTCGTTAGGAAACTTCGCGGAGAAGGCTTTGCCTGGTTTGGCCTCGCCTTCTCTTGGAGGCTTCGCTAAGAAGGTTTCGCCTTGCTTGGAGGCTTCGCAGTAGGAAAACTCTTCTTTAGCGTCTGAACTGGAAGTCTTCTTGTTGTAGACGTTGCCTTTGCCAAGAGACTTGCTGGGATGACTTCGCCCAGAGGCGTCGCCTTCGCCAGGAAGCTTCGCGGGAAGGCCCTGCCTTTACTCTAAAGACTTCTCGTGGACATTGTTGCATGAGGGCTTCGCCTTAGGGGGGGTCCGCGAGGATGGCTCCGCCAGGAGGCTTTGCCATCGTCGGAACACCTTTGTTTGAGGAAGCCTAGCCCTCGCCTTGAGGCTTCGCAGGAATGGCTTTGCCTGGAGGCTTCGCCAGTGTTCTGGATGCCTTAGCATGATGCAGTTCATCCTTCACCTTGAGACCTCACAGGACGGCTTTGCCAAAGGGCGTTGCCTTCGCCTGGATACCTTCGTGTGCAGAAGCCTCTCCTACGCCTTGAGGCCTCTCGTAGGGTCCTCGCGTGGAGGCGTTGCCTTTGCCATGACAGGTGCTAGTCTAGACCATGGATTAGGTCGCCTGGGCCTCTAAACCCACTCGCCGAGGGGTTGCTCCAAGCTTCACTCGACTGCCTCTTCGTTTGGGACTTCTTATTGCTGCTTGGGGATCCCATG
The DNA here is from genome assembly GCA_024586325.1 of Stellera chamaejasme. Lineage (NCBI taxonomy): Eukaryota > Viridiplantae > Streptophyta > Magnoliopsida > Malvales > Thymelaeaceae > Stellera > Stellera chamaejasme. The sequence continues at coordinate 26,112,071 of CM044981.1, forward strand.
ATCACATCAACAGGCCACCCCTCACAGTCGTCCCACCACTTCTACGAGAGTAGATCGTGGTGTTGACATCCTGGACAGTGATGATCAAGAGTATTACGCGGAGCCACCACCAAAGTGATACGATCACGGGTACGCTTGACGCGAATCCACGAGATCGTACGGAAGCGCAGATCTAGCTCGGTGGAGTCGATTGAACAAAGAAGGATAGAGACGGCCACAGACACCTCCCAACTACGAGGTTGGGCAATATCTGCGATAAGCCTGGGGAGGATGGAAGATCTAGCACCTCTTAACTACGAGATTAAGCAATACTAGATATTAAACTTGATGATATTAATCTATCAAGGGGATGGCGGAAAATAGCAAGGGGGTGAGAACCGGGCTTAAGGAATTGTCCTTCTTAAGCTTTACATATGTTCTGTCTATTCTAGGAGCCTGTTGTTCCTTTTATAGAAGAGAAGGGAACAGACTCTGACACATGCGCAGACATGCCAAAAGCATAAAGTGCCTAAACAGGCATACTATCCTAGAAAGGTAAAAAGGTAAAAGCTAAAGTAAAAGGTAAGTATTTGAACTCCCAAGCGTCTGCTTTAAAGGAGGGAGTGTTCGGATGGGATGGAGTGGTTAGAAGTGGTCGGCTGCATTATTGAGCATAGGTGGCTTCGCTTCTGGGCTTCGCCTGAACTGGAAGGCCTCGCACTGAAGGCTTTGCCTTCGCTCGGAAGCTTTGCGGAGATGGCTTCTCCGAATGGCCTCACCTTCTCCTGGAGGCTTCGCGAAGAAGACTTTACCTTCACTTTGAAGTCTTTACTTTGGAGATTCTTGCTTGAGGGCTTCGCCGTGAGGTTTCTCAGGAATGGCTTCGCCCGAAGACTTTGCCATCGCCGAGATGCCTTTGCTTAAGAAGCCTAGCCCTCGCCGTGAGGCTGCACAGGGGCGGCTTTGCCAAAGGGCCTCGCCACGCCTGGTGCCTTCGCATGATGAAGTCCAGTCTGCCTTGAGGTTCCTCAGGAATGGCTTCGCTTGAGGGGCTTCGCCATTGCCCGGATGTCTTCGCTTGAAGAAGCCTTGCCTTTGCCTTGAGGCCTTTTGAGGGGTCCTCGCATAGAGGCGTTGCCTTCTCCTGGTCAGGTGATCGCCTGAACCATGGATCAGCCGCTGAGCCTATGAACCTTCTCACCACGGAGTTGCTCCGAGCTTCATTCGCCTGCCTCTTCGTCTGGGACACTTTGTTGTTGCTTGCGGACCTCATGATCACATCATTCCCTCCCTCTTAAAAAGATTCGTCCTCGAATCTAAAGGGAAGAAATTTCTGCAAATGAAACAAGCACAACAAACTTTTACAGAACATTAGGGGTTAGTGAATGAAAGCTCATCGATGGAGACTAGGGGGTCGCGGTGGCGATGCATACAAATGGGGAGCATAATAACTCCAATATGCATCGTAAACATGAACAAAAGTTTATAAAAATTCATAACATGTTTCCTAGAGTATTGTATGCAATTAACAATGAGTTTATACTCGAGGAAAACATGCGGTCCAAAAATTGTAGACCTTTGTTCATGGAGAGGGGGTGGGTCAAGGGAAGCGTTGCCTTCGCAATCCACATGCACTTGTGCTTCCCAAGACAAAGAAGAAGAGACTAAGCTAGTCATAAAAGAAACGCCTTCGCGTGAATCACAAAGACTAGCCTTAGCACAAATAGGAGGTTCAGAGATGGACAATCCGCCCTTTCCCTTCACCTCGGAAACGAGGAGATGCATGCTTTCAGATTCAGCTCCTATGTTCGTAGCATGCAAACTTAAGGAAGCCATGGATTTGCACTTAGGCGTATATCCTTCACTGCTAGGAGAAGAAAGCAAATTACCTTCTCCCACGTTAGGGAGGAGTAGATCCTCTTCGTATATTTTCTTGCCTCCCAGCAATGATGTGGCCTTTTCCTCAAGTGTGGGCTCGGTTGGAACTCCCACGTGAGCTCTTCCTTCTTCCAAAGCCATGGCGCCTTCGCCATCTTCAAGTCTTCGCGCATCCGCGGCCTCTCCCTCTTTCTGCGCAAACAAAGAAGAACTACAAGGTTGAGAAGATGAAATCGTTAGTTCTTCTGGGAGTTTGGTTGAAGGCCCGGGTGCGTCATTCTTTTCACTCAGTTGGCTTTGGAGAGCCCTCTCCTTTCTTCTCTCTTTTCTTTTCTTTTTCTCTCTCTCATACTCGATGTACTCATTCTTGAGTCTTTCAATCGTCTGAGAGATTTCTTCACTTAAACTTAAGTGAGGGTTTGGATTTTGGGTGTGGGTTGAGGCTGCGCAAGCATTGGGGGGTGGGGTGTGCAGCACGGCCGAAAGAGTTTGTGGCGGTTGGGGTCCTCGCCTCCTCTCATTGGAGGGACTAGGTTCGCTTTGGGGCGAAGACCCTTCGAGTGGATTTTGGGTGGGAAGTTGGGCGGGGGCACTGGGTGTAGGGCGCATGGGGAATCGTGCTCGGGAGTAGTATGGGGAGGGCGGCTCTTCTTGAAAGATACCATATCTTTGCCAGAGCAACCTCTTCAATTCATTCCAAGTCCGAATGGGGGCTTCACGGCAACGAGCTCTAAAAAAGGTTTGAGCCGACTCTTGTTGCCACCATTCTCGGGCTTCTCCCTTTAGGCCCCTTATTGCAAGGCTTAACTTCTCTTCTTGGTGAAATCGGAAATACCAGAAGTGGTACTCCAATTCCTCCACCAATGCCATAAGTCTTCTCCAAGTTGGCGTCTTCCTATTGAGGAATGAAACCCGAAGAAATATTTATCCGCCATGGGATCGCCTACACATTTAAACAATAAAGTTAGTACCGCTCAAGCTTCTCACGTGTTTAGGCCTCTCCTTTCGCGAAGGGGTCTGCCCTCTCGCGAGGGGTCACACTCGATTTTTCCTCTCTGCTCTTGCTTGCAGCTCTCAAAGCTTGCTCTTTTCAAGGCCAAGACCCGACAATGAATATCACAAGATAACTTCTAGCATGCAAAAATCTTTAAGCAATGAAGTACTAGTTACTTGAAGCAAGCTAGGTTTAAAAAAAATGGGGGGTTCTTTGGCAGCAAATGTACAAGAGGATCTGAAATGAGGTTTTGGCGCACAAACACCTTTTTGGCTCAATTTGAAATCAAATTTCGATCAAGGTCACTATTCATATGAGTTTTGGTATGAACTTGTATGAACACTCATATGAACACCAAGAATAATAAGAACACAGATTTGATTTCTTTCAATGCTTTAAACAACCAATCTTTGGTACACCACTTCCTTTTCACTCTTCAACTAAAACCTCACTCTCTTTAAGCACTAAATATTCGCACGTTGCGGTTTTGAATCAAAAGCGAGATTTGCGATAAAACCCAGAATCGCGTTCTTTTCTTTTTCTTCTTCTTCTTCTTGTTTCTTCTTCTTCTTTTTTTTTTTTTGACTTTTGATTTATGAAGTTGCTAACACAACAACAACTCCTAACACAGATTCAACACAACAGATAAACCGAAATAAAAGCGGATATGGGAAGGGATACAGATAAGCGAACAGAGTATAACACGGTTTGAAAATAACGCAAAGATAAATCTTTCTTCAAGTAGAAATAAAAAGGGTTTAACCTTGAAGAAATCACAACAACTCCAGCAAGCGATCTGGCTCTGATACCACTTGATACGATCACGGGTACGCTTGACGCGAATCCACGAGATCGTACGGAAGCGCAGATCTAGCTCGGTGGAGTCGATTGAACAAAGAAGGATAGAGACGGCCACAGACACCTCCCAACTACGAGGTTGGGCAATATCTGCGATAAGCACGGGAGGATGGAAGATCTAGCACCTCTTAACTACGAGATTAAGCAATACTAGATATTAAACTTGATGATATTAATCTATCAAGGGGGATGGCGGAAAATAGCAAGGGGGGGTGAGAACCGGGCTTAAGGAATTGTCCTTCTTAAGCTTTACATATGTTCTGTCTATTCTAGGAGCCTGTTGTTCCTTTTATAGAAGAGAAGGGAACAGACTCTGACACATGCGCAGACATGCCAAAAGCATAAAGTGCCTAAACAGGCATACTATCCTAGAAAGGTAAAAAGGTAAAAGCTAAAGTAAAGGTAAGTATTTGAACTCCCAAGTGTCTGCTTTAAAGGAGGGAGTGTTCGGATGGGATGGAGTGGTTAGAAGTGGTCGGCTGCATTATTGAGCATAGGTGGCTTCGCTTCTGGGCTTCGCTGAATGGAAGGCCTCGCATGAAGGCTTTGCCTTCGCTCGGAAGCTTTGCGGAGATGGCTTCTCCGAATGGCCTCACCTTCTCCTGGAGGCTTCGAAGAAGACTTTACCTTCACTTTGAAGTCTTTACTTTGGAGATTCTTGCTTGAGGGCTTCGCCGTGAGGTTTCTCGAAATGGCTTCGCCCGAAGACTTTGCCATCGCCGAGATGCCTTTGCTTAAGAAGCCTAGCCCTCGCCGTGAGGCTGCACAGGCGGCTTTGCCAAAGGGCCTCGCCACGCCTAGTGCCTTCGCATGATGAAGTCCGGTCTGCCTTGAGGTTCCTCGGGAATGGCTTCGCTTGAGGGGCTTCGCCATTGCCGGATGTCTTCGCTTGAAGAAGCCTTGCCTTTGCCTTGAGGCCTTTTGAGGGGTCCTCGCATAGAGGCGTTGCCTTCTCTGGTCGGTGATCGCTGAACCATGGATCAGTGCTGAGCCTATGAACCTTCTCACCACGGAGTTGCTCCGAGCTTCATTCGTCTGCCTCTTCGTCTGGGACACTTTGTTGTTGCTTGCGGACCTCATGATCACATCACGGGGCCTCCGGTCGACGAAGCCTTCCGAAAGCCACCTAAGCTTATTAAGTCGGCCAAACCACTCCTGACCATTCTGGCCCCTCCCGCCTTTCATGCTGACACTTGGGAGCGAACTTATCTACTTTTACCTTTTTATCTTTTAGTCAGTCATGCATACAAAAGTACTGTACACTTTATGGCATGCATGCACCTTTTTGTAAGTCTGTTCCCTTCTTCCCTATAAAAGGAACAACAGACTCCTAGAATTAGATAGAACATATGTAAAGCTTAAGAAGGACAATTCCTTAAGCCCGGTTCTCACCCCCTTGCTATATTCCGCCATCCCCCTTGATCGATTGTTTATCATCAAGTTAAATATCTAGTAATGCTCAATCTCGTAGTTGAGAGGTCCTAGATCTTCCATACTCCCTAGGCTTATCACAGATATTGCCCAACCTCGTAGTTGGGAGGTGTCTGTGGCCGAATCTATCCTTCTTTGTTCGTCGACTCCTTCAAGCTAGATCTGCGCTTCCGTACGATCTCGCGGCTTCGCGTCAAGTGGACCCGTGATCGTATCACTCTAGGCGCAAGCCGCCCAGCTTCCAGGTGAAGCCCCAATCATGCATTTTTGTATTTCCCTCCCATTTTCCCATAAAGTGCAATTTATGGAGAAATGGAAGGGATAAGAGTAGGTAGCCTACAATGTCACTTCCATCAGTAGGTAGCCTACAATGTCACTTCCATCACCATCCCTTCCACTCCAATCCCTTAATTCAAGGATCTTGGTCCCATAATGATACGATCACGGGTACACTTGACGCGAAGCCGCGAGATCGTACGGAAGCGCAGATCTAGCTTGAAGGAGTCGACGAACAAAGAAGGATAGATTCGGCCACAGACACCTCCCAACTACGAGGTTGGACAATATCTGCGATAAGCCTGGGGAGTATGGAAGATCTAGCACCTCTTAACTACGAGATTAAGCAATACTAGATATTAAACTTGATGATAAACAATCAATCAAGGGGGATGGCGGAAAATAGCAAGGGGGTGAGAACCGGGCTTAAGGAATTGTCCTTCTTAAGCTTTACATATGTTCTATCTATTCTAGGAGTCTGTTGTTCCTTTTATAGGGAAGAAGGGAACAGACTCTTACAAAAAGGTGCATGCATGCCATAAAGTGCACAGTACTTTTGTATGCATGTCTGACTAAAAGATAAAAAGGTAAAAGTAGATAAGTTTGCTCCCAAGTGTCAGCGTGAATGGCGGGAGGGGCCAGAATGGTCGGGAGTGGTTTGGCCAACTTGATAAGCTTAGGTGGCTTTGCTGGAGGGCTTCGTCTGACTGGAGGCCCCGCTCTGAAGGCTTCGCCCTCGTTAGGAAGCTTTGCGGAGAAGGCTTTGCCTTGCCTGGTTTGGCCTCGCCTTCTCTTGGAGGCTTCACGAGAAGGCTTCGCCTTGCTTGGAGGCTTCGTAATAGGAAAACTCTTAGCGTATGAACTGGAAGTCTTCTTGTTGTAGACGTTGTGATACGACCACGGGTACGCTTGACGCGAATCCGCGAGATCGTACGGAAGCGCAGATCTAGCTCGGTGGAGTCGATTGAACAAAGAAGGATAGAGACGGCCACAGACACCTCCCAACTACGAGGTTGGGCAATATCTGCGATAAGCCTGGGGAGTATGGAAGATCTAGCACCTCTTAACTACGAGATTAAGCAATACTAGATATTAAACTTGATGATAAACGATCAATCAAGGGGGATGGCGGAATATAGCAAGGGGGTGAGAACCGGGCTTAAGGAATTGTCCTTCTTAAGCTTTACATATGTTCTACCTATTCTGGGAGTCTGTCTTTCCTTTTATAGGGAAGGAAGGGAACAGCCTCTTACAAAAGACGCATGCATGCCATAAAGTGTACAGTACTTTTGCATGCATGTTTGACGAAAAGATAAAAAGGTAAAAGTAGATAAGTTTGCTCCTATAAGGCGGGAGGGGCCAGAATGGGCCGATTGATACGATCACGGGTACGCTTGACGCGAATCCACGAGACCGTACGGAAGCGCAGATCTAGCTCGGTGGAGTCGATTGAACAAAGAAGGATAGAGACGGCCACAGACACCTCCCAACTACGAGGTTGGGCAATATCTGCGATAAGCCTGGGGAGGATGGAAGATCTAGCACCTCTTAACTACGAGATTAAGCAATACTAGATATTAAACTTGATGATATTAATCTATCAAGGGGGATGGCGGAAAATAGCAAGGGGGGTGAGAACCGGGCTTAAGGAATTGTCCTTCTTAAGCTTTACATATGTTCTAGCGTTTCTAGGAGTTTGTCTTTCCTTTTATAGGGAAGGTATGGAACAGCCTCTTACAAAAGACTCATGCATGCCATAAAGTGTACTGTACTTTTGCATGCATGTCGCGAAAAGATAAAAAGGTCAAAAGTTCGCTCCCAAGTGTCGGCGTATAAGGCGGGAGGGGCCGAGAATGGTCGGGAGTGGTTGGCCGACTGGATAAGCCGAGGTGGCTCCGCTTTAGGGCTCTGCTGATGGGAGACCCGGCTCGGAAGGCCTCGCCTTTGTTGGCAAACTTTCTCAAAGGAGGCTTCGCCTAGTGGCCTCGCCTTTCCCTTTGAGACTTGCAACGAAGGCTCCGCCTTCGCTTGGAGGCTCCGCAGAAGAATATCCCTTAGCGTCTGAACTGGAAGTCTTCTTGTTGTGGACGTGGCCTTTACCAGGAGACTGGCTGGGATGACGTCGCCCAAGGGCTTGGCCTTCGCCAGGAAGCTTCGCCAGGAAGTACCGTCCGTATCTTAAAGACTTCTCGTGGACATTGTTGCATGAGGGCTTCGCAAGGGGAGGGTTATGGAGATGGCTTCGCCTGAAGGATTGGCCATCGCCAGAACTCCCTTGTTGGGGGAAGCCTAGCCCTCGCCTCGGGGCTTCGCAGCAATGGCTCCGCCTGGGGGCTTCGCCAGTGTTCTGGATGCCTTAGCACGATGCAGTTCATCCTTCGCCTTGAGACTTCACAGGGACGGCTTTGCCAAAGTGGCTTGCCTTCGCCTGGATGCCTGTTTGCACAGAAGCCTCTCCTACGCCTTGAGGCCTCTTTTAGGGTCCTCGCGTGAAGGCATTGCCCTTTCCATGTCTGGGGTTATTCCAGACCATCGGATTAGGCCGCCAGGGCCTCTGAACCCACTCGCCAAGGGTTTGCTCCGAGCTTCACTCGACTGCCTCTTTGTCTGGGTCATCTTGTTGTTGCTTGGGGATCCCGTGATCACATCGAGCTAGGATGACGTCGCCCAGGGGCTTTGCCTTCGCCAGGAAGCTTCGCAAGGAAGTTCCGTCCGTATCTTAAAGACTTCTCGTGGACATTGTTGCATGAGGGCTTCGCAATGGGGAGGGTTATGGAGATGGCTTCGCCTGAAGGTTTGGCCATCGCCAGAACTCCTTTGTTGGGGAAGCCTAGCCCTCGCCTCGGGGCTTCGCAGGAATGGCTTCGCCTGGGGCTTCGCCAGTGTTCTGGATGCCTTAGCATGATGCAGTTCATCCTTCGCCTTGAGACTTCACAGGGACGGCTTTGCCAAAGTGGCTTGCCTTCGCCTGGATGCCTTTTGCACAGAAGCCTCTCCTACGCCTTGAGGCCTCTTTTAGGGTCCTCGCGTGAAGGCATTGCCCTTTCCATGTCTGGGGTTAATCCAGACCATCGGATTAGGCCGCCTGGGCCTCTGAACCCACTCGCCAAGGGTTTGCTCCGAGCTTCACTCGACTGCCTCTTCGTCTGGGACGTCTTGTTGTCACTTGGGGGATCCCATGATCACATCAGTCCCTCCCCCTTAAAAAGATTCGTCCTCGAATCTTAAGGGAAGAAAACTTCCTACAACCGAAAACAAGCACAACAAACTTTGAAGAGCATCAGAGGTTAGTGAGTGAAAACCTAACCGGAGACTGGGGGTGTCGCGGTGGCGATGCATATGTATGCATGAGCATGACAACTCCTATATGCATCGTGAACATGAACAGAAGTCTATAAAAATTCATGACATGCTTCCTAGAGTATCTTAGACAATTAACAAGAACTTTATACTCAAGGAAATCATGCGGTCTAAAGCTTTTAGACCTCTGCTCATGGAACTGGGGTGGGGGGTCAAGGGAAGCTTTACCTTCGCCAAGCACATGCATATGTGCTTCCCGAGACAAAGAAGAAGAAACTAAGCTAGTCATAGAAAGAACTTCAGACCTCAGCATGCAGAGACTAGCATTAGTATAAGCAAGAGGTTGAGAGATGAACAGGTTGTCCTCTCTCTCCACCTCAGCCATTAACATGGCTTCAGCCCGATTTATTTTAAGATGCTCATGTTTGCTAAGGAAAGGCATGGATGTCTCTCGTGGAATAAAGTGGCCTTTCCTTAACGCATGCATTCTAAGCATGTTGAACACGGCATCCGGGAAGCCCCGTATATATATTCGAACAATGGGTGCGGTGTCGAACCAATGTCTGATCCATCACCCATGTTCGTAGCATGCAGACTCAAGGAAACCAGAGATTCGCACTCTTGCGTATATCCGGTGCTTCTAGAAAGAAGAGACAAGTTACCTTCTCCCAAGTTAGGGAGACGTAGACCTGCTTCGCATATCATCTTCTTCTCCTTCAGCAACAGTGTGGCTTCTCCCTCAAGTGCGAACTTAGCTGGGGCTCCCGCATGAGCTCTGCCTTCTTCCAAAGCGCCTTCGCTTTCTTCAACTCTTCGCGCGCCCGCGGCTTCTTCTTCTTCCTGCATGCCAAAGAAGAACAACAAGTTTGAGAAGATGAAACGATTAGTTCTTCTTGGGGTATGGTAGAAGGCCGGGTGAGTCTTTCTTTTCACTCATTTGGCTTTGGAGAGCCCTTTCTTTTCTTCTCTCTTTCCTTTTCTCTCTCGCCCGCTCATATTCTAAGTACTCATCTTTGAGCCTTCTAATCTCTTGGGCGAGAGTCTCTTCTTTGGATTTTGGTGAGGGTTGGGATTTGTGGTGTAGGTATGGGCTGCGCAAGTATTGGGCGGTGGGGTGCGCGGCCCAACCAAGGGGGTTTGTGGCGATGGGGTCCTCGCCTCCTTTCTGGAAGGAAGTTGGTTCGCCCGAGGCGAAGACCCGTCAGTGGAGTATGGTGGCGGAGCCCGACTGGAGTCTTGGGTGCGGGCGCATGGGGCCCTCGCACGGGGTAGTATGGAGGGTGGCTCTTCTTGGCAGAGTCCATATCGTCGCCACAAAGAACCTCTTCAACTCACTCCAAGGCTGGATGGGGGCTTGGCGGACCGTTCTCTGTCGAGAGAACTCTCGGCGACACCATTCCTTGGCCTCTCCTTTTAGGCGTCTTATGGCTTGGCTCAACATTTTTCACCACGAAGTGGAGCACAGTGGTACTCCAACTTCTCCATCCAATGCCATAAGTCTTTTCCAAGCTGGTATCGCCCATCGATAGATCAACCCCATAGAAATATTTATCTCGCCATGGGGTTTCTGCACATTTAAACAATAAAATTAGCCCGCTCAAACTCCTCACGTGTTTGGGGTTCTCTCCTGCCGCGAAGGGGTCTGCCCTTTCGCGAGGGGTCACACTCGGCTTTCTTTCTTTCCTCTTGCTTAGCTCTCAGAGCTTGCTCTTTCCAAGGCCAAAACCCGATAATGAATATCACAAGATAACCAATAGCATGCAAAAATCTTTAAGTAAGAAGTACTAGTTACTTGAAGCAAGCTAGGTTAAAATGGAGGGGGTTTCGGCAATGAGATATACAAGAGGGTTAGAAATGAGGTTTTGGCGCACAAACACTTTTGGCTCAAATTTGAAATCGAAATTAGATCAAGGTCACTGTTCATATGAGTTGTGGAATGAACAGATATGAACATTCATATGAACACCAAGAACAATAAGAACACAGATCCGATTTCTTCTACGCTTTTCACAACCAAGCCTTATACACCACTTCTCTTCACTTTTCAACTACAACCTCACTCTTTTGAGCGTATAAATCTTTGCACGTTGCGGTTTCGAATAAAACTGAGATTTTGCGACTTTCGCAAAACCGCAACTGCTTTCTTTTCTTTTTCTTCTCCTTCTTCTCTGTTTCTCCTTTTTTTTTTTTTTTTTTGACTTTTGGATTTATGAAGTTGCTAACACCACAACAACTCCTAACACAGAAACAACACAATGAGATAAACCGAAATGAAAGCGGATGGGGGAGTTGAAACGGATGGAATCTAACACGGTTTTGAAAACGCAAAGATAAATCTTTCTTCAAGTAGAAATAAAAAGGGTTTAACCTTGAAGAAATCACAACAACTCCAGCAAGCGATCTGGCTCTGATACCACTTGATACGACCACGGGTACGCTTGACGCGAATCCGCGAGATCGTGCAAGCGCAGATCTAGCTCGGTGGAGTCGATTGAACAAAGAAGGATAGAGACGGCCACAGACACCTCCCAACTACGAGGTTGGGCAATATCTGCGATAAGCACAGGGAGTATGGAAGATCTAGCACCTCTTAACTACGAGATTAAGCAATACTAGAAATTAAACTAGAAGATAAAAGATCAATCAAGGGGATGGCGGAATATAGCAAGGGGGGGAGAGAACCGGGCTTAAGGAATTGTCCTTCTTAAGCTTTACATATGTTCTACCTATTCTAGGAGTCTGTCTCTCCTTTTATAGGGAAGGAAGGGAACAGCCTCTTACAAAAGACGCATGCATGCCATAAAGTGTACAGTACTTTTGCTTGCATGTCTGACGAAAAGATAAAAAGGTAAAAAGGAGATAAGTTCGCTCCCAAGTGTCAGCGTATAAGGCGGGAGGGGCCAGAATGGTCGGGAGTGGTTGGCCGACTGGATAAGCTGAGGTGGCTCTGCTTTAGGGCTCTTTTGATGGGAGGCCCGGCTCTGAAGGCTTCGCCTTTGTTGGGACGCTTTCTCAGAGGAGGCTCCGCCTAGTGGCCTCGCCTTTCTCTTTGAGACTTGCAACGAAGGCTCCGCCTTCGTTTGGAGACTCCATGAAGAATATCCCTTAGTTAGCGTCGAACTGGAAGTCTTCTTGTTGTAGACGTGGCCTTTACCAGGAGACTGGCTGGGATGACGTCGCCCAGGGGCTTTGCCTTCGCCAGGAAGCTTCGCAAGGAAGTTCCGTCTGTATCTTAAAGACTTCTCGTGGACATTGTTGCATGAGGGCTTCACAATGGGGAGGATTGTGGAGATGGCTTCGCCTGAAGGTTTGGCCATCGCCAGAACTCCTTTGTTGGGGAAGCCTAGCCCTCGCCTCGGGGCTTCGCAGGAATGGCTTCGCCTGGGGCTTCGCTGATGTTCGATGCCTTAGCATGATGCAGTTCATCCTTCGCCTTGAGACTTCACGGGGACGGCTTTGCCAAAGTGGCTTGCCTTCGCTGGATGCCTTTTGCACGAAGCCTCTCCTACGCCTTGAGGCCTCTTTTAGGGTCCTCGCGTGAAGGCATTGCCCTTTCCATGTCCGGGGTTAATCCAGGACGATCGGATTAGGCCGCCTGGGCCTCTGAACCCACTCGCCAAGGGTTTGCTCCGCGCTTCACTCGACTGCCTCTTTGTCTGGGGCTTCTTGTTGTTGCTTGGGGGATCCCATGATCACATCAGTCCCTCCCCCTTAAAAAGATTCGTCCTCGAATCTTAAGGGAAGAAAACTTCCTACAACCGAAAACAAGCACAACAAACTTTGAAGAGCATAGAGGTTAGTGAGTGAAAACTTAACCGGAGGCGGGGTGTCGCGGTGGCGATGCATATGTATGCATGAGCATGACAACTCCTATATGCATCGTGAACATGAACAGAAGTCTATAAAAATTCATGACATGCTTCCTAGAGTATCTTAGACAATTAACAAGAACTTTATACTCAAGGAAATCATGCGGTCTAAAGCTTTTAGACCTCTGCTCATGGAACTGGGGTGGGGGTCAAGGAAGCTTTACCTTCGCCAAGCACATGCATATGTGCTTCCCGAGACAAAGAAGAAGAAACTAAGCTAGTCATAGAAAGAACTTCAGACCTCGGCATACAGAGACTAGCATTAGTATAAGCAAGAGGTTGAGAGATGAACAGGTTGTCCTCTCTCTCCACCTCAGCCATTAACATGGCTTCAGCCCGATTTATTTTAAGATGCTCATGTTTGCTAAGGAAAGGCATGGATGTCTCTCGTGGAATAAAGTGGCCTTTCCTTAACGCATGCATTCTAAGCATGTTGAACATGGCATCTGGGGAAGCCCCGTATATATATTCGAACAATGGGTGCGGTGTCGAACCAATGTCTGATCCATCACCCATGTTCGTAGCATGCGAGACTCAAGGAAACCAGAGATTCGCACTCTTGCGTATATCCTGTGCTTCTAGAAAGAAGAGACAAGTTACCTTCTCCCAAGTTAGGGAGACGTAGACCTGCTTCGCATATCATCTTCTTCTCCTTCAGCAACAGTGTGGCTTCTCCCTCAAGTGCGAACTTAGCTGGGGCTCCCGCATGAGCTCTGCCTTCTTCCAAAGCGCCTTCGCTTTCTTCAACTCTTCGCGCGCCCGCGGCCTCTTCTTCTTCCTGCACAGCCAAAGAAGAACAACAAGTTTGAGAAGATGAAACGATTAGTTCTTCTTGGGGTATGGTAGAAGGCCGGGTGAGTCTTTCTTTTCACTCATTTGGCTTTGGAGAGCCCTTTCTTTTCTTCTCTCTTTCCTTTTCTCTCTCGCCCGCTCATATTCTAAGTACTCATCTTTGAGCCTTCTAATCTCTTGGGCGAGAGTCTCTTCTTTTGGATTTTGGTGAGGGTTGGGATTTGTGGTGTAGGTATGGGCTGCGCAAGTATTGGGCGGTGGGGTGCGCGGCCCAACCAAGGGGGTTTGTGGCGATGGGGATCCTCGCCTCCTTTCCTGGAAGGAAGTTGGTTCGCCTGAGGGCGAAGACCCGTCGAGTGGAGTATGGTGGCGGAGCCGACTGGGTCTTGGGTGCGGGCGCATGGGGGCCCTCGCACGGGGTAGTATGGAGGGTGGCTCTTCTTGACAGAGTCCATATCGTCGCCACAAAGAACCTCTTCAACTCACTCCAAGACTGGATGGGGGCTTGGCGGACCGTTCTCTGTCGAGAGAACTCTCGGCGACACCATTCCTTGGCCTCTCCTTTTAGGCGTCTTATGGCTTGGCTCAACATTTTTTCACCACGAAGTGGAGCACAGTGGTACTCCAACTTCTCCATCCAATGCCATAAGTCTTTTCCAAGCTGGTATCGCCCCATCGATAGATCAACCCCATAGAAATATTTATCGCCATGGGGTTTCCTGCACATTTAAACAATAAAATTAGTCCGCTCAAACTCCTCACGTGTTTGGGGTTCTCTCCGGCCGCGAAGGGGTCCGCCCTTTCGCGAGGGGTCACACTCGGCTTTCTTTCTTTCCTCTTGCTTAGCTCTCAGAGCTTGCTCTTTCCAAGGCCAAAACCCGATAATGAATATCACAAGATAACCAATAGCATGCAAAAATCTTTAAGTAAGAAGTACTAGTTACTTGAAGCAAGCTAGGTTAAAATGGAGGGGGTTTCGGCAATGAGATATACAAGAGGGTTAGAAATGAGGTTTTGGCGCACAAACACTTTTGGCTCAAATTTGAAATCGAAATTAGATCAAGGTCACTGTTCATATGAGTTGTGGAATGAACAGATATGAACATTCATATGAACACCAAGAACAATAAGAACACAGATCCGATTTCCTCTACGCTTTTCACAACCAAGCCTTATACACCACTTCTCTTCACTTTTCAACTACAACCTCACTCTTTTGAGCGTATAAATCTTTGCACGTTGCGGTTTCGAATAAAATTGAGATTTTGCGACTTTCGCAAAACCGCAACTGCTTTCTTTTTTTTTTCTCCTTCTTCTCTGTTTCTCCTTCTTTTTTTTTGACTTTTGGATTTATGAAGTTGCTAACACCACAACAACTCCTAACACAGAAACAACACAACAGATAAACCGAAATGAAAGCGGATGGGGGGGGTTCAGAAAACGGATAGAATATAACGCGGTTTTGAAAAACGCAAAGATAAATCTTTCTTCAAGTAGAAGTAAAAAGGGTTTAACCTTGAAGAAATCACACAACTCCAGCAAGCGATCTGGCTCTGATACCACTTGATACGATCACGGGTACGCTTGACGCGAATCCGCGAGATCGTACGGAAGCGCAGATCTAGCTCGGTGGAGTCGATTGAACAAAGAAGGATAGAGACGGCCACAGACACCTCCCAACTACGAGGTTGGGCAATATCTGCGATAAGCCTGGGGAGTATGGAAGATCTAGCACCTCTTAACTACGAGATTAAGCAATACTAGATATTAAACTTGATGATAAACGATCAATCAAGGGGATGGCGGAATATAGCAAGGGGGTGAGAACCGGGCTTAAGGAATTGTCCTTCTTAAGCTTTACATATGTTCTACCTATTCTAGGAGTCTGTCTCTCCTTTTATAGGGAAGGAAGGGAACAGCCTCTTACAAAAGACGCATGCATGCCATAAAGTGTACAGTACTTTTGCTTGCATGTCTGACGAAAAGATAAAAAGGTAAAAAGGAGATAAGTTCGCTCCCAAGTGTCAGCGTATAAGGCGGGAGGGGCCAGAATGGTCGGGAGTGGTTGGCCGACTGGATAAGCTGAGGTGGCTCTGCTTTAGGGCTCTTTTGATGGGAGGCCCGGCTCTGAAGGCTTCGCCTTTGTTGGGAAGCTTTCTCAGAGGAGGCTTCGCCTAGTGGCCTCGCCTTTCCCTTTGAGACTTGCAACGAAGGCTCCGCCTTCGTTTGGAGACTCCGCAGAAGAATATCCCTTAGTTAGCGTCTGAACTGGAAGTCTTCTTGTTGTAGACGTGGCCTTTACCAGGAGACTGGCTGGGATGACGTCGCCTGTGGGCTTTGCCTTCGCCAGAAGCTTCGCAAGGAAGTTCCGTCCGTATCTTAAAGACTTCTCGTGGACATTGTTGCATGAGGGCTTCACAATGGGGAGGGTTATGGAGATGGCTTCGCCTGAAGGTTTGGCCATCGCCAGAACTCCTTTGTTGGGGAAGCCTAGCCCTCGCCTCGGGGCTTCGCAGGAATGGCTTCGCCTGGGGGCTCCGCCAGTGTTCTGGATGCCTTAGCATGATGCAGTTCATCCTTCGCCTTGAGACTTCACAGGGACGGCTTTGCCAAAGTGGCTTGCCTTCGCCCGGATGCCTTTTGCACGAAGCCTCTCCTACGCCTTGAGGCCTCTTTTAGGGTCCTCGCGTGAAGGCATTGCCCTTTCCATGTCTGGGGTTAATCCAGACCATCGGATTAGGCCGCCTGGGCCTCTGAACCCACTCGCCAAGGGTTTGCTCCGCGCTTCACTCGACTGCCTCTTTGTCTGGGGCTTCTTGTTGTTGCTTGGGGGATCCCATGATCACATCACGTTGCCCTTGCCAGGAGACTTGCTTGGATGACTTCGCCCGGAGGCTTTGCCTTCGCCAGGAAGCTTCGCAGGGAGGCCCTACCTTTACGTTAAAGACTTCTTGTGGACATTGTTGCATGAGGGCTTCGCCCTGGGGGGGGTTTGTGGGGATGGCTTCGCCTGAAGGCTTCGCCATCTCCGAAACTCCTTTGTTTGAGGAAGCCTAGCCCTCGCCTTGAGGCTTCGCAGAAATGGCTTCGCCTGGAGGCTTCGCCAGTGTTCTGGATGCCTTAGCATGATGCAGCTCATCCTTTGCCTTGAGACTTCACCGGCTTTCCCAAGTGTTTTGCCATCGCCGGATGCCTTCGTGCGCGAAGCCTCTCCTACGTCGCGGGCCCTGAGGCGTTGCCTTTTCCATGTAGTGCTAGTGACCATGACAACTGGGCCCGAATATGCAGGGGTTGCTCCGAGCTTCACTGACCGCCTCTTCTATAGGACTCCTTGTTGTTGCTTGGGGATCCCATGATCACATCACATAACCTGATGTGATCACGGGGGGGTACGTGATCACGAACTCGGATCTAGCTCGTTGGAGGCGGTTTCCAGCAAGAATGGAAACGAAACAGAGGAAGAACACGAAGGAAACTAAGTCGGCCAAGGGAACCTCCTCACTACGAGGTGAGGCAATGCCCTTGAAAATGCCTGGGAAGGAAGCGGGATCTAGCACCTTTTGAATACAAGTTCAAACAATACTAGATATTATGTTGGATCCTCTTGCACAGATCACTTAAGGAGATGGAATGCAAGATATGAGAACAAGAAAGCCAAAACCTCACTTGGAGTATTTCTGATTTCTTATAAATATGTTCTACGTTACAATGGGGCTGCTTCTAGCTTATATAGTGAGGAGGTGTGAGAAGTAAGTCGGCTCCCGCATGAGCTCTGCCTTCTTCCAAAGCGCCTTCGCTTTCTTCAACTCTTCGCGCGCCCGCGGCTTCTTCTTCTTCCTGCGCAGCCAAAGAAGAACAACAAGTATGAGAAGATGAAACGATTAGTTCTTCTTGGGGTATGGTAGAAGGCCCGGGTGAGTCTTTCTTTTCACTCATTTGGCTTTGGAGAGCTCTTTCTTTTCTTCTCTCTTTCCTTTTCTCTCTCGCCCGCTCATATTCTAAGTACTCATCTTTGAGCCTTCTAATCTCTTGGGCGAGAGTCTCTTCTTTGGATTTTGGTGAGGGTTGGGATTTGTGGTGTAGGTATGGGCTGCGCAAGTATTGGGCGGTGGGGTGCGCGGCCCAACCAAGGGGGTTTGTGGCGATGGGGTCCTCGCCTCCTTTCTTGGAAGGAAGTTGGTTCGCCCGAGGCGAAGACCCGTCGAGTGGAGTATGGTGGCGGAGCTCGAGTGGGAGTGCGGGTGCGGGCGCATGGGGCCCTCGCACGGGGTAGTATGGAGGGTGGCTCTTCTTGGCAGAGTCCATATCGTCGCCACAACAACCTCTTCAACTCACTCCAAGACTGGATGGGGGCTTTAGCGGACCGTTCTCTGTCGAGAGAACTCTCGGCGACACCATTCCTTGGCCTCTCCTTTTAGGCGTCTTATGGCTTGGCTCAACATTTTTCACCACGAAGTGGGGAGCACAGTGGTACTCCAACTTCTCCATCCAATGCCATAAGTCTTTTCCAAGCCGGTATCGCCCCATCGATAGATCAACCCCATAGAAATATTTATCTCGCCATGGGGTTTCTGCACATTTAAACAATAAAATTAGTCCGCTCAAACTCCTCACGTGTTTGGGGTTCTCTCCTGCCGCGAAGGGGTCTGCCCTTTCGCGAGGGGTCACACTCGGCTTTCTTTCTTTCCTCTTGCTTAGCTCTCAGAGCTTGCTCTTTCCAAGGCCAAAACCCGATAATGAATATCACAAGATAACCAATAGCATGCAAAAATCTTTAAGTAAGAAGTACTAGTTACTTGAAGCAAGCTAGGTTAAAATGGGGGGGGTTTGACAATGAGATATACAAGAGGGTTAGAAATGAGGTTTTGGCGCACAAACACTTTTGGCTCAAATTTGAAATCGAAATTAGATCAAGGTCACTGTTCATATGAGTTGTGGAATGAACAGATATGAACATTCATATGAACACCAAGAACAATAAGAACACAGATCCGATTTCTTCTACGCTTTTCACAACCAAGCCTTATACACCACTTCTCTTCACTTTTCAACTACAACCTCACTCTTTTGAGCGTATAAATCTTTGCACGTTGCGGTTTTGAATAAAGCGAGATTTTGCGACTTTCGCAAAACCGCAACTGCTTTCTTTTCTTTTTCTTCTTCTTCTCTGTTTCATCTTTTTTTTTGACTTTTTGATTTATGAAGTTGCTATCACAACAACAACTACTAACACCGAGACAATACAACAGATAAACCGAAATAAAAGCGGATAGGGGGGGTTCGAAAATGGACAGAATATAACACGGTTATAAAAAGCTCAAAGATAAATCTTTCTTCAAGTAGAAGTTAAAGGGTTTAACCTTGAAGAAATCACAACAACTCCAGCAAGCGATCTGGCTCTGATACCACTTGATACGATCACGGGTACGCTAGGCGCGAATCCGCGAGATCGTACGGAAGCGCAGATCTAGCTCGGTGGAGTCGATTGAACAAAGAAGGATAGAGACGGCCACAGACACCTCCCAACTACGAGGTTGGGCAATATCTGCGATAAGCATGGGGAGTATGGAAGATCTAGCACCTCTTAACTACGAGATTAAGCAATACTAGATATTAAACTTGATGATAAACGATCAATCAAGGGGGATGGCGGAATATAGCAAGGGGGTGAGAACCGGGCTTAAGGAATTGTCCTTCTTAAGCTTTACATATGTTCTACCTATTCTAGGAGTCTGTCTTTCCTTTTATAGGGAAGGAAGGGAACAGCCTCTTACAAAAGACGCATGCATGCCATAAAGTGTACAGTACTTTTGCATGCATGTCTGACGAAAAGATAAAAAGGTAAAAAGTTCGCTCCCAAGTGTCAGCGTATAAGGCGGGAGGGGCCAGAATGGTCGGGAGTGGTTGGCCGAATGGAAAAGCTCAGGTGGCTCTGCTTTAGGGCTCTTTCTGATGGGAGGCCCCGCTCGGAAGGCCTCGCCTTTGTTGGGAAGCTTTCACGGAGGAGGCTTCGCCTAGTGGCCTCGCCTTTCCCTTTGAGACTTGCAACGAAGGCTCCGCCTTCGCTTGGAGACTCCGCAGAAGAATATCCCTTAGTTAGCGTCTGAACTGGAAGTCTTCTTGTTGTAGACGTGGCCTTTACCAGGAGACTGGCTGGGATGACGTCGCCCAGGGGCTTTGCCTTCGCCAGGAAGCTTCGCAAGGAAGTTCCGTCTTTATCTTAAAGACTTCTCGTGGACATTGTTGCATGAGGGCTTCGCAATGGGGAGGGTTATGGAGATGGCTTCGTCTGAAGGTTTGGCCATCGCCAGAACTCCTTTGTTGGGGAAGCCCAGCCCTCGCCTTGAGGCTTCGCAGGAATGGCTTCGCCTGGGGGCTTCGCCAGTGTTCTGGATGCCTTAGCATGATGCAGTTCATCCTTCGCCTTGAGACTTCACAGGGACGGCTTTGCCAAAGTGGCTTGCCTTCGCCTGGATGCCTTTTGCACAGAAGCCTCTCCTACGCCTTGAGGCCTCTTTTAGGGTCCTCGCGTGAAGGCATTGCCCTTTCCATGTCTGGGGTTAATCCAGACCATCGGATTAGGCCGCCTGGGCCTCTGAACCCACTCGCCAAGGGTTTGCTCCGAGCTTCACTCGACTGCCTCTTCGTCTGGGACGTCTTGTTGTCGCTTGGGGATCCCATGATCACATCACACATCAATTGGTATCAGAGCCAATTGCTTGATAAGGAGAAGTTTTCTATCCCTTTTCTTTTCAATTCTGCAACTACATCTTTGAAGAGCATCATCTTGTTGTTATGACACCTAACCTTATTTGCTGGGGGTTTCATCTTGTTTTTCATAGTGTTGTGCCATGATAACTCCTCAATTCCATCATTGCATAACAAAAGCCTATAAAAGTTACATACACAGTGCTTCCTGGCAGCAAGTATGTGAACGAACAAGAAGGATTTGGCACAACAAAAGCAAGGAAGGCAGTTTTGTGATTTACAAACCCCTAGCCTTGTTCTTTCAAGTTGCGGAGTTGGTCAAGGAAGCTTGAGCCACTTGCCAATCAACCATTTGCTGTTTGTTCAAAAGTTTTGAGCTAGAAAGGTTGATAGATCTTTTTAAGAGAATTTTGGTGAGATTGAGTGAAAATGGTTAACACAAGAGAAGATAGTCCCCCACCCGATCTTATTGATGTGATCACAGGGGGGGTAAGTGATCACGCTCTCGGATCTAGCTTGAAGGAGGCGGTTTCCAGTAAGAATGGAAACGAAGAACAGAGGAAGAACAAGGAAACAAAGTCGGCCAAGGGAACCTCCGCACTACGAGGTGAGGCAATGCCCTTGAAAACGTCTGGGGAAGGAGATGGAACCGAGAACCTCCTCACTACGAGGTGAGGCAATGCAAGGTATTATATTGGATCCTCTTGCAATGGATCACTATGATTGGCGAAGCAAGATTTGAGAAGGAGATGGAACCGAGAACCTCCTCACTACGAGGTGAGGCAATGCAAGGTATTATATTGGATCCTCTTGCAATGGATCACTATGATTGGCGAAGCAAGATTTGAGAACCCATAAAGGGCTTGAGGAATTTTCCTTCTCAAGCTTTTCTTTAAAATTGGTTCTGTTTATTCTAGGAGTCTGTTGTTCCTTTTATAGAGAAGGGAAAGGGAACAGACTCTTACATATGTGCATGCATGCCATAAAGCGTACAGTGCTTTTGCATGCATGTTATCTAAAAAGGTGAAAAAGGTAAAAGCTAAGTAATATAATACTCCCAAGTGTCAGCGTGAAAGGAGGGAGTGTTCCTGATGGGACAGAAGTGGTTGAGAGTGGTCGGCTGAATTATTGAGCACAGGTGGGCTTCGCCAAAGTGCCTTCGCCAAAGTGCCTTCGCCAAAGGGCCTTCGCCAAGGTGCCTTCGCCAAAGTGCCTCCGCCAAAGTGCCTCCGCCAAAATGCCTTCACCAAAGTGGAACTTCACTGTTTTCTGAATAACTTGAGCTCTGGAACTCCGATTGAGGTGATTCAAAAGCCATTTTTCTCCTCTTGAAAAGGGCTTCAATATGAAATCCATTGCTCCAGCTCTTGATGAGTACAGATCCGCTTCACTTCTCCAAAAGAAAGCCCGGGGTGATTTGAGGCCCCCGCAGGATCATATCATTCTCTCCCTCTTCAAAAGGATTCGTCCTCGAATCCAAGGTGAAGTTCCTCCGGTACAACAAAATTAAAATTACATAATAACATTCATAGATACAGGGGCGACAAGGAAGGAGTTGTAAAGGTTGAGCACCAAGCACCTCTCAACTACGAGGTTGAGCAATACTGGGTATTTGCTCACAGAAATGCCGGACTCCGTCTTTGAACACCGTGCACCTCCCAACTACGAGGTTGGGCAATACAAGGTATAACTTCTCAAACGGACACCGTCTCCTCTGCTTCTTCACAGCTCTGGGAAAAGAAATCACAGGGGCAACCAAGGCAAAGAAAATACAGAGGCAACGAAGTCGGAACTTACCGAGGAGGAGAAGAAGTGGACTTTCTGTTCTTCAACTTCTCGATGGTTCCGTGGAGAGAAGAAAACACAAACGAACTCCCTCAAGCAGCATGGCTCTGATACCAATTGATGTGATCACGGGGGGGTAAGTGATCACGCGCTCGGATCTAGCTCGAAGGAGGCGGTTTCCAGCAAGAATGGAAACGAAGAACAGAGGAAGAACAAGGAAACAAAGTCGGCCAAGGGAACCTCCGCACTACGAGGTGAGGCAATGCCCTTGAAAACGCCTGGGGAAGGAGATGGAACCGAGAACCTCCTCACTACGAGGTGAGGCAATGCAAGGTATTATATTGGATCCTCTTGCAATGGATCACTATGATTGGCGAAGCAAGATTTGAGAAGGAGATGGAACCGAGAACCTCCTCACTACGAGGTGAGGCAATGCAAGGTATTATATTGGATCCTCTTGCAATGGATCACTATGATTGGCGAAGCAAGATTTGAGAACCCATAAAGGGCTTGAGGAATTTTCCTTCTCAAGCTTTTCTTTAAAATTGGTTCTGTTTATTCTAGGAGTCTGTTGTTCCTTTTATAGAGAAGGGAAAGGGAACAGACTCTTACATATGTGCATGCATGCCATAAAGCGTACAGTGCTTTTGCATGCAAGTTATCTCAAAAGGTGAAAAAGGTAAAAGCTAAGTAATATAATACTCCCAAGTGTCAGCGTGAAAGGAGGGAGTGTTCCTGATGGGACGGGAGTGGTTGGGAGTGGTCGGCTGAATTATTGAGCACAGGTGGGCTTCGCCAAAGTGCCTTCGCCAAAGTGCCTTCGCCAAAGGGCCTTCGCCAAGGTGCCTTCGCCAAAGTGCCTTCGCCAAAGTGCCTTCGCCAAAATGCCTTCACCAAAGTGGAACTTCACTGTTTTCGAATAACTTGAGCTCTGGAACTCCGATTGAGGTGATTCAAAAGCCATTTTTCTCCTCTTGAAAAGGGCTTCAATATGAAATCCCTTGCTCCAGCTCTTGATGAGTACAGATCCGCTTCACTTCTCCAAAAGAAAGCCCGGAGTGATTTGAGGCCCCTCAGGATCATATCAGGGTCCACAAACTTGGGATGAATTGAAAGCAAGAATGAAGAGGCGGTTTGTACCACCATACTATGAGCGAGAGTGCTTTCAACGCCTTCAAACTTTGGTTCAAGGTTCCAAAAGTGTTGAAGACTATCACAAAGAGATGGAGGCAGCCCTTCTCAAAGCCAATGTCATTGAAAGAGGTGAGGCAAAAATGTCAAGATTTTTGCAAGGACTTAGGCCTGAAATTGTAAAGACTTTGGAGCTTTGTGAATACAATGACTTTGGAGAGATGGTGCACAAAGCAATCAAGATAGAGAGGCAGCTTAAGAGAAGCACCACCACCACCACCACCAATCAAAGAGCTAACCCATGGCCAAGAGTACCACAAAGACCACCACCACCTCCACTTATAGGTACCACTTCCAAACCTTCCACTTCTACTCCTTCCACTTCTCATAATACATCCCAAACCCGCCCCCCATCTAAACCACTTCATGAGGTTGAATGTTATAAGTGCAAAGGCAAAGGTCACTATGCTCGTCAATGTCCTAACCCGAAAGTCATGATCTTGAGAGATGGTGAATGGTATAGTGAAGATGAGGATGATGAACCTGAATATGCCATGCAAGAAGAAGATGAGAATCAAGAGTATGATGAAGAGGAGTATGGCCTTCCGGTTGAAGGAAACTTGTTGGTAGCAAGGAGAGTGCTACATGTTCAACCAACACCACAAGCTTGTCAAAGGGAGAATCTTTTCCATACAAGAGCCTTCGTTGATGGTAAAGTATGCTCTCTCATTATTGATAGTGGTTCATGTACTAATGTGGCAAGTTCATACATGGTGCAAAAGCTAGGTCTCTTTACTCAAAAGCATCCGAGGCCTTATTTGCTGATGTGTTTCCTTAAGGATGAAAACACCTCACACTTGATCTAGCTTGACAATGGATGAACACTTGTAGGAAAGGTGGAAAATCAGATTGCGGAAGCTTTGAAAACAATGGATATGGCCGCCAACTCCTCTTGAATCTTTGTTCAAGCAAAGATGGTGTTTTTGCCTTGGCGACTCCTCCTTCTTGATACTTGAAAAGTTCAAGACAAAGCAAGCCTTTGTTGCCAAAATGGGGGGTGTAGATGGATCCAACACCTTCTTCTTCAAGTGAGAAGACAATCTTGGATTTCACTAAACTTGCTCAAGAAACTTGGACAAGAGTTGAGTGGAAAGTGAAGATAGATCAACAAGAGAATCACTCTCAAAGTTGGAAAACGTTTTTCTTCTGAAATGTATGATATTCTGAATTGTGATGATAAGGGCGTGCCTAGCCTCCTTTTATAGTACAAGGAAGGCTCATTTTAGCACACAATAAGTATGGCTATTAAACTAGGCATTTCCTCCACATAAATGGTATAATGAAGGAAATCAATGCAAATACTAATTTCTCAACGACTATATGCTTAAATC
The DNA here is from genome assembly GCA_024586325.1 of Stellera chamaejasme. Taxonomy (NCBI): domain Eukaryota; kingdom Viridiplantae; phylum Streptophyta; class Magnoliopsida; order Malvales; family Thymelaeaceae; genus Stellera; species Stellera chamaejasme. The sequence continues at coordinate 26,136,463 of CM044981.1, forward strand.
TGATTTATTCTAGCCTAATATGATGTAAAATAACCGAATATAAGAAAAGAAAACGTTTGGAAAGAGTTAAAGGCAAAATAAGGCCTTAAAACACCTCATTAAGGCTCCAAATGCTCCATAACTCCTCCAATAACTCTCCAACGGCTCCAACATTAATTCTCAACGTCTCTTAGCTCCTCTTGGCTGTTTCTAGCCGTTTGATGAGGACATCGCCCCAACAAGGACCATCTTGATAGGCAGGGGATGAACCACAACCTCATGTCAGCACTTTGAGCGCGACCCGGTGGGTGTGGGGTACCCTAGGAGTGGAGGAACCTTGGAGTGTAGGTGATGAGGACATCCAAGGTCTTGGCGGACCCATGACCAGACCCCGGTTGAAACAAATCCAAGCGAACCTAAATGCTTTCATGAGGCTCATGGCGCGGGACGATCGAGAGGAGTCTCGGGAAAAGGCCTTACAATTTCGCCAACTCGGTATCGCGCTGGACGAAGAGTGTGCGAAGCCCCTTGGAGTCTTAAGCATAAGCGTTCTTGAAGAAGGGAGTAGCCCAGCCTTAAGCGTGCGAACACTTGGCGAAGGAGAAGACCTCAGCCAAGGGCAACTCCGCGAAGGCACCCGGCGAAGGCATTCTAGCGAAGGCTCCTAGCGAAGGCCTTCTGCGTAACCTCCAGGCTTCGCCAATTGACCGACCAAACCTGACACAAGGTGTCCTTTCTCCGCCGACACTTGAAAGACAAACAACCGCTTTACACAAAAGACATCTGGACACTTTTAGGCTAGCCTTACCTTTTTACCTTTTTGGGAGCCTTTTCACTCTGTAAGCGTGCAAAAGTACTTTATACTTTCTGCACGCATGTACATTCGAAATACTCCTTTTACTTCTTCCATTTCACTTCACTATATAAGCTAAGTGGCAGTCACCATTGTAACCTAGAACATATTATTGAATTTAAACAATTCGGCTGAAACACTCCCGGGGAGTCATCGGCTTTTGTGTTCTCCACTCTTGCATTTCCATTTCCCTAGTGATCCAGGCAAGAGGATCCAAGCATAATATCTAGTATTGCTTGACCTTGTAGTCAAGAGGTGCTAGATCCCATCTCACTTCCCAGGCATTTTCAAGGGCATTGCCTCACCTCGTAGTGAGGAGGTTCCCTTGGCCGACTCTGTTTCCTTCGTGTTCTTCCTCTGTTTCGTTTCCCATTCTTGCTGGAAACCGCCTCCAACGAGCTAGATCCGAGCTCGTGATCACTTACCCCCCCGTGATCACATCAGTTGGTATCAGAGCCAAAGTGCTTGTTGGAGGTACCGTAGCAGTTGATGAGTTTTCTTCAAGCAAAACCTTTTGTTACCTTTTCTTACGCTTGAAGGAATATCGGTTGATGATCTCATTGAGACCGAAAAGTTGTTTAAAAGTGTGCTTGTTTAAGCCAAGTATTTTCGAGATAAGCCAAAAGAGTTGTCCTGAGCGACAAGTGTGTAAAGAAAAACGTTTGAAGAAAGAAAAGTATTGAGCAAGTTTCTGCGTTCTGGAAAAGTTCTTGAATGTTCTTACGTGTTCTTCCCAAAACACAAGTGAACAGTAAGTTTGATCAGACAAATAGTTTCCGAACTTAAACAAGAAGTGTTTGTGACTGCAAAAGCCTTTTCTAAATCTTCCAACCAGTATCTTCCGAACCCGATATCCCACAAAACCGGTTTCAAGTAACTAGTCATTTTCTTGAATTTCAAGTTGCGGTTTTACTAGAGTTTTGTTTGTGTTTTCTTGCGTGTTCATCTTTGATCTAAGGTTGAAAACGGTATCAAGTTTAGAGAACTTGTAAAAGCCATCGGTGAACAGCCGAAGTGACAAAGTTGTTGAGAGAAACACGAGAGTGAGAGTAAACACTCAGGGAGTGGTGAGATTCTTTTCTGATTACATATCTTTAACAGTATTGTGTCACAGATGGTTTCAACAGACTCATCCCCCTCATCCATCCCGGCTAACCGTGCACAAAGACGCTAACGAAGATCTTACAGAGGTTGGATGAACTGGGAGCTCAAGTCGCCATGACGAATGAGCGACTAACGAAAGTAGAGGTAGCTCAAGGAAAGCAACCGGAAAGCTCGCAAGCTCACAATGACGCCCATGCATCGCGGGCTCAAGATGGAGTCACCCATACCACTTTCGACCCTGCATCAACGAAGCCACAGGCCACCCCTCACAGTCGTCCGACCACTTCCACAAGAATAGATCGTGGTGTTGACATCCTGGACAGTGATGACCAGGAATATTACGCGGAGCCACCACCAAAGCCTATTAAAAGAAGGGTCTTTCCCGATAGAGCTCAAGCCAGAGCCTATCTCCACAGAGACCTCGAAGAAGAGGAAGAAGCAGAGCGAGGCCGAGTTCACCGAGGTTTCAACAGAGACCTGGGAGGCAGGGCGCGAGCCCAGGACCAGCAAGCCCTCGCCAACATCAAGCTTCAAATACCACCCTTCTACGGGTCCAGTGATCCGGAAGAGTACTTTACATGGGTGGCTAGGACTGAGCGGATCATTGATATGATGGGATACACTGACGCTATAGCCCTGAAACTTGTGGTCATTGAGTTTCATGAATATGCTCTCACCTGGTGGGAGCAAGAGCATCACGAAAGAGCCAGGATCCGATGTCGTCCTATCACCACGTGGGAGGATCTTAAAAGGACCATGAAGAATCGATTCGTACCCAGCTACTATGACCGAGATTGTGCTCAGAGGCTGCAGCGCCTTATCCAGGGTCATCGCAGTGTCGAAGAATACCAGAAGGACCTTGAGAGGGCCCTGATGAGGGCCAACGTCAAGGAGGACGAAGAGGCTAAGTTGGCCAGATTCTTATATGGCCTACGGGAGGACGTCGCCAAGACAGTTGAACTATGCGATTACCGGGATTACCAAGATCTGGTGCATAAGGCCATTCGGGTGGAGAAACAACTACAGAAGGGAAACTCTTACTACCCTGCTCCTACCCCCGGCAGGGCCCCAAGCAGCAAGACCCCCCCCTTCACCAAACCGCTCCCGCCAAAACCATACGCATCTTCTGCGGCGATGCCACCCCCTCGCCAAAATTACCCCAACACAAGACCCTCCTCGCAACCTCACCAAACCCAACGCCATCACTAATGAAGGCCCTCGGCGATCAAGGAGCATCGAATGCTTTAAGTGCCTGGGCAAGTGACACTATGCTTGGTAGTGCCCCAACCGAAGAGCCATGGTCATGCGGCCCAATGGGGAACTGTCTAGTGAAGAGGAAGGAGAGGGCCTTCCCGAGCAAGAGCAATATGAGAGTGAAGCAGAAGAGGGAGAGCTGCCTATGGACGGTCTCATATTAGTCACCAAGAGGGTCCTGCAAAGTTCCCCAAGTGTCACCGAAAGTATTCAGCGGGAAAATTTATTCCAATCAAGAGCCATGGTGAATGGGACTCTGTGCAGTCTCATTATTGACAGCGGGAGTTGTGTCAACGCTGCCAGCGAAGACATGGTCGCTGAATTAGGCCTCCCCACCATCGTACATCCTAAACCGTATCAACTGCAGTGGGTCGGCAGCGAACCTTCGTAAAGGTTGTCAAACAAGTCGAAGTCCCAATCAAGATCGGCAAGTATGAGGATTCCATCACTTGTGATGTGGTGCGAATGCAGGCTACCCACATCCTCTTGGGCAGACCCTGGCAATATGACAAGGAGGCCATACATTATGGCAAAGCCAACAAATATGCCCTCACTCACCTCAGTAAACCATACACCCTGCTTCCCCTCACCCCAACTCAAGCCCATCAGGATCAAATCCATCTAGCTAGTAAGTCTGAGAGAAAAAGAAAGGGGGAGGGCAGAGAGCGGAGAGAAAATGGTGAGAAGGTTCAAGGAACCTTGAGTGAACGGAAAGGGTGTGCATTAATGGGAAACACCCCGAGAGAGCCCACGAGAAAACAAGAGTGCCTTCCTCCCATAGCCAAAGAGAGGGATTTCAAAAGAGCGTTCCTTGGAAACAGGATCTGCTTTCTCCTGATCCCCACTCACTGCATGCTAACACTTGACAATGTGTCTTCTCTTCCTTTCTATGTGCAGAAGGTCCTGAAGGAATTCGGCGAAGTATTTGATGAGCCGCGAACCCTTCCCCCATATCGCGGCATCGAGCATCAAATCGACTTGCTTCCGGGGGCACCTTTACCCAACAAGGCCGCCTATCGGACCAATCCCCAAGAATCCAAAGAGATTCAATCGCAAGTGCAAGAGCTGCTAGACAAAGGGTTCATCCGCGAAAGTCTGTCGCCATGCGCGGTCCCAGTCATACTCGTACCAAAGAGCGATGGCACTTGGCGCATGTGCATGGACTGTCGCCCCATCAACTCTATCACTGTAAAGTATCGCCACCCTATACCTAGACTTGATGACATGTTAGACGAATTGAGTGGTGCTTGTGTGTTTTCAAAAATTGACCTTAGAAGTGGATATCACCAAATTCGGATGAAGGAAGGTGATGAATGGAAAACTGCTTTCAAAACCAAGATTGGTTTGTATGAGTGGAATGTTATGCCCTTCGGGTTATCTAACGCACCAAGTACTTTCATGCGTCTAATGAATCATGTTTTGAGGCATTTCATAGGGAGATTTGTGGTAGTATACTTTGATGACATACTAGTTTATTCTAAGAACCATGAGGAGCATGTTGAGCATCTGAGGCAAGTCCTTGATACGCTTAGGTTAGAAAAACTGTATGCCAAATTTGAAAAGTGTGTATTCGCATCCCAGGAAGTTAACTTTCTTGGATATGTAGTGGGTGCGAAGGGAGTCAAGGTAGACGAGAGTAAGATCAGTGCTATTCGGGACTGGCCTACTCCTAACTCCTTAACTGAGGTCAGGTCCTTCCTAGGACTTGCTAGTTTTTACAGGAGATTTGTTAAAGACTTCTCTTCCATTGCTGCCCCTTTGCACGAACTGGCTAAGAAGAATGTCATCTTTGAATGGGGTCGATCGCAAGAGAAATCTTTTCACGAATTGAAATCTCGTCTGACAAATGCCCCTCTACTCACTTTGCCAAACTTCGACAAAGTGTTCGAGGTAGAGTGCGATGCTAGTGGCATAGGCATCGGCGCTGTCTTGCACCAAGAAGGCCGTCCCATCGCCTTTTTTAGTGAAAAGTTGAGTGGAGCCACCTGAATTACTCCACGTATGACAAAGAGCTATATGCTCTTGTGAGATCCTTACAAACGTGGAGCCATTATCTTCTGCCTAGAGAATTCGTAATCCATACGGATCACTTGTCTTTGAAGTACCTTCAAGGACAAGGAAATTTGAGCAAAAGGCATGTTAGGTGGGTAGAGTTCATTGAGTCTTTCTCCTATGTTATTAAGTATAAAAAGGGCAAAGACAATGTCGTTGCTGATGCTCTATCCAGGAGATATGCATTACTCATGACTCTCGATACGAGGATTGTTGGTTTTGAGGGTTTAAAAGGAATGTATGAACATGACGTGGATTTTGGTGAAATATTTGCCAACTGTGTTAAAGGAAGCCAAAGAGGCTACTATGTTTTTGATGGTTTTCTGTTTAAGTTGAAAAGGTTGTGCGTTCCCAGAGGGTCAATGCGCGAAGTGATCATCAAGGAGGCACATGGAGGTGGTCTCATGGGACACTTCGGTGCATGAAGAAGGACGTCACCAAAGCTTGCGCCAGATGTGTCACATGCCACCAAGCCAAGTTGACTCTCCAACCGAAAGGGAAGTACACCCCTCTTCCCACACCTTCTATTCCTTGGGTTGAAATAAGCATGGACTTTATAAGTGGTTTACCTAGGACATCGCATGGTCATGATGCTATATTTGTGGTAGTTGATAGGTTCTCCAAAATGGCCCATTTCATCCCATGTCATAAAACTGAAGATGCATCTCATGTGGCGGAATTGTTCTTTAATAACATCGTTAAATATCATGGCCTCCCGCGATCCATTGTTAGCGATAGAGATTCGAGATTCCTAAGCCATTTCTCGCGAACCCTTTGGTCTAGGCTAGGCACCGATCGATGTACTCCACATCCAGTCACCCTCAAACAGACGGCCAAACCGAAGTGACTAATAGGACCCTCACCACTATCATGAGCACCCTCCTTAGGAAAAATCTGAAAGAATGGGAAAATGCTTGCCTCATGTAGAGTTTGCGTATAACCGAGCCTACCATTCCTCTACATCCCATAGTCCTTTTGAGATTGTATATGGCTTCAATCCTTTGACCCCTTTGGACTTAATCGCATTAGACTACACTGAACAGGTGGACGTAGATGGGAAAGAAAAAGCCCGATGCATGAAGGACTTGCATGCTAAGATTCACAAACAACTTGAGAAAATTAATGAGTCTTACGCGAGCAGAGTTAATAAGGGCAGAAAATTTAGAAGTTTTCAAGTTGGGGATTGGGTATGGTTACATTTAAGAAAAGATCGATTTCCCCAGGTTAGGAAAAGCAAACTGGCGCCAAGAGGCGATGGCCCCTTTCAAATCACTAAAAATAGGAGAAAATGCTTATGTACTTGACTTACCTTGCGATGGCTCTTATAATGTACATGCAACTTTTAACGTTTGTGATTTAGCTCCCTTTGAAGGACAAGCAGATTTTAAGAATCCGCGGACGGATTCTTTTGAAGAAGGAGAGTATGATGAGGACATCGCCCCAAAGGACCCTCAGGTTCCAGATGAACCACAACCTCAAGCGCGCGCGACCCCTAGTCCGTTCCAAGGCCTTGGCGGACCCATGACCAGTCCCGGCTGAAACAAGTCCAAGCGAACCTTAATGCTTTCATGAGGCTCATGGCGCAGACGATCGAGAGGAGTCTCGGGAGAAGGCCTTACAACTTCGCCAACTCGGTATCGCCGGACGAAGAGTGTGCGAAGCCCCTTGGTGTCTTTAGCATAAGCGTTCTTGTAGAAGGGAGAAGCCCTGCCTTAAGCGCGCTAACACTTGGCGAATGAGAAGGCCTCAGCCTAGGGCAACTCCGCGAAGGCTCCCGGCGAAGGCATTCTAGCGAAGGCTCCTAGCGAAGGCCTTTCGCGTCATACTCAAAGCAAGCTTCGCCGGATTGACCGACCAAACCTGACACAAGGTGTCCTTTCTCCGCCGATACTTGGAAAGACAAACAACCACTTTACACAAAAGACATCTGGACACTTTTAGGCTAGCCTTACCTTTTTACCTTTTTTTGGAGCCTTTTCACTCTGTAAGCGTGCAAAAGTACTTTATACTTTCTGCGCGCATGTACATTCGAAATACTCCTTTTACTTCTTCCATTTCACTTCACTATATAAGCTAAGTGGCAGTCACCATTGTAACCTAGAACATATTATTGAATTTAAGCAATTGGTGAAACACTCCGGGAGTCATCGGCTTTTGTGTTCTCCACTCTTGCATTTCCACTTCCCCAGTGATCCAGGCAAGAGGATCCAAGCATAATATCTAGTATTGCTTGACCTTGTAGTCAAGAGGTGCTAGATCCCATCTCACTTCCCAGGCATTTTCAAGGGCATTGCCTCACCTCGTAGTGAGGAGGTTCCCTTGGCCGACTTTGTTTCCTTCGTGTTCTTCCTTTGTTTTCGTTTCCCTTTCTTGCTGGAAACCGCCTCCACGCTTTCCCCACCGTGAGCTAGATCCGTAGGGCACCCTTGAGAGAGGTCCTCCTTGATGTTAGGATGGGCCAATTTGGACAAGTCTTGGGCCAAGGTGTTGTGAGTGACCTTGGGCCAAGAGTTGAAGGAATGGGCCTTGAATTGAGTTGGGCTCAGTTCTCCAATATGGACTTGGGCTTGAGAGGTGTTGGAAGCCCAAATGGTGATGGTGAAGAGATGGGCAACATGTTGGGCATTGGGCTGGCCCAAGTTGAAGGCATGGGCTGCCTTTCCTTCATCTTCTTGAAGTTCTCCACTTTGCTCCTCAAACTTTGCAAAAGTTCTCATGAGCATGTTAAGAGTCTCCTTTGCTTTCCTTGCCATGCTTCTTGTGATAGGTCCTCCAAGTCCTTGAATAGGGTCTTGAATCCTTGCCTTGGGCTGCTCCATATCATCCTCCCCTCTTCAAGAGATTCCGTCCTCGGAATCAAGTCTTCATGTGTACCTTCAAAAGGAGAAAGATCCTTAACATTAAAAGTAGCATGGACTCCATATTTATCATTAGGCAAGTCAAGAGTATAGGCATTATCTCCCCTTTTTGCCACGATTTGGAATGGTCCATCTCCTCTTGGTGCAAGTTTGTTCTTCCTTTCTTGAGGAAACCTTTCCTTCCTCAAGTGGAGCCAAACCCAATCACCAACATCAAAGGTGATTTGCTTACGGCCCTTGTTAGCTCTTTTTGCATATGCCTCATTTTGCTTGGTTATTCTTTCCTTGACTTTCTCATGCAATTCCTTCATTTGCTTAGCTTTGGCTTCTCCATTCTTGTGAGCTGCATCATTCAAAGGTAAAGGAATTAAGTCCAATGGTGTCAAAGGATTAAAACCATACACAATCTCAAAAGGGCTATAAGATGTAGAAGTATGAAATGCCCGATTGTAAGCAAACTCAACATGAGGCAAAAACTCTTCCCATTGTTTCAAGTTCTTCTTTAGAAGTGTCCTAAGCAATTGTATCATGGTTCTATTTGTTACCTCGGTCTGCCCATCAGTTTGTGGGTGACTAGAAGTTGAAAACAAAAGCTTAGTTCCAAGTTTTGCCCATAATGTCTTCCAAAAGTGACTTAGAAACTTAGAGTCTCTATCGCTAACTATTGTTCTTGGCAATCCATGAAATTTGACAACCTCTTTGAAAAACAAGTTAGCAACATGTGTAGCATCATCCGTTTTATGACATGGTATGAAATGTGCCATTTTAGAAAAACGGTCTACTACCACAAAAATTGCATCATGTCCTCTAGATGTTCTAGGAAGTCCGGTGACAAAATCCATAGAAATGTCTATCCAAGGAAGAGAAGGAGTAGGGAGTGGAGTATACAACCCGTGAGGCTCAAGTTTAGACTTAGCCTTTTTGCATGTGATGCATTGTGAACAAAGCTTGTCCACATCCTTCCTCATGTGTGGCCAAAAGAAATGTTCTTTCAAGGTCTCCATTGTCTTGAGTTGGCCAAAGTGTCCCATTAGTCCTCCTCCATGAGCTTCCTTGACAAGTAGGTCTCGAATAGATCCCCTAGGAATACAAAGCTTGTTAGTCTTGAAAAGATAACCATCAAAGATATAATAGTTATCAAAACCTTGTTGCAAGCATGCTTTGTATATGGAACCAAAATCAACATCATCTTCATACAAACTCTTCATTTGCTCAAAACCCAAAATCTTAGAATCTAGCATATTCATAAGAGCATATCTCCTAGACAATGCATCAGCTACAATATTTTCTTTACCTTTCTTAAACTTAATCAAGTAAGGAAAAGACTCAACATATTCCATCCATTTAGCATGTCTTTTAGAAAGCTTACCTTGTCCTTGCAAATACTTAAGTGAATAGTGGTCAGTATGTATGACAAACTCTTTAGGAAGAAGGTAATGAGACCATACCTCTAAACTTCTAACAAGTGCATAGAGTTCTTTGTCATATGTTGAGTAATTCAATGGCCCACCACTTAGTTTCTCACTAAAGTATGCAATTGGCTTACCTTCTTGTGTAAGCACAGCACCAATACCTATGCCACTAGCATCACATTCTACCTCAAAGGTCTTACCAAAGTCCGGAAGTGAAAGAACGGGTGCTTGAATCAACCTCTCTTTCAAGGTGTCAAAAGCCTTTTGTTGCTTCTCACTCCATTGGAATGACACTTCTTTCTTCAAAAGCTCATTGAGAGGTGCGGCTATGGTTGAGAAATCCTTGACAAAGCGTCGGTAGAAGCTTGCAAGTCCATGAAAGGACCTTACCTCGGTCACACTTGTTGGTGTAGGCCAATCCTTGATAGCTTGTACCTTAGACTCATCTACACTCAAACCATTTTCACTAACAACATAGCCAAGGAAAACAATTCGGTTAGTAGCAAATGTACACTTTTTAAGATTAGCGTACAAGTTTTGACTCTTAAGTGTATCAAATAGCAACCGAAGGTGTGAAACATGATCATCAAGTGTGTGGCTATAAACAAGTATGTCATCAAAATAAACAACCACAAATTTCCCAATGAAAGCTCTTAAAACATGGTTCATCAATCTCATAAAGGTACTTGGTGCATTGGTTAGTCCAAATGGCATGACAAGCCATTCATACAAACCAATGTTAGTCTTAAAAGCGGTTTTCCACTCATCACCTTCTTTCATCCGAATTTGGTGATATCCACTTTTAAGATCTACCTTAGAAAATACCTTTGCTCCACTTAGCTCATCAAGCATGTCATCTAGGCGTGGAATGGGATGTCTATACTTGATGGTGATCTTGTTGATTGGGCGGCAATCCATGCACATCCGCCATGAACCATCACTCTTTGGAACCAACAAAACGGGCACGGCACAAGGAGAAAGGCTCTCTCGGATGTATCCCTTTTCAAGGAGTTCTTGCACTTGCTTTTGTATCTCCTTTGCCTCCTCTGGATTGGTTCTATAATGTGGTCGGTTTGGAATTGGCATTCCGGGCACCAAATCAATTTGATGCTCAATGCCTCTTATGGGAGGTAAACCAACCGGATCATCAAACAACTCCTTGTATTCCTGCAATAAAGAAGTCAAAAATGGAGGAATTTCTTCCTCTTTGTCCATGGTTAGAAGACAATTATTAGGCATAAAAAGAAAACAATGTTTTTGACCCAAAAGAGCTTTTTTAATGTGTTTCTCTTTAGCCATGGAAATGGAACCCTCTTGTCTTCTCTCAATCTCACTTTTTCCACTAGATATTCTCTCACCGTCCCTTGACTCTTTTGACTCTTGCAAATCCACTTGGGATTTCATTTTTCTCTCATCCTTACCCTTGTGTTTACCTTCCTTGCTCTCAACCTCACTTTGCAGGTGGACTTGATCGGCATGAGCTTGTTGTGGGGACAATGGTATAAGGGTGATCTTTCGACCAAGGTGGTGGATGGTGTATTGATTGGAAACACCATTGTGGACAGCTTGCTTATCATATTGCCATGGTCTTCCAAGCAAGATGTGGGCAGCATTCATCTTAGGTACAACATCACAAAGTACCTTGTCTTCATACTTGCCAATTTTGATGGGCACTTCAACTTGGCATATGACTTTGGCATGGGCGGTATCATCCATCCATTGTAGCAAATAAGGCCTTGGATGCTTTTGAGTAAAGAGACCTAGCTTTTGCACCATGTATGAACTTGCCACATTAGTACATGAACCACTATCAATAATGAGAGAGCATACTTTACCATCAACGAAGGCTCTTGTATGGAAAAGATTCTCCCTTTGACAAGCTTGTGGTGTTGGTTGAACATGTAGCACTCTCCTTGCTACCAACAAGTTTCCTTCAACCGGAAGGCCATACTCCTCTTCATCATACTCTTGATTCTCATCTTCTTCTTGCATGGCATATTCAGGTTCATCATCCTCATCTTCACTATACCATTCACCATCTCTCAAGATCATGACTTTCGGGTTAGGACATTGACGAGCATAGTGACCTTTGCCTTTGCACTTATAACATTCAACCTCATGAAGTGGTTTAGATGGGGGGCGGGTTTGGGATGTATTATGAGAAGTGGAAGGATTAGAAGTGGAAGGTTTGGAAGTGGTACCTTTTTGTGGAGGTGGTGGTGGTCTTTGTGGTACTCTTGGCCATGGGTTAGCTCTTTGATTGGTGGTGGTGGTGGTGCTTCTCTTAAGCTGCCTCTCTATCTTGATTGCTTTGTGCACCATCTCTCCAAAGTCATTGTATTCACAAAGCTCCAAAGTCTTTACAATTTCAGGCCTAAGTCCTTGCAAAAATCTTGACATTTTTGCCTCACCTCTTTCAATGACATTGGCTTTGAGAAGGGCTGCCTCCATCTCTTTGTGATAGTCTTCAACACTTTTGGAACCTTGAACCAAAGTTTGAAGGCGTTGAAAGCACTCTCGCTCATAGTATGGTGGTACAAACCGCCTCTTCATTCTTGCTTTCAATTCATCCCAAGTTTGTGGACCTAAACCTCCACGGTTTTCTTGCTCCCACCATGTTAGTGCATAACCATGAAATTCAACAATGGCAACTCTAACTTTGAGATAACTTGGGTAATCATAACAATTAAACACCAACTCACAACGTTTTACCCATTCAAGATACTCATCCGGATTGCTTCGACCATGAAATGATGGAATTTGCAACTTGAAGTGTCGAAATGCTTGTTGTTCCATGTTCTCTCTTTGTCTTTGATCTCCATGTGGATGAATATCTTCTAGGTCCGGCATTGATGGTGGAATGCTATCATCTACTCTTGACCTTGTGCCTCGGTCAGATCGTCTCTTCTCCATGTTCTCCATCCTTTGCTCAAAATCAAGTCTCATAGCATTCATTTGTTCCTGCATCTTTTGTAACTCAACCAAGATTTTAGCTTGCATAAGATCGGGTGGGAGACTATCTTCTCTTGTGTTAACCATTTTCACTCAATCTCACCAAAATTCTCTTAAAAAGATCTATCAACCTTTCTAGCTCAAAACTTTTGAACAAACAGCTCAAAACAAGTTTTAAAACCACAAGAAAGTTTCAAACCTTTGAAGAAAATGATGGTTACTTTTTGCAAATGGTTGATTTGCAAGTGGCTCGGTTTTGAAGATTCAACTCCGCAACTTGAAAGAACAAGGCTAGGGTGGCTTTGGAAATCACAAAACTTGTTCTTTCCTTGCTTTTGTTGTGCCAAATCCTTCTTTTTTCGTTCAAATACTTGCTGCCAAATCACAAACACTTGTGTAAGTAACTTTTTTTGTCTTTTTATATGCAATGATGGAATTGAATAGAAAAGATGGCACAACACTTGAAAAACAAGATGAAATGGAAAGAACAAATAAGATAGGTGATGATAACACAAGATGAAATAAAAAAAATGTAGTTGCGGAATTGAAAAGAAAAGGGATAGAAAACTTCTCCTTATCAAGCAATTGGCTCTGATACCAATTGATGTGTTTCCTTAAGGATGAAAACACCTCACACTTGATCTAGCTTGACAATGGATGAACACTTGTAGGAAAGGTGGAAAATCAGATTGCGGAAGCTTTGAAAACAATGGATATGGCCGCCAACTCCTCTTGAATCTTTGTTCAAGCAAAGATGGTGTTTTTGCCTTGGCGACTCCTCCTTCTTGATACTTGAAAAGTTCAAGACAAAGCAAGCCTTTGTTGCCAAAATGGGGATGTAAATGGATCCAACACCTTCTTCTTCAAGTGAGAAGACAATCTTGGATTTGAATAAACTTGCTCAAGAACTTGGACAAGAGTTGAGTGGAAAGTGAAGATAGATCAACAAGAGAATGCTCTCAAGTATGCAAAAGTGTTTGATATTCTGAATTGTGATGATAAGGGCGTGCCTAGCCTCCTTTTATAGTACAAGGAAGGCTCATTTTAGCACACAATAAGTATGGCTATTAAACTAGGCATTTCCTCCACATAAATGGTATAATGAAGGAAATCAATGCAAATACTAATTTCTCAACGACTATATGCTTAAATCTGATTTATTCTAGCCTAATATGATGTAAAATAGCCGAATGTAAGAAAAGAAAACGTTTGGAAAGAGTTAAAGGCAAAATAAGGCCTTAAAACACCTCATTAAGGCTCCAAATGCTCCATAACTCCTCCAATAACTCTCCAACGGCTCCACCATTAATTCTCAACGTCTCTTAGCTCCTCTTGGCTGTTTCTAGCCGTTTGGAAGTCATTCATCCATGGTTGCATCATAAAAGTGCCATTTTGGAGCCCGGTTCAACATGTAGGGCACCTCGGTCTTGTGTAGGGCAGGGGTACCCTTCATTTGTAGGGTACCCTACATTTTTAGGGCACTTTGAAGAGTTCACCAACATGTCATTTGGAACACTTTGAGTACTTGGTTGGTGGACTTGATTTGGAGGGCACCTGGTGGGTGTGGGGTACCCTAGGAGTGGAGGGTACCCTTGGAGTGTAGGGCACCCTTGAGAGAGGTCCTCCTTGATGTTAGGATGGGCCAATTTGGACAAGTCTTGGGCCAAGGTGTTGTGAGTGACCTTGGGCCAAGAGTTGAAGGAATGGGCCTTGAATTGAGTTGGGCTCAGTTCTCCAATATGGACTTGGGCTTGAGAGGTGTTGGAAGCCCAAATGGTGATGGTGAAGAGATGGGCAACATGTTGGGCATTGGGCTGGCCCAAGTTGAAGGCATGGGCTGCCTTTCCTTCATCTTCTTGAAGTTCTCCACTTTGCTCCTCAAACTTTGCAAAAGTTCTCATGAGCATGTTAAGAGTCTCCTTTGCTTTCCTTGCCATGCTTCTTGTGATAGGTCCTCCAAGTCCTTGAAGAGGGTCTTGAATCCTTGCCTTGGGCTGCTCCATATCAGACGGTGAGAGAATATCTAGTGGAAAAAGTGAGATTGAGAGAAGACAAGAGGGTTCCATTTCCATGGCTAAAGAGAAACACATTAAAAAAGCTCTTTTGGGTCAAAAACATTGTTTTCTTTTTATGCCTAATAATTGTCTTCTAACCATGGACAAAGAGGAAGAAATTCCTCCATTTTTTACTTCTTTATTGCAGGAATACAAGGAGTTGTTTGATGATCCGGTTGGTTTACTTCCCATAAGAGGCATTGAGCATCAAATTGATTTGGTGCCCGGAATGCCAATTCCAAACCGACCACATTATAGAACCAATCCAGAGGAGGCAAAGGAGATACAAAAGCAAGTGCAAGAACTCCTTGAGTTGGGATACATCCGAGAGAGTCTTTCTCCTTGTGCCGTGCCCGTTTTGTTGGTTCCAAAGAGTGATGGTTCATGGCGGATGTGCATGGATTGCCGCCCAATCAACAAGATCACCATCAAGTATAGACATCCCATTCCACGCCTAGATGACATGCTTGATGAGCTAAGTGGAGCAAAGGTATTTTCTAAGGTAGATCTTAAAAGTGGATATCATCAAATTCGGATGAAAGAATGTGATGAGTGGAAAACCGCTTTTAAGACTAACATTGGTTTGTATGAATGGCTTGTCATGCCATTTGGACTAACCAATGCACCAAGTACCTTTATGAGATTGATGAATCATGTTTTAAGAGCTTTCATTGGGAAATTTGTGGTTGTTTATTTTGATGACATACTTGTTTATAGCCACACACTTGATGATCATGTTTCACACCTTCGGTTGCTATTTGATACACTTAAGAGTCAGAAGTTGTACGCTAATCTTAAAAAGTGTACATTTTCTACTAACCGAATTGTTTTCCTTGGCTATGTTGTTAGTGAAAATGGTTTGAGTGTAGATGAGTCCAAGGTACAAGCTATTAAGGATTGGCCTACACCAACAAGTGTGACCGAGGTAAGGTCCTTTCATGGACTTGCAAGCTTCTACCGACGCTTTGTCAAGGATTTCTCAACCATAGCCGCACCTCTCAATGAGCTTTTGAAGAAAGAAGTGTCATTCCAATGGAGTGAGAAGCAACAAAAGGCTTTTGACACCTTGAAAGAGAGGTTGATTCAAGCGCCCGTTCTTTCACTTCCGGACTTTGGTAAGACCTTTAAGGTAGAATGTGATGCTAGTGGCATAGGTATTGGTGCCGTGCTCACACAAGAAGGTAAGCCAATTGCATACTTTAGTGAGAAACTAAGTGGTGGGCCATTGAATTACTCAACATATGACAAAGAACTCTATGCACTTGTTAGAAGTTTAGAGGTATGGTCTCATTACCTTCTTCCTAAAGAGTTTGTCATACATACTGATCACTATTCATTTAAGTATTTGCAAGGACAAGGTAAACTTTCTAAAAGACATGCTAAATGGATGGAATATGTTGAGTCTTTTCCTTACTTGATTAAGTTTAAGAAAGGTAAAGAAAATATTGTAGCTGATGCATTGTCTAGGAGATATGCTCTTATGAATATGCTAGATTCTAAGATTTTGGGTTTTGAGCATATGAAGAGTTTGTATGAAGATGATGTTGATTTTGGTTCCATATACAAAGCATGCTTGCAACAAGGTTTTGATAACTATTATATATTTGATGGTTATCTTTTCAAGACTAACAAGCTTTGTATTCCTAGGGGATCTATCCGAGACCTACTTGTCAAGGAAGCTCATGGAGGAGGACTAATGGGACACTTTGGCCAACTAAAGACAATGGAGACCTTGAAAGAGCATTTCTTTTGGCCACACATGAGGAAGGATGTGGACAAGCTTTGTTCACAATGCATCACATGCAAAAAGGCCAAGTCTAAACTTGAGCCTCACGGGTTGTATACTCCACTCCCTACTCCTTCTCTTCCTTGGATAGACATTTCTATGGATTTTGTCACTGGACTTCCTAGAACATCTAGAGGACATGATGCAATTTTTGTGGTAGTAGACCGTTTTTCTAAAATGGCACATTTCATACCATGTCATAAAACGGATGATGCTACACATGTTGCTAACTTGTTTTTCAAAGAGGTTGTCAAATTTCATGGATTGCCAAGAACAATAGTTAGCGATAGAGACTCTAAGTTTCTAAGTCACTTTTGGAAGACATTATGGGCAAAACTTGGAACTAAGCTTTTGTTTTCAACTTCTAGTCACCCACAAACTGATGGGCAGACCGAGGTAACAAATAGAACCATGATACAATTGCTTAGGACACTTCTAAAGAAGAACTTGAAACAATGGGAAGAGTTTTTGCCTCATGTTGAGTTTGCTTACAATCGGGCATTTCATACTTCTACATCTTATAGCCCTTTTGAGATTGTGTATGGTTTTAATCCTTTGACACCATTGGACTTAATTCCTTTACCTTTAAATGATGCAGCTCACAAGAATGGAGAAGCCAAAGCTAAGCAAATGAAGGAATTGCATGAGAAAGTCAAGGAAAGAATAACCAAGCAAAATGAGGCATATGCAAAAAGAGCTAACAAGGGCCGCAAGCAAATCACCTTTGATGTTGGTGATTGGGTTTGGCTTCACTTGAGGAAGGAAAGGTTTCCTCAAGAAAGGAAGAACAAGCTTACACCAAGAGGAGATGGACCATTCCAAATCGTGGCGAAAAGGGGAGATAATGCCTATACTCTTGACTTGCCTAATGATAAATATGGAGTCCATGCTACTTTTAATGTTAAGGATCTTTCTCCTTTTGAAGGTACACATGAAGACTTGATTCCGAGGACGGAATCTCTTGAAGAGGGGAGGATGATATGGAGCAGCCCAAGGCAAGGATTCAAGACCCTCTTCAAGGACTTGGAGGACCTATCACAAGAAGCATGGCAAGGAAAGCAAAGGAGACTCTTAACATGCTCATGAGAACTTTTGCAAAGTTTGAGGAGCAAAGTGGAGAACTTCAAGAAGATGAAGGAAAGGTAGCCCATGCCTTCAACTTGGGCCAGCCCAATGCCCAACATGTTGCCCATCTCTTCACCATCACCATTTGGGCTCCCAACACCTCTCAAGCCCAAGTCCATATTGGAGAACTGAGCCCAACTCAATTCAAGGCCCATTCCTTCAACTCTTGGCCCAAGGTCACTCACAACACCTTGGCCCAAGACTTGTCCAAATTGGCCCATTCTAACGTCAAGGAGGACATCTCTCAAGGGTGCCCTACACTCCAAGGGTACCCTCCACTCCTAGGGTACCCCACACCCACCGGGTGCCCTCCAAATCAAGTCCACCAACCAAGTACTCAAAGTGTTCCAAATGACATGTTGGTGAACTCTTCAAAGTGCCCTAAAATGTAGGGTACCCTACAAATGAAGGGTACCCCTGCCCTACACAAGACCGAGGTGCCCTACATGTTGAACCGGGCTCCTAAATGGCACTTTTATGATGCAACCATGGATGAATGACTTCCACACGGTTAGAAACATCCAAGAGGAGCTAAGAGACGTTGAGAATTAATGTTGGAGCCGTTGGAGAGTTATTGGAGGAGTTATGGAGCATTTGGAGCCTTAATGAGGTGTTTTAAGGCCTTATTTTGCCTTTAACTCTTTCCAAACGTTTTCTTTTCTTATATTCGGTTATTTTACATCATATTAGGCTAGAATAAATCAGATTTAAGCATATAGTCGTTGAGAAATTAGTATTTGCATTGATTTCCTTCATTATACCATTTATGTGGAGGAAATGCCTAGTTTAATAGCCATACTTATTGTGTGCTAAAATGAGCCTTCCTTGTACTATAAAAGGAGGCTAGGCACGCCCTTATCATCACAATTCAGAATATCAAACACTTTTGCATACTTGAGAGCATTCTCTTGTTGATCTATCTTCACTTTCCACTCAACTCTTGTCCAAGTTCTTGAGCAAGTTTATTCAAATCCAAGATTGTCTTCTCACTTGAAGAAGAAGGTGTTGGATCCATTTACATCCCCATTTTGGCAACAAAGGCTTGCTTTGTCTTGAACTTTTCAAGTATCAAGAAGGAGGAGTCGCCAAGGCAAAAACACCATCTTTGCTTGAACAAAGATTCAAGAGGAGTTGGCGGCCATATCCATTGTTTTCAAAGCTTCCGCAATCTGATTTTCCACCTTTCCTACAAGTGTTCATCCATTGTCAAGCTAGATCAAGTGTGAGGTGTTTTCTTGAGCTTCCTTGGAGAAGAAGAGGGGAGTTGGAAACACATCAGTACACATCTTGCTTGGGAGGCCATAGCAATTCGACAAGCATGCCATTCATCATGGAAATGCCAACAAGTATGCTATCACCCATCAAAACCGAAACTACACACTCCTTCCACTCACCCCTACCCAAGCCTTACAAGACCAAGTGCATCTTGCAAGCAAGGCCAAGAGTTTGAGGAAACAAAAGGGAAGTGAGGAGAGAAAATGGTGAGAAGGATCAAGGATCCTTGAGAGAAAAGAAAGAGTGTGCATATGTGGGAAACACTTCAAGAGAGCATGAGAGAAAACAAGAGTGCATACCCCACTTGGCCAAAGAGAGAGATTTCAAAAGAGCACTTTTGCAAAACAAAACTTGTTTTCTCATGGTTCCAACTTCTTGCATGCTAACACTTGAACAAGTATCTTCTCTTTCTTTGGATGTGCAGGATCTCTTGAAAGCATATGAGGATGTGTTTGAAGAACCTTGCGGTCTTCCTCCATATAGGGGAATTGAGCATCAAATTGACTTGATTCCGGCTGCTCCACTTCCAAACAAAGCCGCTTATAGGACCAACCCTCAAGAGTCCAAGGAGATCCAAGCACAAGTGCAAGAGTTGCTTCAAAAGGGATTCATCAAGGAGAGTCTTTCTCCATGTGTCGTTCCGGTCATTTTGGTGCCAAAGAGTGATGGAACTTGGCGGATGTGCATGGATTGCCGCCCCATCAACTCAATCACTGTAAAGTATAGACATCCTATCCCTAGACTTGATGATATGCTTGATGAATTGAGTGGTTCATGTGTCTTTTCTAAGATTGATTTGAAAAGTGGATATCATCAAATAAGAATGAAAGAGGGAGATGAATGGAAAACGGCATTTAAGACTAAAATTGGATTATATGAATGGAATGTCATGCCATTTGGATTGTCTAATGCACCTAGTACATTCATGAGATTGATGAATCATGTTTTGAGGCATTTGATTGGAAAATTTGTGGTTGTCTACTTTGATGATATTTTGGTGTATTCCTGATGTGATCACGGTCACGCTCCGAACCCATCTGAAGTGGTTACAGAGGAGTGAACGGTCACGAGCTCGGATCTAGCTCGAAGGAGGCGGTTTCCAGCAAGAATGGAAACGAAACAGGGAAGAACACAAAGGAAACAAAGTCGGCCAAGGGAACCTCCGCACTACGAGGTGAGGCAATGCCCTTGAAAATGCAGGAAAGGAAAATGGAACCTAGAACCTTCTGATTACTAGATCAGACAATGCTAGGTATTATATTGGATCCTCTCGCATGGATCACTAAAGGATTGATGGAGCAAGATTTGAGACCCCAAGAAGAACAAACCGTGTTCTTACAATATATGAATTCTCTCAATATATGGGTTACGCCTAATACTTAGGTTACTGCTTCCTTTTATAGAAGGAAAAGAAAGAAGGAAAGAATAAAGAATGATTTTACTAAGGGAACATCTTCCTCGAAATATGGTAGGCAAAGCGTGGGGTGGCAGGTGATTTGACATTGTAGGCTACCTGCTTTTGCGGCTCCCCAATTCCCCATGAACTGCTTTCGGCGGGAAAAGGGAAGAAGAGGGCCTCTGCACAAGTTGAAGGGTTCGCCATAAGGGGCTTCGCGAGTATGGCCTTGCCTTGGCATTTGGTCTGAGCTTTGGAAGGTGTTCAAGGTCCTCTCCTGGAGATCCGGCAAGTGTGACTTTGCCGTGGAGGCTCCTTTTGGTTGGCGAATACCTGGGCTTCGCTTGCTTCTGGAAATGAGGTGCAGGGCCTTCGTCAATGATCACGGGGTCGGAAAGAGCCATGGATTCGCAAATGACCTTGAGTTCGTCCAAGAGGACCACGAGTTCGCCAGGGTCCATGGACTCGCCCGGTGACCACGGACTCGCCGTTGGTGCATGGACTCGCCAAAGGCCAAGAGTCCGCCAAAGGGACATGGGTGCACCACGCGCCTTGCGAGTACGGACTTGTCTTAGGGCCTCGCCAGTGCCCTGAATGTGGCTTCCTCCTCTTCTGAGCCTTCGCCAAGGGCCCTTTAGACCCTCCAGTGGAAAGGTTACGCCTTGTCACAAAAATGGGGCTGATGTCCACATCATACCCTCCCTCTTCAGAAGAATCCGTCCTCGGATTCATATGAAAATTGTCCCTACAAATCTTAAGACACCACAACAAACTTGAAGAGGCATCAAGGGTTAGTGAACTAAAAGCGTTAGACATCAAAGTTCCCTAAAAATAGATCAAGGAATGAGATGGACAATCCGCCCTTTCTCTTCGCTTCACTTTTATACTTAGCCTTAAAACAAACCCACATAGTTATTCCGGGATCAAATATAAGCCTCGGCCATTCATGGGCATGGTCCCAATGTACCGGGCCTAAGTCATATCCCAAAACAGACATGGGATCGCCAACTTTGTCACCCAAATTATGCTTAATGTTAGGAGATGAGAAATTAGAAGCACAGTTACCCATGTTCGCTCTCTCCCTCTTGCTCTTTTCTTCCTTTCCGAGAGGGGGTGACATTTCCTTCCCGGATTGTTGAAGGCTTTCTTCAGCCTTTCTGTCCACAGCGACCTGCACATTCAAAGAAGATAAACAAGGGGGTTGCAAGACAGAAATTAGTGGAAAAGTTGGGTCGGTTGAAGGCATGTTTCCCTCACTTCCACTATTTTGGATCATGGAGATTCCCTCTCGTTTTCTCTCCGCTTTCTTCTCATTCTCTTCTCTCGGATCGCTCTCTTTTTCGCTCAAGGTCTCTTGGACCGCCTCGCTTTTCTCTCTTTCTTCTCTTTCCTTTTCCCTCATACTTTCTCCTTTCCTCTCGGTTGTTTTCCTCTCAACCTTACCACCAATGGCAGCTTCCTTCGTGTATCCTTGTAACATCTGGTCCTGGACCTTAAGTACAAGTTGTTTTATCTCATCAATGATGGTGGAGGAGCTGGGTCTTTGAAGCACTTCTGGTGTCGCTTTGCCCTGTTGGTCAGAGGGTGTTTGTCGTAACGAAGCAAACTTGTGAGTGGGGGTCCTCGCTGGCTTCCTGTTGGTGGATGGAAAACCGCGAATGAGAGGGGGCTCCAAGCTGGGCGTCGTACAGCTAGGATACGACGGTATGGGTGAATAATAGGAGTAGGAGGGTAGCGATAATGAGAGGAGTCATCTTGGCGATGGCATGGGTTCGCCACCAATTGTTCAGTGGTCTAGGCACGAGTGATACTCATATGCAGCAGGGTATGGAGGGTCGCATTCAGAGGATGGGGTCGGTTCGGGCCAGGTTTCTTGGCCAAGGGGGTACTCTGAATAGTTCCCGAAGTATGTATGGTCAAGGGTTTCCTCCGCCCAGAAGTCAGATTCTTGATAACAAGGATCCGATTCCGGGTAGTAGTCCTCTTCCACATACTCCATGAAACTCAAATCCCGCACATGCGGATAGTATTGGGAAGCCTCGCCACTCTCCCTTAGTGTTTACACTCCTTTCTCGTGTTTAGAACACAACGGTTCTTTCAGACCTCAAAACTTACCACCAATCTCGATTAAGATCAAATGCAAACACACAAGGAGTTTCCAATAAAATCTTAGCAATATCCCAAATAAGCAACGCACAAAGCTCTAGTTACTCGAACTAGGATTTGGGGTTGGTTGGTGGTTGAAAGAAGTTGGAAATGATATAGAAAAGGCTTTTCACACATGTAAACACAAGAAGTTCAGGTTTCGAAATTATTTTCGATCTGTGAGCACCGTTCACTTGAGTTTCGTGATGAACTCTTCAAGAACACTTAGAACTTTTCCCGAAATTATGAACTGGTTTGAATATTTCTTTTACGTAAACTCTTGTTCTTTTGCACACAGGGAAACTCTTTTTCTTTTCAATCCGAAATAACTCACAGATTTATGAACCTTTAAGAACTTTTCAACAAGGGTAACAAATATTCGGCTTCTCTCAAGAGATCATTAACCGATAACTTTTCTTCAAGTTTTCGAAAAGAACAGCAAAGGTTTTATCTTGAAGAAAGTAAACAACTCGATACGGTAAGATACCTCCGACAAGCGCTTTGGCTCGATACCAACTGATGTGATCACGGTCACGCTCCGAACCCACCGAAGTGGTTACAGAGGAGTGAACGGTCACGAGCTCGGATCTAGCTCGAAGGAGGCGGTTTCCAGCAAGAATGGAAACGAAACAGGGAAGAACACAAAGGAAACAAAGTCGGCCAAGGGAACCTCCGCACTACGAGGTGAGGCAATGCCCTTGAAAATGCCAGGAAAGGAAAATGGAACCTAGAACCTTCGATTACTAGATCAGACAATGCTAGGTATTATATTGGATCCTCTCGCATGGATCACTAAAGGATTGATGGAGCAAGATTTGAGACCCCAAGAAGAACAAACCGTGTTCTTACAATATATGAATTCTCTCAATATATGGGTTCTGCCTAATACTTAGGTTACAGCTTCCTTTTATAGAAGGAAAAGAAAGAAGGAAAGAATAAAGAATGATTTTACTAAGGGAACATCTTCCTCGAAATATGGTAGGCAAAGCGTGGGGTGGCGGGTGATTTGACATTGTAGGCTACCTGCTTTGCGGCTCCTAATTCCCCATGAACTGCTTTCGGCGGGAAAAGGGAAGAAGAGGGCCTCTGCACAAGTTGAAGGGTTCGCCTTAAGGGGCTTCGCGAGTATGGCCTTGCCTTGGCATTTGGTCTGAGCTTTGGGAAGGTGTTCAGGGTCCTCTCCTGGAGATCCGGCAAGTGTGACTTTGCCGTGGAGGCTCCTTTTGGTTGGCGAATACCTGGGCTTCGCTTGCTTCTGGAAATGAGGTGCAGGGCCTTCGTCAATGACCACGGGGTCGGAAAGAGCCATGGATTCGCAAATGACCTTGAGTTCGTCCAAGAGGACCACGAGTTCGCCAGGGTCAATGGACTCGCCAGTGACCACGGACTCGCCGTTGGTGCATGGACTCGGCAAAGGCCAAGAGTCCGCCAAAGGGACATGGGTGCACCGCGCGCCTTGCGAGTACGGACTTGTCTTAGGGCCTCGCCAGTGCCCTGAATGTGGCTTCCTCCTCTTCTGAGCCTTCGCCAAGGGCCCTTTAGACCCTCCAGTGGAAAGGTTACGCCTTGTCACAAAAATGGGGCTGATGTCCACATCACCCATGCCTTCAACTCTTGGCCCAAGGTCACTCACAACACCTTGGTCCAAGACATGTCCAAATTGGCCCATCCCAATGCCAAGGAGGACAATTCTCAAGGGTGTTCTACACTTGAAGGGTATCCTCCATTCCTAGGGTACTCCACACCCAACGGGAGCCCTCCAATTCATGTCCACCAACCAAGTGTTCAACATGCTTCAAATGACTTCTTGGTGAACTCTTCAAAGTGCCCTACAATCGTAGGGTACCCTACAAATGAAGGGTACCCCAGCCCTACACAAGACCAAGGTGCCCTACATGTTTTACAAGCACTAAGGGCCACTTTTAAGGCAAGACCAAGTCTTGATGGTGTCCAAACGTCCATTAACAACATAAATGGAGTTCTAGACGTTGGTCATCAATGCCTCATCATAAATGGCATCCAAACATTTAAGGAGTTAGCCGTTGGAGCATTATTAGCTCATAAATGGGTTAATTGCACTCTAAATGCTTTTCAACCTGATTTCTTTTGATGTCTAGAGCTATAAACAGCCAAGAAGGAGCCATGAAGATGATAGAGACGTTGAGCATTAATGCTGGACATAAATGAGAGGCTGCTCATTAAGAATATAGCCGTTGGAGCCTTAATTGGCCTCTAAATGGGTTGTTTCTTCTCCAAAGCCTCTAAAATCAAATGGACATGTTTATTCGGTTTCTAACAGCCTTGAGGAGGTAAGAGACGTTGGAATTTAATGGTGAAGCTGTTGGAGCTTTATTGGAGGCTTTATGGAGCATTTGGAGCAATAATGAGGTGTTTTAAAGGCTTGTTTTGCCTTAAACTCATTCCATCCGAATTCTTTTCTTTTCCTAGGATATGTTTACATCATAATAGCCTAGAATAAGTGTGTTTTATGATTATAGACGTTGAGCATTTAGTATTAGCATTATTTCCTTCATTATGACATTTAAGTGGAGGAATTGTGTAGTTAATAGCCTATTTAAGTGCCTAGTCATTGTAAGCAGCCCCTTAGTCCTATAAAAGGAGGCTTGCACGAAATTTGTAAGGGACATATCATACATTTCAGAAGAAAAACGTTTTCCAACTTTGAGAGTGATTCTCTTGTTGATCTATCTTCACTTTCCACTCAACTCTTGTCCAAGTTTCTTGAGCAAGTTTAGTGAAATCCAAGATTGTCTTCTCACTTGAAGAAGAAGGTGTTGGATCCATCTACACCCCCATTTTGGCAACAAAGGCTTGCTTTGTCTTGAACTTTCAAAGTATCAAGAAGGAGGAGTCGCCAAGGCAAAACACCATCTTTGCTTGAACAAAGATTCAAGAGGAGTTGGCGGCCATATCTATCAATTTCAAGCTTCCGCAATCTGATTTTCTTCATTTCCATCAAGTGTTCATCCTTTGTTGAGCTAGATCAAGTGTGAGGTGTTTTCATCCTTAAGGAAACACATCAATTCCAAGAATCGTGATGAGCATATTGAACACTTGAAGCATGTTTTAGATACACTTAGACTTGAGAAATTGTATGCTAAGTTTGAGAAGTGTGTCTTTGCTACAAGTGAGGTAAATTTTCTTGGATATGTTGTTGGAAAACATGGTGTGTCGGTTGATGAGAGTAAAGTGGAAGCAATAAGGGATTGGCCTACTCCTAAGTCCATGACCGAGGTGAGGTCCTTTTTGGGACTTGCAAGCTTTTATAGGAGATTTGTTAAGGACTTCTCCACTATTGCCTCCCCTTTACACGAATTAACCAAAAAAATGTTGTCTTTGAATGGGGCAAAGCCCAAGAGGAGTCGTTTCTTGCTTTGAAGTCTAAATTGATGAATGCTCCCTTGCTTGCTTTGCCTAACTTTGAGAAAGTATTTGAGGTTGAATGTGATGCAAGTGGAATTGGCATTTGGTGCTCAATACCGCGGTAAGGTGGGAGACCTTGCGTGATGTGATCACAGGGGGGGTAAGTGATCACGAGCTCGGATCTAGCTCGTTGGAGGCGGTTTCCAGAAGAGTGGAAACGAAAACTGATACGATCACGGGTACACTTGACGCGCAGCCGCGAGATCGTACGGAAGCGCAGATCTAGTTTGAAGGAGTCGATGAACAAAGAAGGATAGAGACGGCCACAGACACCTCCCAACTACGAGGTTGGGCAATATCTGCGATAAGCCTGGGGGGTATGGAAGATCTAGCACCTCTTAACTACGAGATTAAGCAATACTAGATATTAAACTTGATGATAAACAATCAATCAAGGGGGATGGCGGAATATAGCAAGGGGGTGAGAACCGGGCTTAAGGAATTGTCCTTCTTAAGCTTTACATATGTTCTACGTTACAAAAGAGTTTGCTGCCCCTTTTATAGGAGGGAGAGGGGACAGTCTCTGACAAATGCGCAGGTATGCTAAAAAGGTATAAAGTGCCTTAATCAGGCATGCTATCCTAAAAGGTAAAAGCTAAAGTAAACAAGATAATACTCCCAAGTGTCGGCTTGAAAGGAGGGAGTGTTCCAGATGGGATGGGAGTGGTTGGAGATGGTCGGCTGCTTTATTGAGCATAGGTGGCTTCGCCACGGGCTCCGCTTGAACTGGAAGGCCTCGCAGAAGGCTTCGCTTTCGCTCGGAAGCATTGCGGAGATGGCTTCGCCAAAAGGCCTCACCTTCTCCTGGAGGCTTCGCGAAGAAGACTTTACCTTCACTTTGAAGTCTGTACTTTGGAGTTTCTTGCTTGAGGGCTTCACCGTGAGATTCCTCAGGAATGACTTCGCCTGAGGGGCTTCGCCATTGCCCGGATGTCATCGCTTGGGGAAGCCTTGCCTTTGCCTTGAGGCCTCTTGAGGAGTCCTCGCATTGAGGCGTTGCCTTCTCCTGGTCAGGTGATCGCCTGAACCATGGATCAGGCTGCCTGAGCCTATGAACCTCCTTGCCACGGAGTTGCTCCGAGCTTCATTCGCCTGCCTCTTCATCTGGGATACTTTGTTGTTGCTTGCGGCTCTCATGATCACATCATTCCTCCTCTTAAAAAGATTCGTCCTCGAATCTAAAGGGAAGAAATTTCTGCAAATGAAACAAGCACAACGAACTTTTACAGAACATTAGGGGTTAGTGAATGAAAGCTCATCAGTGGAGACTAGGGGGGGTCGCGGTGGCGATGCATACAAATGGGGGAGCATAATAACTCCAATATGCATCGTAATCATGAACAAAAGTCGATAAAAATTCATGACATGCTTCCTAGAGTATTGTATGCAATTAACAATGAATTTATACTCGAGGAATGCATGCGGTCTAAAAAGTGTAGACCTTTGTTCATGGATAGGGGGTGGGTCAAGGGGAGCGTTGTCTTCGCAATCCACATGCACATGTGCTTCCCAAGACAAAGAAGAAAAGGCTAAGCTAGTCATAAAAGAAACGCCTTCGCGTGTATCGCAAAGACTAGCCTTAGCACAAATAAGAGATTCAGAGATGGACATTCCGCCCTTTCTCTTTACCTCAGAAACGAGAAGATGCATGTTTTCATTATCAGCACCCATGTTTGTTTCATTTAAACTTAAGGAAGCCAGGGGTTCGCACTTAGGCGCATACCTTTCATTGCTAAGAGAAAGAGTCAAGTTACCTTTTCCCAAGTTAGGGAAGTATAGGTCCTTTTCGCATATTTTCTTGTCTCCTAGTAAGGGTGGGGCCTCTTCCTCAAGTGTGGGCTCTGCTGGAACTCCCAAGGGGGCTCTTCCTTCTTCCAAAGCCGTGGCGCTTTCGCTTTCTTCAACTCTTAGCGCATCCGCGGCCCCTTCATTTTTCTGCACAACCAAAGAAGAACAACAGGATTGAGAAGATGTTATTAGTTCTTCTTGGAGTTTGGTTGAAGGCCCGGGTGAGTCTTTCTTTTCACTCAGTTGGCTTTGGAGAGCCCTTTCCTTTCTTCTCTCTTTTCTTTTCTTTCTCTCTCTCTCTCATACTCGATGTACTCATTCTTGAGTCTTTCAATCAGTTGAGAGAGAGTTTCTTCAGTTGGATCTTGGGGAGGGTTTGGATTTGGGGTGTGGGTTTGGGTTGCGCAAGCATTGGGGGTGTGCAGCTCGGCCAAGGGGGTTTTTGGCGATGGGGGTCCTCGCCTCCTCTCATTGGAGGGACTGAGTTCGCTTTGGGGCGAAGACCCTTCGAGTGGATTTTGGTGGCGGAGTCGGGTGGAGTCGCTAGGCGTAAGGCGCGATGGGGGCCTCATTTGGTAGTATGGCGAGGGTGGCTCCTCTTGTGGGGAACCATACCTTTGCCATAGCAACCTCTTCAATTTACTCCACGTCCGAATAGGGGGTTCGCCACATTGTTTTAGTTGGGCGAGCTCTTGGCGATGCCATCTCTGGGCTTCTCCTTTTAGGCACCTTATGATGTGGACATCAGCCCCATTTTTGTGACAAGGCGTAATGATGTGATCACGGGGGGGGTTCGTGATCACGCGCTCGGATCTAGCTCGAAGGAGGCGGTTTCAGAAAGAGTGGAAAGCGAAACAGGGGAAGAACACAAAGGAAACAGAGTTCGGCCAAGGGAACCTCCTCACTACGAGGTGAGGCAATGCCCTTGAAAATGCCTGGGGAAGGAAAATGGGACCTAGAACCTTTTGACTACGAGATCAAACAATGCTAGGTATTATATTGGATCCTCTTGCAATGGATCACTAATGGATTGGTGGAGCAAGATTTGAGACCCACGAAGAACAATATGCGTTTTTCAGCAAATATGTGTTCTTACAAAATGAGTTCTACCCATTACTAAGGTTACAGCTTCCTTTTATAGAAGGAGAAAGAAAGAAGGAAATAATAAAAGATGTCTTGACAAGGGGACATCTTACTTGATCTATGGTAGTCTAGATGAGAGGTGGCAGAGGATGTGACATTGCAGGCTACCTTCTTTTGAGTCTACCATTTCCCTTTGAATTGATTTCGGCGGGAAGAGGGAAGAAGATGTCCTCTGCACAAGTTGAAGGGTTCGCCCGCCTTGTGTATGGAAGCCTCTTACGCTTGGCGAACACACAGGCTTCGCTTGCTTCGGGGAATGAGGCACAGGGTCTTCGCCAACGACCATGGGGGTCGCCAAGAGCCATGGCTTCGCCATTGAGGCTTGGCCTCGCCAAAGGCCAAGGGTTCGCCAATGGGGCATGGATGCGCCAAGAACATAGCGACCACGGACTTGCCTTGGGGCCTCGCCGGTGCCTAGAATGCTGCTTCTTCTTCGCCCGTGCCTTCGCCAAGGGCCCTTTAGACCTTCTGGATGAAGGGTCGCGCCTTGTCTCAAAAATGGGGCTGATGTCCACATCATACCCTCCCTCTTCAGAAGAATCCGTCCTCGGATTCATAAGGGAATTGCCCCTACAAATCTTAAGACACCACAACAAACTTGAAGAGATATCAAGGGTCGAGTGAACTAAAATCAAGTGGGTGAACCCACATCAAAAATTGGTTTCTAAGGATCCTACATTGCATCATGATCAGGGACCAAAGCCTAGATAGATGCATGAGACACTTCCAATCACTTAGACAAAGGGGCATTATGTGGGAGTGCCCGCGGCTTATTACATACATGGCTAGGTGATGCGCATTCTTATACTCAAAACATATGGTACCTAGCTCATGGGTAGCCGACAAGGAGACACTAAGTTGGGGCAAGATGAACAATCCGCTCTTTCTTGCTCCGGTGCCATGAGAGCACACCAGTGCCTTATGCCAATAGCCTTCTTGTTGGCCGAAAATTATTTTAACCGAACAAGCATGCAATTTCTACATGCTCAGTTTCAAACAAATTATTCCTACATGTGCCGGGGTCATGTACAAGTCTGACCTAGCAAGTTTCCCGACCCTTCGCAACATGTTCAACCCATTAATTTTCTTGGCATAGGCCAGGATGGGGTCATTCAATTCAGCGCATGGTATGATCATGGTTTCATCAATTTTCATATAAAAAATGTATGAGTGCTTCCTAGCTAAAGTAGGCATGCACATGACAGTTTTAGCATAAATCATTTCATGGTCACAAAATTGCAAAGTCTCATCACTAGGAGGAAATGGTACGTTACCTCTCCCCAAGTTAGGGGAGGGAGGCTCCTGCTCCGACACCGAGGCGTCTTCTTCCTCTTGTAAACACCCCAAAGTTTCTTTGTCATCATTTCCTGGCATATTCAAAGAAGAACTACAATCATTAGAAGATTCAAGCGTTAGTCCTTCATTGATTTCAGTTGGAAGCTTGGGTGTTTCACTCTCTGGGTTTTGAAGAGCCTTTTTCTTTCTTTTCTCTTTCTCTCTTTTTCTCACTCTCACACCATTCCTTCATAAGATCTCCCACTTGTGAGACTTCCTTTCTTATCTCCTTTAAATCTTTTTCCATCACCTCGAAATCTGCTCTAATTTCTTGAGTGAGATTTCTCAAAGAGATTGGTTCACAAGGAGGGTTCGGGTACGCTCTTGAAGGAGGGGGTGAGCAGGCTCTTGAAGGTGTGGCAGTCCCTTCGGGTGTGATAGTGGGGTCGGATGTGGGACACCGAAATGAGCTATGAGTGGTGGGGGGTCGCGATATGTGGGTAGGGGCTGGGGCCAAGTGGGCGATGGGGGTTTGGGTGCCATACCGCCGCCTCATCACGCTTTTCAAGCGGTCCCAAGAGGGTAGGAACTCTAACCCTCGATCACTTCTCTTTGTGGCGTATTCACACCACCAATACCAGGCTTCGCCTCTTAGCAGCTCGAGCGCTATGTCAAGCTTTTCAAGTTCGTGAACACCTCTCTTAGCAAAGAATGCCTCAAGGTGGTGTTCCCATGATTCAAACCCGAAAAGGTCATCATTCCCTCGAAACTTAAGGGTTCGCGCCATTGTATACCTACACACTTAGACAATAATGTCAGTACCACTCATTTCCTCACGTGTATGGTTGGCCTCTCATTTGTGTTTAGGGACACACTCAGTACCACTTCTCTCTCGTGTTTAGAACACAACGGTCCTTTCAAGCCTCAAAACTTACCACCAATCTTCTATTAAGATCAAACGCAAACACACAAGGAGTATCCAACGAAATCTTAACAGAGTTTGAAATACGTGATGCACAAAGCTCTAGTTACTTGAAACTAGGGTTTTGGGGTTGGTTGGGGGGTTGAAAGAAGTCGGGAGTGATATAGAAAAGGCTCCTTGATAAACACAAACACTTTTTGTTCAAGTTCATAAAATATTTGGATCAAAAGTACTATTCATATGAGTTTCGTATGAACTTCATATGAACTTCTCAAGAACACCAAGAACACTCAAGGACACATGAACTTGTTCATCATTTTCTTTTTCCTTCAACAACCTTTTCTTTGCACTTTTCACACAAATCCAAAATCACTTCTCTTTTTCACACAACTTCAATAATCGGCATTCAACTGATGCACCTTGCTCTAGTCACATGAACCACGTACAAATATTTTCGGTTTCTCTTCAACCACAAAACGTTTTTCTTCAAGTGTAAGAAAGAATGCAATGGTTTTACTTGAAGAAAATAAACAACTGATACGGTAGGATACCTCCGACAAGCGCTTTGGCTCTGATACCAACTGATGTGATCACGGTGGGGGTTCGTGATCACGCGCTCGGATCTAGCTCGAAGGAGGCGGTTTCCAGAAAGAGTGGAAACGAAACAGGGGAAGAACACAAAGGAAACAGAGTTCGGCCAAGGGAACCTCCTCACTACGAGGTGAGGCAATGCCCTTGAAAATGCCTGGGGAAGGAAAATGGGACCTAGAACCTTTTGACTACGAGATCAAACAATGCTAGGTATTATATTGGATCCTCTTGCAATGGATCACTAATGGATTGGTGGAGCAAGATTTGAGACCCACGAAGAACAATATGCGTACTTCCGCAGATATGTGTTCTTACAAAATGAGTTCTACCTAATACTTAGGTTACAGCCTCCTTTTATAGAAGGAGAAAGAAAGAAGGAAATAATAAAAGATGTCTTGACAAGGGGACAGCTTCCTGGATCTATGGTAGGCGAGATGAGAGGTGGCAGCGGATGTGACATTGCAGGCTACCTGCTTTTGCGGCTCCCATTTCCCCATGAATTGCTTTCGGCGGGAAGAGGGAAGAAGAGGGCCTCTGCACAAGTTGAAGGGTTCGCCTGCCTTGTGTATGGAAGCCTCTTCTGCTTGGCGAACACCTGGGCTTCGCTTGCTTCGGGGAATGAGGCACAGGGTCTTCGCCAACGACCATGGGGGTCGCCAAGAGCCATGGCTTCGCCATTGAGGCTTGGCCTCGCCAAAGGCCAAGGGTTCGCCAATGGGGCATGGATGCGCCAAGAACATAGCGACCACGGACTTGCCTTGGGGCCTCGCCGGTGCCTAGAATGCTGCTTCTTCTTCGCCCGTGCCTTCGCCAAGGGCCCTTTAGACCTTCTGGATGAAGGGTCGCGCCTTGTCTCAAAAATGGGGCTGATGTCCACATCACGTAACCTTTCCACCAGAGGGTCTAAAGGGCCCTTGGCGAAGGCTCAGAAGAGGAGGAAGCCACATTCAGGGCACTGGCGAGGCCCTAAGACAAGTCCGTACTCGCAAGGCGCGTGGTGCACCCATGTCCCTTTGGCGGACTCTTGGCCTTTGGCGAGTCCATGCACCAACGGCGAGTCCGTGGTCACTGGCGAGTCCATTGACCCTGGCGAACTCGTGGTCCTCTTGGACGAACTCAAGGTCATTTGCGAATCCATGGCTCTTTCCGACCCCGTGGTCATTGACGAAGGCCCTGCACCTCATTTCCAGAAGCAAGCGAAGCCCAGGTATTCGCCAACCAAAAGGAGCCTCCACGGCAAAGTCACACCTGCCGGATCTCCAGGAGAGGACCATGAACACCTTCCCAAAGCTCGGACCAAATGCCAAGGCAAGGCCATACTCGCGAAGCCCCTTAAGGCGAACCCTCGGTCTTTGGCGAAGCCATATCCCATTGGCAAAGCCAAGGTCCTTTTTGTAAGCCCATGGTCTCTCCGCAAAGCCTGCCTTATTGAAGAACACCCTGCACCAAACTTCCCAGTACAAGTAAGGCCCAGGTGTTCGCCAAGAGGTCTCCATACACAAATCAGGCGAACCCTTCAACTTGTGCAGAGGCCCTCTTCTTCCCCTTTTCCCGCCGAAAGCAGTTCATGGGGAATTGGGGAGCCGCAAAAGCAGGTAGCCTACAATGTCAAATCACCTGCCACCCCACGCTTTGCCTACCATATTTCGAGGAAGATGTTCCCTTAGTAAAATCATTCTTTATTATTTCCTTCTTTCTTTTCCCTTCTATAAAAGGAAGTCAGAACCTAAGTATTAGGCGAACCCATATATTGAGAGAATTCATATATTGTAAGAACACGGTTTGTTCTTCTTGGGGTCTCAAATCTTGCTCCATCAATCCTTTAGTGATCCATGCGAGAGGATCCAATATAATACCTAGCATTGTCTGATCTAGTAATCAGAAGGTTCTAGGTTCCATTTTCCTTTCCCAGGCATTTTCAAGGGCATTGCCTCACCTCGTAGTGCGGAGGTTCCCTTGGCCGACTTTGTTTCCTTTGTGTTCTTCCCCTGTTTCGTTTCCATTCTTGCTGGAAACCGCCTCCTTCGAGCTAGATCCGAGCTCGTGACCGTTCACTCCTCTGTAACCACTTCAGCTGGGTTCGGAGCGTGACCGTGATCACATCACCTTATGGCAAAGGTTAATCTTTCTTCACCATGAAATTGGTAATACCAAAAGTGGTATTCCAATTTCTCCATCCAATGCCATAAGTTCTCTTCAAGTTTGCATCTCTTTGTCAAGGGATGAAACCCGATGAAATGGAAGTCTTCTTCCGCCATGAGTTCGCCTGCACATGTAAACAATAAAGTTAGTCCCGCTCACGCTCACGTGTTTAAGTCTCTCCTTTCGCGAAGGGGTCCGCCCTTTCGCGAGGGGGTCACACTCGGCTTTCCCTCTTTCCTCTTGCCTGTAGCTCTCAAAGCTTGCTCTTCACAGTGCCAAAACCCGAAAATGGATATCACAAGATAACCTCTAGCATGCAAAAATCATTTGAGCAATGAAGTACTAGTTACTCGAAGCAAGCTAGGTTAAAATGAAGAAGGGGGTTCTTTGGCAGCAATTACATACAAGAGGATTTGAAATGAGGTTTTGGCGCACAAACACTTTTGGCTCAAATTTGAAATCGAAATTAGATCAAGGTCACTATTCATATGAGTTTGGTACGAACTTGTATGAACACTCATATGAATACCAAGAACATCAAGAACACAGATTCGATTTCCTTTATGCTTTAACAACCAACCTTTGATACACCACTTTCTTTCACTTTTCAACTACAACCTCACTCTCTTTAAGCGCATAAACTTCGCACGTTGCGGTTTTGGATTGAATCCGAAACTTGCGACTTTCGCAAAACCTGCAACTGTGTTTTCTTTCTTTTTCTTTTTCTTCTCTGTTTCTCTTCTTCCTTCTTTCTTTCTTCTTTTTTTTTTTTTGACTTTTGATTTATGAAGTTGCTAACACAACAACAACTCCTAACACAGAAACAACACGACAGATAAACCGAAATAAAAGCGGATATGGGGGGGTTCAGGAAAACGAACAGAGTATAACACGGTTTGAAAACACAAAGATAAATCTTTCTTCAAGTAGAAAATAATGGGGTTTAACCTTGAAGAAATCACAACAACTCCAGCAAGCGATCGGCTCGATACCACTTGATACGATCACGGGTACACTTGACGCCGCCGCGAGATCGCGGAAGCGCAGATCTAGCTTGAAGGAGTCGATGAACAAAGAAGGATAGAGACGGCCACAGACACCTCCCAACTACGAGGTTGGGCAATATCTGCGATAAGCCTGGGGGGTATGGAAGATCTAGCACCTCTTAACTACGAGATTAAGCAATA
Source organism: Stellera chamaejasme (assembly GCA_024586325.1). Lineage (NCBI taxonomy): Eukaryota > Viridiplantae > Streptophyta > Magnoliopsida > Malvales > Thymelaeaceae > Stellera > Stellera chamaejasme. Next base: position 26,171,200 of record CM044981.1, read on the forward strand.
CTAGATATTAAACTTGATGATAAACAATCAATCAAGGGGGATGGCGGAATATAGCAAGGGGGTGAGAACCGGGCTTAAGGAATTGTCCTTCTTAAGCTTTACATATGTTCTACGTTACAAAAGAGTTTGCTGCCCCTTTTATAGGAGGGAGAGGGGACAGTCTCTGACAAATACGCAGGTATGCTAAAAAGGTATAAAGTGCCTCAATCAGGCATGCTATCCTAAAAGGTAAAAGCTAAAGTAAACAAGATAATACTCCCAAGTGTCGGCTTGAAAGGAGGGAGTGTTCCAGATGGGATGAGAGTGGTTGGAGATGGTCGGCTGCTTTATTGAGCATAGGTGGCTTCGCTTCTGGGCTCCGCCTGAACTGGAAGGCCTCGCACTGAAGGCTTCGCCTTCGCTCGGAAGCATTGCTGATACGACCACGGGTACGCTTGACGCGAGTCCGCGAGATCGTACGGAAGCGCAGATCTAGCTCGGTGGAGTCGACTGAACAAAGAAGGATAGAGACGGCCACAGACACCTCCCAACTACGAGGTTGGGCAATATCTGCGATAAGCCTGGGGAGTATGGAAGATCTAGCACCTCTCAACTACGAGATTGAGCAATACTAGATATTAAACTTGATGATATTAATCTATCAAGGGGGATGGCGGAAAATAGCAAGGGGGTGAGAATCGGAGCTTAAGGAATTGTCCTTCTTAAGCTTTACATATATTCTACCTTACAAAAAGAATCTGCTGTCCCTTTTATAGGAGATAAGGTAACAGTCTGACATATGTGCATGCATGCAAAAAGCATAAAGTGCTTTAACATGCATGCCATCCTAAAAAAGGTAAAAGGGTAAAAACTAAGTAATATAATACTCCCTAGTGTACGCGAGAAAGGAGGTAGTGTTCCAGATGGGATGGAAGTGGTTGGAGATGGTCGGCGGCATTATTGAGCATTGGTGGCTTCGCTTCAGCGCTTCGCCTGAACGGGAAGACCTCGCACTGAAAGCTTCGCCTTCACTCGGAAGCTTCGCAGAGATGGCTTCGCCAAAAGGCCTCACCTTCTCTTGGGGGCTTCGTGAAGAAGGCTTTACCTTCACTTTGAAGTCTTTACTTCGGAGATTCTTGCTTGAGGGCTTCACCGTGAGGCTTCTCAGAAATGGCTTCGCAGGGCCTTGCCATCACCGAGATGCCTTTGTTTAAGAAGCCTAGCCTCGCCTTGAGGCTGCACAGGGGCGGCTTTGCGAAAGGGCCTCGTCAACGCCTGGGTGCCTTCGCATGATGAAGTCCATCTGCCTTGAGGTTCCTCGGGAATGGCTTCGCTGAGGGCTTCGCCATTGCCGGATGTCTTCGCTTGAAGAAGCCTTGCCTTTGCCTTGAGGCCTTTTGAGGAGTCCTCGCATAGAGGCGTTGCCTTCTCTGGTCGGTGATCGCTGAACCATGGATCAGCCGCTGAGCCTATGACCTCCTCGCCACGTGGTTGCTCCGAGCTTCATTCGCTTGCCTCTTCGTGCAGGACATTTTGTTGTTGCTTGGGGATCCCATGATCACATCATTCCCTCCCCCTTAAAAAGATTCGTCCTCGAATCTTAAGGAAGAAATTCCTACAAGCGAAACAAGCACAACAAACTTTGCGAGAACATTAGGGGTTAGTGAATAAAGCTCATCAATGGAGACTGGGGGTCGCGGGGCGATGCATATTAATGGGGAGCATAATAACTCCAATATGCATCGTAATCATGAACAAAAGTCGATAAAATTCATGACATGCTTCCTAGAGTATTGTATGCAATTAACAATCAATTTATACTCGAGGAATGCATGCGGTCTAAAAGTGTAGACCTTTGTTCATGGATAGGGGGTGGGTCAAGGGAAGCGTTGTCTTCGCAATCCACATGCACATGTGCTTCCCAAGACAAAGAAGAAGAGACTAAGCTAGTCATAAAAGAGACGCCTTCGCGTGAATCACAAAGACTAGCCTTAGCACAAATAGGAGGTTCAGAGAGGGACAATCCGCCCTTTCCCTTCACCTCGGAAATGAGGAGATGCATGCTTTCAGATTCAGCTCCTATGTTCGTAGCGTGCAAACTTAAGGAAGCTATGGATTTGCACTCAGGCGTATATCCTTCACTGCTAGGAGAAGGAAGCAAATTACCTTCTCCCACGTTAGGGAGGAGTAGATCCTCTTCGTATATTTTCTTGCCTCCCAGCAATGATGTGGCCTTTTCCTCAAGTGTGGGCTCGGTTGGAAGCCCCAGGTTAGCTCTTCCTTCTTCCAAAGCCATGGCGCCTTCGCCATCTTCAAGTCTTCGCGCATCCGCGGCCTCTCCCTCTTTCTGCACAAACAAAGAAGAACTACAAGGTTGAGAAGATGAAATCGTTAGTTCTTACGGGAGTTTGGTTGAAAGCCGGGTGCGTCATTCTTTTCACTCAGTTGGCTTTGGAGAGCCCTCTCCTTTCTTCTCTCTTTTCTTTTCTTTTTCTCTCTCTCATACTCGATGTACTCATTCTTGAGTCTTTCAATCGTCTGAGAGATTTCTTCACTTAAACTTAAGTGAGGGTTTGGATTTTGGGTGTGGGTTGGGGCTGCGCAAGCATTGGGGGGTGGGGTGTGCAGCACGGCCGAAAGAGTTTGAGTCGTTTGGGGTCCTCGACTCCTCTCATTGCAGGGACTAGGTTCGCTTTGGGGCGAAGACCCTTGAGTGGATTTTGGGTGGGAAGTTGGGCGGGGCACTTTGGGTGTAGGGCGCATGGGGGATCGTGCTCGGGAGTAGTATGGAGAGGCGGCTCTTCTTGAAAGATACCATATCTTTGCCGAGCAACCTCTTCAATTCATTCCAAGTCCGAATGGGGGCTTCACGGCAACGAGCTCTAAAAAAGGTTTGAGCCGACTCTTGTTGCCACCATTCTCGGGCTTCTCCCTTTAGGCACCTTATGGCAAGGCTTAACTTCTCTTCTTTGTGAAATCGGAAATACCAGAAGTGGTACTCCAATTCCTCCAGCCAATGCCATAAGTCTTCTCCAAGTTGGCATCTTCCTATTGAGGAATGAAACCCGAAGAAATATTTATCCGCCATGGGATCGCCTACACATTTAAACAATAAAGTTAGTACCGCTCAAGCTTCTCACGTGTTTAGGCCTCTCCTTTCGCGAAGGGGTCTGCCCTCTCGCGAGGGGTCACACTCGATTTTCATCTCTGCTCTTGCTTGCAGCTCTCAAAGCTTGCTCTTTTCAAGGCCAAGACCCGACAATGAATATCACAAGATAACTTCTAGCATGCAAAAATCTTTAAGCAATGAAGTACTAGTTACTTGAAGCAAGCTAGGTTAAAAAAATGGGGGGGTTCTTTGGCAGCAAATGTACAAGAGGATCTGAAATGAGGTTTTGGCGCACAAACACCTTTTTGGCTCAATTTGAAATCAAATTTCGATCAAGGTCACTATTCATATGAGTTTTGGTATGAACTTGTATGAACACTCATATGAACACCAAGAATAATAAGAACACAGATTTGATTTCTTTCAATGCTTTAAACAACCAATCTTTGGTACACCACTTCCTTTTCACTTTTCAACTAAAACCTCACTCTCTTTAAGCACTAAATATTCGCACGTTGCGGTTTTGAATCAAGACTGAGATTTGCGATAAAACCGCATAGCTGCGTTCTTTTCTTTTCTCCTTCTTCTCTGTTTCTCCTCTTCTTCTTCTTTCCTTTTTTTTTTGACTTTTTGATTTATGAAGTTGCTAACACAACAACAACTTCTAACACAGAATCCCACAACAGATAAACCGAAATAAAAGCGGATATGGGGGGTACAGAAAATGAACAGAGTATAACACGGTTTGAAAACACAAAGATAAATCTTTCTTCAAGTAGAAAATAAAGGGGTTTAACCTTGAAGAAATCACAACAACTCCAGCAAGCGATCTGGCTCTGATACCACTTGATACGACCACGGGTACGCTTGACGCGAGTCCGCGAGATCGTACAGAAGCGCAGATCTAGCTCGGTGGAGTCGATTGAACAAAGAAGGATAGAGACGGCCACAGACACCTCCCAACTACGAGGTTGGGCAATATCTGCGATAAGCACAGGGAGTATGGAAGATCTAGCACCTCTCAACTAGGAGATTGAGCAATACTAGATATTAAACTTGATGATATTAATCTATCAAGGGGATGGCGGTAAATAGCAAGGGGTGTGAGAACCGGAGCTTAAGGAATTGTCCTTCTTAAGCTTTACATATATTCTACCTTACAAAAGAATCTGCTGTCCCTTTTATAGGAGAGAAGGGAGCAGTCGACATATGTGCATGCATGCCAAAAACATAAAGTGCTTTAACATGCATGCCATCCTAAAAAGGTAAAAGGGTAAAAACTAAGTAATATAATACTCCCTAGTGTCGGTGAGAAAGGAGGGAGTGTTCGGATGGGATGAAAGTGGTTGGAGATGGTCGGCGGCATTATTGAGCATTGGTGGCTTCGCCCAGCGCCGCTGAGCGGGAAGACCTCGCACCGAAAACTTCGCCTTCACTTGGAAGCTTCGCAGAGATGGCTTCGCCAAAAGGCCTCGCCTTCTCTTGGGGGCTTCGTGAAGAAGGCTTTACCTTCACTTTGAAGTCTTTACTTCGGAGATTCTTGCTTGAGGGCTTCACCGTGAGGCTTCTCAGAAATGGCTTCGCTTGAGGGCCTTGCCATCACCGAGATGCCTTTGTTTAAGAAGCCTAGCCCTCGCCTTGAGGCTGCACAGGGGCGGCTTTGCGAAAGGGCCTCGCCAACGCCTGGGTGCCTTCGCATGATGAAGTCCGGTCTGCCTTGAGGTTCCTCAGGAATGGCTTCGCCTGAGGGGCTTCGCCATTGCCGGATGTCTTCGGTGATGTGATCACGGTAGGAGTAAGTGATCACGAGCTCGGATCTAGCTAGAAGGAGGCAGTTTCCAGCAAGAATGGGAAAAGAAACAGAGGAAGAACACGAAGGACACAGAGTCGGCCAAGGGAACCTCCTCACTACGAGGTGAGGCAATGCCCTTGAAAATGCAGGAAAGGAAAATGGGACCTAGAACCTTTTGACTACGAGATCAAACAATGCTAGGTATTATATTGGATCCTCTTGCAATGGATCACTAATGGATTGGTGGAGCAAGATTTGAGACCCACGAAGAACAATATGCGTACTTCCGCAAATATGTGTTCTTACAAAATGAGTTCTGCCTAATACTTAGGTTACAGCTTCCTTTTATAGAAGGAGAAAGAAAGAAGTAAATAATAAAGAATATCTTGACAAGGGAACAGCCTCCTGGATCTATGGTAGGCGAAATGAGAGGTGGCAGCGGATGTGACATTGTAGGCTACCTGCTTTTGCGGCTCCCATTTCCCCATGAATTGCTTTCGGCGGGAAAAGGGAAGAAGAGGGCCTCTGCACAAGTTGAAGGGTTCGCCTGACTTGCGTATGGAGACCCTTTCTGCTTGGCGAACACACAGGCTTCGCTTGCTTCTGGAAATGAAGCACAGGGTCTTCGCCAACGACCATGGGGGGGGGTCGCAAAGAGCCGTGGCTTCGCAGATGGCCTTGAGTTCGCCAAAAGGTCCATGGGTTCGCCAGGATCAATGGGCTCGCCAATAGCCACTGGCTCGCCGTTGATGCTTGGCCTCGCCAAAGACCAAGGGTTCGCCAATGGGGCATGGGTTGGCCAAGATCCTTGCGAGCGCGGCTCGGCCTCGAGGCTTCGTCGGTGCCTAGAATGCCGCTTCTTCTCCGCCCATGCCTTCGCCAAGGGCCTTTTGGACCCTCGGGATGAAGGGTTCACCTTTATCACAAAAATGGGGCTGATGTCCACATCATACCCTCCCTCTTCAGAAGAATCCGTCCTCGGATTCATAAGGAAATTGTCCCTACAAATCTTAAGACACCACAACAAACTTGAAGAAGTATCAAGGGTTAGTGAACTAAAAGCGTTAGACATCAAAGTTTCCCCAAAAATACTCTGAAGGAATGAGATGGACAATCCGCCCTTTCTCTTCGCTTCACTTCTATACTTAGCTTTTAAACAAGCCCACGTAGTTATTCCGGGATCAAATATAAGCCTCGGCCATTCATGGGCATGACCCCAATGTACCGGGCCTAAATCATATCCCAGAACAGACATGGGATCGCCAATTATGTCACCCAAATCATGTTTAATGTTAAGAGATGAGAGATTAGAAGCACAGTTACCCATGTTCACTCTCTCCCTCTTGCTCTTTTCTTCCTTACCGAGAGGGGGTGACACTTCCTTCCCGGACTGTTGAAGGCTCCCTTCAGCCTTTCTTTCCACAGCGACCTGTACATTCAAAGAAGATAAACAAGGGGGTTGCAAGATACCAATTAGTGGAAAAGTTGGGTCGGTTGAAGGCATGTTGTCCTCGCTTCCACTATTTTGGATCATGGAGTTTCCCTCTTGTTTTCTCTCCGCTTTCTTCTCAATCTCTCCTCTCGGATCGCTCTCTTTCTCGCTCAAGATCTCTTGGACCGCCTCGCTTTGCTCTCTTTCTTCTCTTTTCTTTCCCCTCGTAATTTCTTCTTTTCCCTCGGTTGTTTTTCTCTCAACCTTTCCACCGATTGCAGCTTCCTCCATGTGTCCTTGTAACATCTGGTCCTGGACCATAAGTACAAGTTGTTTTATCTCATCAATGATGGTGGAGGAGCTGGGTCTTTGAAGCACTTCTGGTGTTGCTTCGCCCTGTTGGTCAGAAGGTGATTGGTGCGACGAAGCAAGCTTGTGGGTGGGGTCCCTCATTGGGTTTCGGTGGGTGGATGGGGATCTGCGGTTGAGAGATTGCTCAAAGCTGGGCGTCGTACAGCTAGGATACGACAAAATGGGGGAGTAATACGAGTGTGAGGGGTAGCGATAGCAAGGGGGTTTAGCTTGGCGATGGCGAGGGTTCGCCATCCATCGTTCAGGGTCTAGGCCTGAGTGATACTCATATGCAGCAGGGTGTGGAGGATCAAGTTCAGAGGATAGGGTCGGTTCGGGCCAGGTTTCTTGGCCAAGGGGGTACTCTGAATAGTTCCCTGAGTATGTATGGTCGAGGTTTCCTCCGCCCGAGTCGATTCTTGATAATAAGGATCCGATTCCGGGTCGTAGTCCTCTTCCACATTCTCCATGAGACTCAAGTTCTGCACATGTGGAAAGTATTGTGAAGCCTCGCTACACTCCCTTAGTGTTTACACTCTTCTCTCGTGTTTAGAACACAACGGTTCTTTCAAGCTTCAAAACTTACCACCAATCTGCGATTAAGATCAAATGCAAACACGCAAAGAATATCCAATGAAATCTTAGCAATGCCCGAAACAAGTTAAGCACAAAGTTCTAGTTACTTGAAACTAGCTTTTGAAGTTGGTTGATGGTTGAAAGAAGTTGGGAGTGATATAGAAAAGGCTTTTCACCAATATAGACACTAGAAGTTCAGGCTTTCGAAATTATTTTTGATCAGTGAGTCTTGTTCACTTGAGTTTCGTGATGAACTCTTCAAGAACACTTAGAACTTTTCCCGAAATTATGAACTGGTCGAGATTTTTCTTTTACGCAACTCTCGTTCTTTTGCACACAGGAAACTCTTTTCTTTTAAAGATCCGAAATAACTCACGATTTATAAACCTTTAAGAACTTGAACAAGGATAACAAATATTCGGTTTCTCTCAAGAGATCATTAACCGATAACTTTTCTTCAAGTTTTGAAAGAACAACAAAGGTTTTAACTTGAAGAAAGTAAACAACGATACTGATACGATACCTCCGACAAGCGCTTTGGCTCGATACCAACCGATGTGATCACGGGGGTAAGTGATCACGAGCTCGGATCTAGCTCGAAGGAGGCGGCTTCCGGCAAGAATGGAAAGCGAAAGCAGAGGAAGAACACGAAGGAAACAGAGTCGGCCAAGGGAACCTCCTCACTACGAGGTGAGGCAATGCCCTTGAAAATGCAGGAAAGGAAAATGGGACCTAGAACCTTTTGACTACGAGATCAAACAATGCTAGGTATTATATTGGATCCTCTTGCAATGGATCACTAATGGATTGGTGGAGCAAGATTTGAGACCCACGAAGAACAATATGCGTACTTCCGCAAATATGTGTTCTTACAAAATGAGTTCTGCCTAATACTTAGGTTACAGCTTCCTTTTATAGAATGAGAAAGAAAGAAGTAAATAATAAAGAATATCTTGACAAGGGAACAGCCTCCTGGATCTATGGTAGGCGAAATGAGAGGTGGCAGCGGATGTGACATTGTAGGCTACCTGCTTTTGCGGCTCCCATTTCCCCATGAATTGCTTTCGGCGGGAAAAGGGAAGAAGAGGGCCTCTGCACAAGTTGAAGGGTTCGCCTGACTTGCGTATGGGGACCCTTCCTGCTTGGCAAACACCTAGGCTTCGCTAGCTTCTGGAAATGAGGCACAGGGTCTTCGCCAACGACCATGGGGGTCGCAAAGAGCCGTGGCTTCGCAGATGGCCTTGAGTTCGCCCAAAAGGTCCATGAGTCCGCTAGGGTCAAAGGGCTCGCCAATAGCCACTGGCTCGCCGTTGATGCTTGGCCTCGCCAAAGACCAAGGGTTCGCCAATGGGGCATGGGTTGGTGATGTGGACATCAGCCCATTTTTTGTGACAAGGCGCGACCTTTCTTCCAGAGGGTCTAAAGGGCCCTTGGCGAAGGCACGGGCGAAGAAGAAGCAGCATTCTAGGCACCGGCGAGGCCCCAAGGCAAGTCCGTGGTCGCTATGTTCTTGGCGCACCCATGCCCTTTTGGCGAACCCTTGGCCTTTGGCGAGGCCAAGGCCATTTGCGGGCCATGGCTCTTTGCGACCCCCATGGTCGTTGGCGAAGACCCCGTGCCTCATTTTCGAAACAAGCGAAGCCTGTGTGTTCGCCAAGCAGAAGAGGCCTCCATACGCAAGTCAGACGAACCCTTCAACTTGTGCAGAGGCCCTCTTCTTCCCTTTTCCCGCCAAATGCAATTCCTGGGGAAATGGGAGCCGCAAAGGTGTAGCCTACAATGTCACATCCGCCGCCACCTCTCATTTCGCCTACCATAGATCCAGGAGGCTGTTCCCTTGTCAAGACATCCTTTATTATTTACTTCTTTCTTTCTCCTTCTATAAAAGGAGGATGTAACCTAAGTATTAGGCGAACTCATTTTGTAAGAACACATATTTGCGGAAGTACGCATATTGTTCTTCGTGGGTCTCAAATCTTGCTCCACCAATCCATTAGTGATCCATTGCAAGAGGATCCAATATAATACCTAGCATTGTTTGATCTCGTAGTCAAAAGGTTCTAGGTCCCATTATCCTTTCCCAGGCATTTTCAAGGGCATTGCCTCACCTCGTCGTGAGGAGGTTCCCTTGGCCGACTCTGTTTCCTTTGTGTTCTTCCTCTGCTTCTTCGTTTCCATTCTTGCCGGAAACCGCCTCCAACGAGCTAGATCCGAGCTCGTGATCACTTACCCCCGTGATCACATCGCTTGGTATCGAGCCAAAGCGCTTGTCGGAGGTATCACACCGTATCGCTTGTTTGTTTCCTTCAAAGTTAAAACCTTTGCTGTTCTTTCAAAACTTGAAGAAAAGTTTCGGTTAATGATCTCTTGAGAGAAACCGAATATTTGTTATCCTTGTTTAAAGTCCTTAAAGGTTCATAAATCTGTGAGTTATTTCGGATTTGAAAAAGAAAAGAGATTCCCTGTGTGCAAAAGAACAAGAGTTTACAGAAAAAGAAATATTCGAATCAGTTCATAATTTCTGGGAAAAAGTTCTAAGTGTTCTTGAAGAGTTCATCCGAAACTCGAGTAAACAAGTACTCACAGATCGAAAATAATTTCGAAACCTGAACTTTTTGTGTTTACATGTGTGAGAAGCCTTTTCTATATCATTTCCAACTTCTGTCAACCACCAACCAACTTCAAAAGCTAGTTTCGAGTAACTAGAACTTTGTGCTTTACTTGTTTCGGACATTGCTAAGATTTCTTTGGATATTCTTGCATGTTTGCATTTGATCTTAATCGTAGATTGGTGGTAAGTTTTGAAGCTTGAAAGAACCGTTGTGTTCTAAACACGAGAGAAGAGTGTAAACACTAAGGGAGTGTAGCGAGGTTTCACAAAACTGTTCACATGTGCAGAACTTGAGCCTCATGGAGTATATGGAAGAGGACTACTACCCGGAATCGGATCCTTATTATCAAGAATCTGATTTCTGGGCGGAGGAAACCCTCGACCATACATACTCGGAGAACTATTCGAGTACCCCCTTGGCCAAGAAACCTGGCCCGAACCGACCCCATCCTCCGAATTTGATCCTCCATACCTGCCGCATATGAGTATTACTCGGGTTCTAGACTCGAACGGGTGGTGGCGAACCCATGCCATCGCCAAGATGACTCGCATTATCGATACCCCTCCCACTCCTATTATTCACCCATACCGCCGTATCCTAGCTATACGACGCCCAGCTTGGAGTCCCCTCTCATTCGCGGTTTTCCATCCACCAACCGTAAGCCAGCGAGGACACCCACTCACAAGTTTGCTTCGTCGCGCCAATCACCTCCTGACCAACCGGGCGAAGCAACACCAGAAGTGCCTCAAAGACCCCGCTCCTCCACTATCATTGATGAGCTAAAACAACTTGTACTTATGGTCCAGGACCAGATGTTACAAGGGTACATGGAGGAAGCTGCAACCGGTGGTAAGGTTGAGAGGAAAATAACTGAGAAGAAAGGAGAAATTACGAGGGGAAAGAAAAGAGAAGAAAGAGAGAAAAGCGAGGCGGTCCCAGAGACCTTGAGCGAGAAAGAGAGCGATCCGAGAGAAGAAAATGAGAAGAAAGCGGAGAGAAAACAAGAGGGAAGCTCCCTGAGCCAAAATAGTGGAAGTGAGGAAAACATGCCTTCAATGCACCCAACTTTTCCACTAATTTCTGTCTTGCAACCCCTTGTTTATCTTCTTTGAATGTACAGATCATTTGTGGAAAGCAAGGCTGAAGGAAGCCTTCAACAATCCGGGAAGGAAGTGTCACCCCCTCTCGGTAAGGAAGAAAAGAGCAAGAGGGAGAGAGCGAACATGGGTAACTGTGCTTCTAATCTCTCATCTCTTAACATTAAGCATGACTTGGGTGACATAGTTGGCGATCCCATGTCTGTTATGGGACATGACTTAGGTCCGGTACATCGGGGCCATGCCCATGAATGGCCGAGGCTTATATTTGATCCCGGAATAACTATGAGGGTCTGTCTTAAGGCTAAGTATAAGAGTGAAGCGAAGAGAAAGGGCGGATTGTCCATCTCATTCCTTCAGTCTATTTTTAGGGGAATTTTGATGTCTAACGCTTTCAGTTCACTAACCCTTCACGCCTCTTCCAGTTTGTTGTGGTGTCTTAAGATTTGTAGGGACAATTTCCTTATGAATCCGAGGACGGATTCTTCTGAAGAGGGAGGGTATGATGTGGACATCAGCCCCATTTTTGTGATAAGGCGCGACCTTTCTTCCAGAGGGTCTAGAGGACCCTTGGCGAAGGCACGAGCGAAGAAGAAGCAGCATTCTAGGCACCGGCGAGGCCCCAAGGCAAGTCCGTGGTCGCTATGTTCTTGGCGCACCCATGCCCCATTGGCGAACCCTTGGCCTTTGGCGAAGTCAAGGCCATTTGCGAACTCAAGGCCATGGTTCTTTGCGACCCCCATGGTCGTTGGCGAAGACCCCGTGCCTCATTTCCGAAACAAGCGAAGCCTGTGTGTTCGCCAAACGGAAGAGGCCTCCATATACAAGTCGGCGAACCCTTCAACTTGTGCAGAGGCCCTCTTCTTCCCTTTTCCCGCCGAAAGCAATTCATGGGGAAATGGGAGCCGCAAAGCAGGTAGCCTACAATGTCACATCCGCTGCCACCTCTCATTTCGCCTACCATAAATCCAGGAGGCTGTTCCCTTGTCAAGATATTCTTTATTATTTACTTCTTTCTTTCTCCTTCTATAAAAGGAGGTTGTAACCTAAGTATTAGGTAGAACTCATTTTGTAAGAACACATATTTGCGGAAGTACGCATATTGTTCTTCGTGGGTCTCAAATCTTGCTCCACCAATCCATTAGTGATCCATTGCAAGAGGATCCAATATAATACCTAGCATTGTTTGATCTCGTAGTCAAAAGGTTCTAGGTCCCATTATCATTTCCCAGGCATTTTCAAGGGCATTGCCTCACCTCGTAGTGAGGAGGTTCCCTTGGCCGAACTCTGTTTCCTTTGTGTTCTTCCTCTGTTTCGTTTCCATTCTTGCTGGAAACCGCCTCCAACGAGCTAGATCCGAGCTCGTGATCACTTACCCCCCCCTGTGATCACATCGGTTGGCCAAGATCCTTACGAGCGCGGCTCAGCCTCGGGGCTTTGCCGGTGCCTAGAATGCCGGTTCTTCTTCTCCCGTACCTTCGCCAAGGGCCTTTTGGACCCTCGGGATGAAGGATACTTCACTAGAGATTATACTTTGTTGTTGCTTGCGGCTCTCATGATCACATCAAAAACAGAGGAAGAACAAGGAAACAAAGTTCGGCCAAGGGAACCTCCTCACTACGAGGTGAGGCAATGCCCTTGAAAATGCCTGGGAAAGGAAGCGGGATCTAGCACCTTTTGAATACAAGTTCAAACAATACTAGATATTATGTTGGATCCTCTTGCACGGACCACTTAAGGAGATGGAATGCAAGAAATGAGAACAAGAAAGCCAAAACCTCACTTGGAGAATTTCTGATTTCTTATAAATATGTTCTACCTTTACAATGGTTACAAGTTGCCTTATATAGAAGAAAATGGTAATGGAAAAATAATGAATGACTGGACAAGGGAACCAGCTTCCTGGATCTATGGTAGGCGAAATGAGAGGTGGCGGGCGAGGTGACAGGTGTAGACTACCTGCCATGCGGCTCCCAATTCCCCAGGAATTGTAGTTGGCGGGAAATGGGAGGAAGATGGCCTCCGCTCAAGTTGAAGGGTCCACCTGACTTCCGAATGGAGGCCTCTTCTGCTTGGCGAACACCTGGGCTTCGCTTGCCTCTGGAAATGAGGCACAGGGCCTTCGCCAACGATCATGGGGTCGCAAAGAGCCATGGATTCGCAAATGGCCTTGAGTTCGCCCAAAAGGGCCATGGGTTCGCCAGGGTCAATGGGTTCGCCAATGACCACGGGTTCGCTGCTGGGGCATGGCCTCGCCAAAGCCAAGGATTCGCCAAGAGCCTTGCGAACTTGGCCTTTCTGGGACCTTGCCGGGGCCTAGTTTGCTGCCTTTCCTCCTCCGGCGCCTTCGCCAAGGGTCCACTAAGTCTCCTGAAGGAATGGTTGTTCCTTATTGGCGAAATGGGGCTGATGTCCACATCATACCCTCCCTCTTCAGAAGAATCCGTTCTCGGATTCATAAGGAAATTGTCCCTACAAAACTTAAGACACCACAACAACTTGAAGAGGTATTAGGGGTTAGTGAACTAATACGTAAACATTAAATGTGATCACAGGGGAGGTAAGTGATCACGCGCTCGGATCTAGCTCGAAGGAGGCGGTTTCCAGAAAGAATGGGAAACGAAACAGAGGAAGAACATGAAGGAAACATAGTCGGCCAAGGGAACCTCCTCACTACGAGGTGAGGCAATGCCCTTGAAAATGCCTGGGAAAGGAAAATGGGACCTAGAACCTTTTGACTACGAGATCAAACAATGCTAGGTATTATATTGGATCCTCTTGCAATGGATCACTAATGGATTGGTGGAGCAAGATTTGAGACCCACGAAGAACAATATGCGTACTTCCGCAAATATGTGTTCTTACAAAATGAGTTCTACCTAATACTTAGGTTACTGACTTCCTTTTATATAAGGAGAAAGAAAGAAGTAAATAATAAAGAATATCTTGACAAGGGAACAGCCTCCTGGATCTATGGTAGGCGAAATGAGAGGTGGCAGCTGATGTGACATTGTAGGCTACTGCTTTGCGGCTCCCATTTCCCCATGAATTGCTTTCGGCGGGAAAAGGGAAGAAGAGGGCCTCTGCACAAGTTGAAGGGTTCGCGACTTGCGTATGGAGACCCTTTCGCTTGGCGAGCACACAGGCTTCGCTTGTTTCGGAAATGAGGCACGTGGTCTTCGCCAACGACCATGGGGGGGGGTCGCAAAGAGCCGTGGCTTCGCAGATGGCCTTGAGTTCGCCCAAAAGGTCCATGGGTTCGCCAGGGTCAATGGGCTCGCCAATAGCTACGGGCTCGCCGTTGAGGCTTGGCCTCGCCAAAGACCAAGGGTTCGCCAATGGGGCATGGGTTGGCCAAGATTCTTGCGAGCGCGGCTCGGCCTCGAGGCTTCGCCGGTGCCTAGAATGCCGCTTCTTCCCCCGCCCGGGCCTTCGCCAAGGGCCTTTTGGACCCTCGGGATGAAGGGTTCACCTTTATCACAAAAATGGGGCTGATGTCCACATCAAAAGGGGAACCCTCTTGTTTGGGAGTAGTATGGAGAGGATGGCTCTTCTTGGGGTGAACCATATCTTTCCCAAAGTAACCTCTTCAATCCACTCCAAGCCCGAATGGGGGCTTCATTGTATCGCTCTCTTTGAGCAAAATCTTGCCGCCACCATCTTTTGGCTTCTCCCTTTAAACACCTTATGGCAAGGTCTAACTCTTTGATGTGATCACAGTGGGGGTAAGTGATCACGCGCTCGGATCTAGCTCGAAGGAGGCGGTTTCCAGAAAGAATGGGAAACGAAACAGAGGAAGAACACGAAGGAAACAGAGTCGGCCAAGGGAACCTCCTCACTACGAGGTGAGGCAATGCCCTTGAAAATGCCTGGGAAAGGAAAATGGGACCTAGAACCTTTTGACTACGAGATCAAACAATGCTAGGTATTATATTGGATCCTCTTGCAATGGATCACTAATGGATTGGTGGAGCAAGATTTGAGACCCACGAAGAACAATATGCGTACTTCCGCAAATATGTGTTCTTACAAAATGAGTTCTACCTAATACTTAGGTTACAGCCTCCTTTTATAGAAGGAGAAAGAAAGAAGTAAATAATAAAGGATGTCTTGACAAGGGAACAGCTTCCTGGATCCATGGTAGGCGAAATGAGAGGTGGCAGCGGATGTGACATTGTAGGCTACCTGCTTTTGCGGCTCCCATTTCCCCATGAATTGCTTTCGGCGGGAAAAGGGAAGAAGAGGGCCTCTGCACAAGTTGAAGGGTTCGCCTGACTTGCGTATGGGGACCCTTTCTGCTTGGCGAACACCTAGGCTTCGCTAGCTTCTGGAAATGAGGCACAGGGTCTTCGCCAACGACCATGGGGGTCGCAAAGAGCCGTGGCTTCGCAGATGGCCTTGAGTTCGCCCAAAAGGTCCATGGGTTCGCCAGGGTCAATGGGCTCGCCAATAGCCACGGGTTCGCCGTTGAGGCTTGGCCTCGCCAAAGACCAAGGGTTCGCCAATGGGGCATGGGTTGGCCAAGATCCTTGCGAGCGCGGCTCGGCCTCGAGGCTTCGCCGGTGCCTAGAATGCCGCTTCTTCTCCGCCCGTGTCTTCGCCAAGGGCCTTTTGGACCCTCGGGATGAAGGGTTCACCTTTATCACAAAAATGGGGCTGATGTCCACATCATACCCTCCCTCTTCAGAAGAATCCGTCCTCGGATTCATAAGGAAATTGTCCCTACAAATCTTAAGACACCACAACAAACTTGAAGAAGTATCAAGGGTTAGTGAACTAAAAGCGTCAGACATCAAAGTTTCCCTAAAAATACTCTGAAGGAATGAGATGGACAATCCGCCCTTTCTCTTCGCTTCACTTCTATACTTAGCATTTAAACAAACCCACGTAGTTATTCCGGGATCAAATATAAGCCTCGGCCATTCATGGGCATGGTTCCAATGTACCGGGCCTAAATCATATCCCAAAACAGACATGGGATCGCCAATTATGTCACCCAAATCATGTTTAATATTAAGAGATGAGAGATTAGAAGCACAGTTACCCATGTTCGCTCTCTCCCTCTTGCTCTTTTCTTCCTTACCGAGAGGGGGTGACACTTCCTTCCCGGACTGTTGAAGGCTCCCTTCAGCCTTTCTTTCCACAAATGACTGTACATTCAAAGAAGATAAACAAGGGGTTGCAAGATACAAATTAGTGGAAAAGTTGGGTCGGTTGAAGGCATGTTGTCCTTGCTTCCACTATTTTGGGTCATGGAGTTTCCCTCTTGTTTTCTCTCCGCTTTCTTCTCAATCTCTTCTCTCGGA
The DNA here is from genome assembly GCA_024586325.1 of Stellera chamaejasme. NCBI lineage: Eukaryota > Viridiplantae > Streptophyta > Magnoliopsida > Malvales > Thymelaeaceae > Stellera > Stellera chamaejasme. Next base: position 26,187,454 of record CM044981.1, read on the forward strand.
TCGCTCTCTTTCTCGCTCAAGGTCTCTTGGACCGCCTCACTTTTCTCTGTTTCTTCTCTTTCCTTTCCCCTCGTAATTTCTCCTTTCCTCTCGGTTATTTTCCTCTCAACCTCACCACCGGTTGCAGCTTCCTCCGTGTGTCCTTGTAACATCTGGTCCTGGACCATAAGTACAAGTTGTTTTAGCTCATCAATGATAGTGGAGGAGCTGGGTCTTTGAGGCACTTCTGGTGTTGCTTCGCCCTGTTGGTCAGAAGGTGATTGGCGCGACGAAGCAAACTTGTGAGTGGGGATCCTCGTTGGCTTTCGGTTGGTGGATGGGGAACCACGAATGAGAGGGGGCTCAAAACTGGGCGTCGTATAGCTAGGATACGACGGAATGGGGGAATAATACGAGGATGGGGGGTAAGTCCTCCGGTGCTTGGGGTAGCGATAGCGAGGGGGGGTCTCTTGGCGATGGCAAGGGGTCGCCACCACCCGTTCAGGGTCTGGACCTGAGTAATACTCATATGCAGCAGGGTATGGAGGATCAAATTCAGAGGATGGAGTCGGCTCGGGCCAGGTTTCTTGGCCAAGGGGGTACTCTGAATAGTTCCCTGAGTATGTATGGTCGAGGGTTTCCTCCGCCCAGAAGTCAGATTCTTGATAACAAGGATCCGATTCCGGGTAGTAGTCCTCTTCCACATACTCCATGAGACTCAAGTTCTGCACATGTGAACAGTTTTGTGAATCCTTACCACACTCCCTTAGTGTTTACTCTCTTCTCTCGTGTTTTAGAACACAAAAGGTTCTCACAAGTTTCAAAACTTACCACCAATCTACGATTAAGATCAAATGCAAACATGCAAAGAATATCCAATGAAATCTTAGCAATGTCCGAAACAAGTAAAGCACAAAGTTCTAGTTACTCGAAACTAGCTTTTGAAGTTGGTTGGTGGTTGAAAGAAGTTGGACATGATATAGAAGAGGCTTTTCACCAATATAAACACTATAAGTTCAGGTTTTTTTTTGAAACTATTTTCGATCTGTGAGTACTGTTCACTTGAGTGATGAACTCTTCAAGAACACTGATGAACTTTTTCCCAGAATTTATGAACTGGTTTGAATATTTCTTTTCTGCAACTTTTGTTCTTTTGCACACAGGGAAAACTCTTTTCTTTTCAAATCCGAAGTCACTCACAGTTTCATAAACCTTTTAAGAACTTTAAACAGGGATAACAACTACTCGGTTTCTCTCAAGAGATCATTAACCGATAACTTTTCTTCAAGTTTTCGAAAGAACAACAAAAAGCTTTACTTGAAGAAGTTAAACAACTGATACGGTATGATACGATACGATACCTCCAGTGAGCGCTTTGGCTCTGATACCAACTGATGTGATCACAGTGGGGGTAAGTGATCACGCGCTCGGATCTAGCTCGAAGGAGGCGGTTTCCAGAAAGAATGGGAAACGAAACAGAGGAAGAACACGAAGGAAACAGAGTCGGCCAAGGGAACCTCCTCACTACGAGGTGAGGCAATGCCCTTGAAAATGCCTGGGGAAAGGAAAATGGGACCTAGAACCTTTTGACTACGAGATCAAACAATGCTAGGTATTATATTGGATCCTCTTGCAATGGATCACTAATGGATTGGTGGAGCAAGATTTGAGACCCACGAAGAACAATATGCGTACTTCCGCAAATATGTGTTCTTACAAAATGAGTTCTACCTAATACTTAGGTTACAGCCTCCTTTTATAGAAGGAGAAAGAAAGAAGTAAATAATAAAGGATGTCTTGACAAGGGAACAGCTTCCTGGATCCATGGTAGGCGAAATGAGAGGTGGCAACGGATGTGACATTGTAGGCTACCTGCTTTTGCGGCTCCCATTTCCCCATGAATTGCTTTCGGCGGGAAAAGGGAAGAAGAGGGCCTCTGCACAAGTTGAAGGGTTCGCCAGACTTGCGTATGGGGACCCGTTCTGCTTGGCGAACACCTGGGCTTCGCTTGCTTCTGGAAAGGAGGCACGGGGTCTTCGCCAACGACCATGGGGGTCGCAAAGAGCCGTGGCTTCGCAGATGGCCTTGAGTTCGCCCAAAAGGTCCATGGGTTCGCCAGGGTCAATGGGCTCGCCAATAGCCACGGGTTCGCCGTTGAGGCTTGGCCTCGCCAAAGACCAAGGGTTCGCCAATGGGGCATGGGTTGGCCAAGATCCTTGCGAGCGCGGCTCGGCCTCGAGGCTTCGCCGGTGCCTAGAATGCCGCTTCTTCTCCGCCCGTGTCTTCGCCAAGGGCCTTTTGGACCCTCGGGATGAAGGGTTCACCTTTATCACAAAAATGGGGCTGATGTCCACATCAGAAAATGGTAAAGGAAAAATAATGAATGACTGGACAAGGGAACCAGCTTCCTGGATCTATGGTAGGCGAAATGAGAGGTGGCAGGTGAGGTGACAGTGTAGACTACCTGCTTTCACGGCTCCCAATTCCCCAGGAATTGTAGTTGGCGGGAAATGGGAGGAAGAGGGCCTCCGCTCAAGTTGAAGGGTCCGCCTGACTTCCGAATGGAGGCCTCTTCTGCTTGGCGAACACCTAGGCTTCGCTTACCTCTGGAAATGAGGCACAGGGCCTTCGCCAACGATCATGGGGTCGCAAAGGGCCATGGATTCGCAAATGGCCTTGAGTTCACCCAAAAGGGCCATGGGTTCGCCAGGGTCAATGGGTTCGCCAATGACCACGGGTTCGCCGCTGGGACATGGCCTCGCCAAAGCCAAGGATTCGCCAAGAGCCTTACGAACTTGGCCTATCTGGGACCTTGTCGGGGCCTAGTTTGCTGCCTTTCCTCCTCCGGCGCCTTTGCCAAGGGTCCACTAAGTCTCCTGAAGGAATGGTTGTTCCTTATTGGCGAAATGGGGCTGATGTCCACATCATTGCGGTTCATTGAACACATCACCGTACTCTTGGAGTACCTGTTCCATGAACAAAGGGAGATAAGAATCCTTGTTAAGCGTTAGCATGCATGCAAGAGGAACCATGAGAAAACACACTTTGTTGCCCAACAAAGCCTTTTTGATGTCTCTCTCTTTGGCCATGGGAGGGATCCTTTCTTGTTTTCTCTCTTGCCCTCGCTTGGTGTTTCCCACAGATGCACCCTCATTCTTTTCACTCAAGGTCACTTGGACCCTCTCACTTCTTTCACTCTTCTCGGTTCCCTCTTTTCCCTTGTTCCTTTCGGCATTGGTAGCCAAATGAATTTTGTCTTGCAAAGCTTGGGCTGGGGATAAGGGGAGCAAAGTGTAGGGCCGGGTGAGGTGTGTAAGGGTGTATTTGTTTCTCCTCCCATAGTGGACCGCCTCTCTATCATATTGTCATGGACGGCTTGATGTGATCACAGAGGATTTAGTGATCACGAACTCGGATCTAGATTGGTGGAGGCGGCTTTCCAGAAAATGGAAACGGAAACAGAGGAAGAACACGAAGAACACAAAGACGGCCAAGGGAACCTCCTCACTACGAGGTGAGGCAATGCCCTTGAAAATGCCTGGGAAAGGAGATGGGATCTAGCACCTCTTGACTACAAGGTCAAGCAATACTAGATATTATGCTTGGATCCTCTTGCCTGGATCACTAGGGAAACAGAAATGCAAGAATGGAGAACACAAAAGCCGATGACTCCCCGGGAGTGTTTCAGCGGAATTGCTTAAATTTAATAATATGTTATGCCTTACCATGGTGTTGTTTCTAACTTATATAGTGGAGGGCTGTGAGAAGTAAGTTGGCTTAATACAGCCGTGCGTGTGTGCAAAAAGCAAACAGTGCCTTTTGACATGCGTGCAGAGTAAAAGTTTCCAAAAAGGTGAAAAAGAAAAGCTAGCCTAAAAAGTGTTCGGGTGTCTTTTCCTCGAAAAGGGAAGCCTACATTCCCGAGTAGCTGCAGAGAAAGGACGCCCTGCTGTCGGACTTGGTCGGCTATCTGGAGGCTTCGCGGGATGTCTTCACCAAGTGATTTCGCGGGAATGCCTTCGCCAAGAGTTTTTGAAAACACACACGCACCACTCAATTCGTCTAACATGTCATCAAGTCTAGGTATAGGGTGGCGATACTTTACAGTGATAGAGTTGATGGGACGGTAGTCCATGCGCCAAGTGCCATCGCTCTTTGGCACGAGTATGACTGGCACTGCACAGGGTGAAAGGCTTTCACGGATGAACCCCTTGTCCAGCAGCTCTTGCACTTGCGATTGGATTTCTTTGGATTCTTGAGGGTTAGTCCGGTAGGCGGCCTTGTTTGGTAAAGGCGCTCCCGGAAGCAGGTCGATCTGATGCTCTATGCCGCGATAGGGGGAAGGGTTCGCGGTTCATCGAATACTTAATCGAATTCCTTCAGAACTTCCTGCACATAGAAAGGGAGAGAAGATACATGATCAAGTGTTAGCATAAGCCAAGAGATGGTGGCGACAAGAGTTTGCTCAAAGAGAGCTATACAATGAAGCCCCCATTCGGGCTTGGAGTGGATTGAAGAGGTTACTATGGGAAAGATATGGTTCACCTGATACGATCACGGGTACACTTGACGCGCAGCCGCGAGATCGTACGGAAGCGCAGATCTAGTTTGAAGGAGTCGATGAACAAAGAAGGATAGAGACGGCCACAGACACCTCCCAACTACGAGGTTGGGCAATATCTGCGATAAGCCTGGGGGGTATGGAAGATCTAGCACCTCTTAACTACGAGATTAAGCAATACTAGATATTAAACTTGATGATAAACAATCAATCAAGGGGGATGGCGGAATATAGCAAGGGGGTGAGAACCGGGCTTAAGGAATTGTCCTTCTTAAGCTTTACATATGTTCTACGTTACAAAAGAGTTTGTTGCCCCTTTTATAAGAGGGAGAGGGGACAGTCTCGACAAATGCGCAGTATGCTAAAAGGTATAAAGTGCCTCAAAAGGCATGCTATCCTAAAAGGTAAAAGCTAAAGTAAACAATATAATACTCCCAAGTGTCGGTTTGAAAGGAGGGAGTGTTCCAGATGGGATGGGAGTGGTTGGAGATGGTCGGCTGCTTTATTGAGCATAGGTGGCTTCGCTCGGGCTCCGCCGAACTGGAAGGCCTCGCATCAAGGCTTCGCCTTCGCTCGGAAGCATTGCGGAGATGGCTTCGCCAAAAGGCCTCACCTTCTCCCGGAGGCTTGAAGAAGACTTTACCTTCACTTTGAAGTCTGTACTTTGGAGTTTCTTGCTTGAGGGCTTCACCGTGAGATTTCTCAGAAATGGCTTCGCCCGAAGACTTTGCCATCGCCGAGATGCCTTTGCTTGATGAAGTCCAGTCTGCCTTGAGGTTCCTCAGGAATGGCTTCGCCTGAGGGGCTTCGCCATTGCCCGGATGTCATCGCTTGGGGAAGCCTTGCCTTTGCCTTGAGGCCTCTTGAGGAGTCCTCGCATAGAGGCGTTGCCTTCTCCTGGTCAGGTGATCGCCTGAACCATGGATCAGGCTGCCTGAGCCTATAAACCTCCTCGCCACGGAGTTGCTCCGAGCTTCATTCGCCTGCCTCTTCATCTGGGATACTTTGTTGTTGCTTGCGGCTCTCATGATCACATCATCACCTCAAGAAGAGCTACCCTCTCCTTACCACTCCCAAACAAGAAGGTCCCCCTCTCGGCCTACATCCTCCACCCACGTTCGGAGCCATAGTCCTTGGAGGAGGCCGAGCCCCGCACCTCCACAAACTCCCTCGGTAGAACCATGTACTCCATTTCCCAACACTTGCACAACCCACAGCCCCACCCAAACCAAAGCCCTCGCCAAAATCCAAGTGAAGATCTTTCTCAAATAATTGAAAGTCTGAAAAGGATTTTGAAGAATATGAGAGAGAGAGAGAAAAAGAAAAAGAAAGAGAGAAGAAAGGAAAGGGCTCTCCTTACCCAAATAAGTGAAAAGAATGTTGCACCCGGTCCTTCAACTAATCTCCAAGAAGAACTAACAATTTCACCTTCTAACTCTTGTTGTTCTTCTTTGTTTGTGCATAAGTTTGAAGAAGGGAAGGACACGGATGTGCAATACCTTGAAGAAGGAGAAAGATTTTTGGTTTTGGAGGAGGGTCCTCCTCCCCTAACTTGGGGAGAGGTAACCTATCCTTTTCTTTTAATGATAATGGTGAGCATGCTTGTGGTGCTTTATCACCTTCGCATGAACATAAGCATGACATTGATGAGGAGAATGCTTTGAATGATCTTATGCCTGCTTCAATGATGAATGATGTATCACCCTTGGGTGAGGATAGTGAGCCTAATGACTCGTGTGACAAGTTTGATGATACATCTACTTTTGAGTATGAAAATGAAGAAGGAATTAGTGAGGGTAAAGGAGGCATACACTATTTTCTTCCTCATGATTGGTTTGATGAGCATAAGCATTATCATGATGAGATGCATGTACATTATGCGTATCCCATGTCACCCACCCCTAGCCATGAATTCTCTTCAAAGCATGATCATGATTCCTTATTTTTAGATAATAAGAATGAAAGGCCTAGGCTCACATTTGACCCTGGGATTGACTAAAATTATGTGTAAGGTTGAAGTGAAGCGAAAGGGCGGATTGTCCATCTCATTCCTTCAAACCATTTTTGAAACTTTGATGTTTAAATTTTGTCCACTAACCCTTGACGCCTTTCAAGTTTGTTGTGGTGTCTTAAGATTTGTAGGGATGACTTCCTTATGAATCCGAGGACTGATTCTTTCAAGAGGGAGAGTATGATGTGGACAAAACCTCATTTCGCCAATAAAGGACATCCATTCCTTCAGAGGGTCTAATGGGCCCTTGGCGAAGGCGCAGATGAAGAGGAGGCAGCAATCTAGACACCGGCAAAGCCCCAAGTAAGGCCATGCTCGCAAGGCTCTAGGCGAACCCAGGCCTTTTTGGCGAACCCATGCCCCTTTGGCGATGTCATGCTCCATTGGCGAGGCCATGCCCTTTTGGCGAGGCCCTGTCCCATTTGCGAGGCCCAGCCCCATTGGCGAGACCCTGTCCCATTGGCGAACCCAAGGCCTTTGGCGAACCCATGCCCTTTTGGCGAGGCCCTGTCCCATTGGCGAGACCTGCCCCATTGGCGAGACCCTACCCCTTTTGGCGAGGCCCTGCCCATTTGCGAGGCCCGGCCCCATTGGCGAGACCACGTCCCATTGGCGAACCCAAGGCCTTTGGCGAACCCATGACTTTTGGCGAGCCCATGGACTCCTGGCGACCCCCTGACTCTTGGTGCATCCCTGCCTCCCCCTTCTCGGGAGAACCCATAGCCTACAATGTTTGACTATCAACATCTTTTGAAGGGTCATTTGAATCTTCCCTCCATTTCTTCATAAATCCCATTTATGAAGGTATGGGAGGAATATTAGGTAGCCTACAATTGTCTTCCATCCATCCCTTCCATCTCTCACCTCACCCACCATAATTCAAGGGTCTTTGTCCCTTGTCAAGTCACCCCCCATTTACTATACCATTTTTCTTCTATATAAGGAAGCTTGTAACCATTGTAATTGGCAGAACATATTTATAAGAAATCAGAAATACTCCAAGTGAGGTTTTGGCTTTCTTGTTCTCATTTCTTGCATTCCATCTCCTTAAGTGATCCGTGCAAGAGGATCCAACATAATATCTAGTATTGTTTGAACTTGTATTCAAAAGGTGCTAGATCCCGCTTCCTTTCCTGTGCATTTTCAAGGGCATTGCCTCACCTCGTAGTGAGGAGGTTCCCTTGGCCGACTCTGTTTCCTTCGTGTTCTTCCTCTGTTTTCGTTTCCCTTTCTTGCTGGAAACCGCCTCCAACGAGCTAGATCCGAGTTCGTGATCACTTACCCCCCGTGATCATATCACGGAGCTTCACTGTTTTCTGAATAACTTGAGCTCCGGAACTCCGATTGAGGTGATTCAAAAGCCATTTTTCTCCTCTTGAAAAGAGCTTCAATATGAAGTCCATTGCTCCAGCTTTTGATGACTACAGATCCGCATCACTTCTCCAATGGAATGCCCAAGTTTTGAAGTTTGTTGGCGCGTTCGTGGTGATGTCCGCATCATACTCTCCCACTTGAGAAGATTCATCCTCGAATCTAAATGGGGGTGAATCCTACAAAAACTAAGATACCGCAACAAACTTGGAGAACATTAGGGGGTTAGTGAACTAAAACTTAAACATCAAAGACCCAAAAATGGTTTGAAGGAGTGAGATGGACAATCCGCCCTTTCTCTTCACTTCAACCTTACACACAGTTCTTAGTATCCCGGGGTCAAATGTGAGCCTAGGCCTTTCATTCTCATTATCTGAAAATAAGGAGTCATGATCATGCATTGAAGAGAATTCATGGCTGATGTGGACATCAGCCCCATTTTGTGACAAGGCGCGACCTTTCTTCCAGAGGGTCTAAAGGGCCCTTGGCGAAGGCACGGATGAGAAGAAAGGCATTCTAGGCACCGGCGAGGCCCCAAGGCCGAGCCGCGCCGCAAGGATCTTGGCCAACCCATGCCCCATTGGCGAACCCTTGGCCTTTGGCGAGGCCAAGCCTCAACGGCGAACCCGTGGCTATTGGCGAGCCCATTGACTGGCGAACCCATGGTCCTTTTGGGTGAACTCAAGGCCATGTGCGAAGCCATGACTCTTTGCGACCCCCATGGTCGTTGGCGAAGGCCCAGTGCCTCATTCCCGAAACAAGCGAAGCCTGTGTGTTCGCCAAGCGTAAGAGGCTTCCATACACAAGTCGCGAACCCTTCAACTTGTGCAGAGGCCCTCTTCTTCCCTTTTCCCGCCAAATGCAATTCTGGGAATTGGGAGCCGCAAAGCAGGTAGCCTACAATGTCAAATCACCTGCCACCCCACGCTTTGCCTACCATATTTCGAGGAAGATGTTCCCTTAGTAAAATCATTCTTTATTCTTTCCTTCTTTCTTTTCCTTCTATAAAAGGAAGTCAGAACCTAAGTATTCGGTAGAACCTATATATTGAGAGAATTCATATATTGTAAGAACACGGTTTGTTCTTCTTGGGGTCTCAAATCTTGCTCCATCAATCCTTTAGTGATCCATGCGAGAGGATCCAATATAATACCTAGCATTGTCTCGATCTAGTAATCGAAGGTTCTAGGTTCCATTTTCCTTTCCTGCATTTTCAAGGGCANTGCCTCANCTCGTANTGCGGANGTTCCCTTGGCCGACTTTGNTTCCTTTGTGTTCNTNCCCTGTTTCGTTTCCATTCTTGCTGGAAACCGCCTCCTTCGAGCTNGATCCGAGCNCGTGACCGTTCACTNNNCTGTAACCACTTCACTGGGTTCGGAGCGTGACCGTGATCACATCAGTTGGTATCGAGCCAAAGCGCTTGTCGGAGGTATCTTACCGTATCGCTTGTTTACTTTCTTCAAGATAAAACCTTTGTTGTTCTTTTCAAAACTTGAAGAAAAGTTATCGGTTAATGATCTCTTGAGAGAAGCCGAATATTTGTTACCCTTGTTGAAAAGTTCTTAAAGGTTCATAAATGTGATTTATTTCGGATTGAAAAGAAAAAGAGTTTCCCTGTGTGCAAAAGAACAAGAGTTTACATAAAAGAAATATTCAAACCAGTTCATAATTTCTGGGAAAAGTTCTAAGTGTTCTTGAAGAGTTCATCACGAAACTCAAGTGAACGGTGCTCACAGATCGAAAATAATTTCGAAACCTGAACTTCTTGTGTTTACATGTGTGAAAAGCCTTTTCTATATCATTTCCAACTTCTTTCAACCACCAACCAACCCCAAATCCTAGTTCGAGTAACTAGAGCTTTGTGCGTTGCTTATTTCGGATATTGCTAAGATTTTATTGGAAACTCCTTGTGTGTTTGCATTTGATCTTAATCGAGATTGGTGGTAAGTTTTGAGGCTTGAAAGAACCGTTGTGTTCTAAAACACGAGAGAAGAGTATAAACACTCAGGGAGAATGGTAAGGCATCACAGTATTGTTCACATGTGCAGAACTTGAGTCTCATGGAGTATGTGGAAGAGGACTACTACCCGGAATCGGATCCTTGTTATCAAGAATCTGACTTCTGGGCGGAGGAAACCCTCCACCATACATACTCAGGGAACTATTCAGAGTACCCCCTTGGCCAAGAAACCTGGCCCGAACCGACTCCATCCTCTGAATGCGACCCTCCATACCCTGCTGCATATGAGCATCACTCAGGCCTAGACCCTGAACAATTGGTGGCGAACCCATGCCATCGCCAAGATGACTCCTCTCATTATCGCTACCCCTCCTACTCCTATTATTCACCCATACCGTCGTATCCTAGCCGTACGACGCCCAGCTTGGAGCCCCCTCTCATTCGCGGTTTTCCATCCACCAACAGAAGCCAGCGAGGACCCCCACTCACAAGTTTGCTTCTTACGACAAACACCCTCTCGATCAACAGTGGCGAAGCAACACCGAAGTGCTTCAAAGACCCAGCCCCTCCACCATCATTGATGAGATAAAACAACTTGTACTTATGGTCCAGGACCAGATGTTACAAGGACACATGGAGGAAGCTGCAATCGGTGGAAAGGTTGAGAGGAAAACAACCGAGGGAAAAGGAGAAAGAATGAGGGAAAAGGAAAGAGAAGAAAGAGAGAAAAGCGAGGCGGTCCAAGGGACCTTGAGCGAAAAAGAGAGCGATCCGAGAGAAGAGAATGAGAAGAAAGCGGAGAGAAAACGAGAGGGAATCTCCATGATCCAAAATAGTGGAAGTGAGGGAAACATGCCTTCAACCGACCCAACTTTTCCACTAATTTCTGTCTTGCAACCCCCTTGTTTATCTTCTTTGAATGTGCAGGTCGCTGTGGACAGAAAGGCTGAAGAAAGCCTTCAACAATCCGGGAAGGAAGTGTCACCCCCTCTCGGAAAGGAAGAAAAGAGCAAGAGGGAGAGAGCGAACATGGGTAACTGTGCTTCTAATCTCTCATCTCTTAATATTAAGCATAATTTGGGTGACATAGTTGGCGATCCCATGTGCATTATGGGATATGACTTAGGCCCGGTACATTGGGGCCATGCCCATGAATGGCCGAGGCTTATATTTGATCCTGGAATAACTATGTGGGTTTGTCTTAAGGCTAAGTATAAAAGTGAAGCGAAGAGAAAGGGCGGATTGTCCATCTCATTCCTTCAGACTATTTTTAGGGGAACTTTGATGTCTAACGCTTTTAGTTCACTAACCCTTGATGCCTCTTCAAGTTTGTTGTGGTGTCTTAAGATTTGTAGGGACAATTTCCTTATGAATCCGAGGACGGATTCTTCTGAAGAGGGAGGGTATGATGTGGACATCAGCCCCATTTTTGTGACAAGGCGCGACCTTTCTTCCAGAGGGTCTAAAGGGCCCTTGGCGAAGGCTCGGATGAGGAGAAAGCCACACTCTGGGCACCGGCGAGGCCCCAAGGCAAGTCCGCGCTCGCAAGGATCTTGGCCAACCCATGCCCCATTGGCGAACCCTTGGCCTTTGGCGAGGCCAAGCCTCAACGGCGAACCCGTGGCTATTGGCGAGCCCATTGACTCTGGCGAACCCATGGTCCTTTTGGGCGAACTCAAGGCCATTTGCGAAGCCAAGACTCTTTGCGACCCCCATGGTCGTTGGCGAAGACCCTGTGCCTCATTTCCAGAAACAAGCGAAGCCCAGGTGTTCGCCAAGCAGAAGAGGCTTCCATACACAAAACAGGCGAACCCTTCAACTTGTGCAGAGGCCCTCTTCTTCCCTTTTCCCGCCAAATGCAATTCTGGGAATTGGGAGCCGCAAAAGCAGTAGCCTACAATGTCAAATCACCCGCCACCCCACGCTTTGCCTACCATATTTCGAGGAAGATGTTCCCTTAGTAAAATCATTCTTTATTCTTTCCTTCTTTCTTTTCCTTCTATAAAAGGAAGTCAGAACCTAAGTATTCGGTAGAACCCATATATTGAGAGAATTCATATATTGTAAGAACACGGTTTGTTCTTCTTGGGGTCTCAAATCTTGCTCCATCAATCCTTTAGTGATCCATGCGAGAGGATCCAATATAATACCTAGCATTGTCTGATCTAGTAATCAGAAGGTTCTAGGTTCCATTTTCCTTTCCTAGGCATTTTCAAGGGCATTGCCTCACCTCGTAGTGCGGAGGTTCCCTTGGCCGACTTTGTTTCCTTTGTGTTCTTCCCCTGTTTCGTTTCCATTCTTGCTGGAAACCGCCTCCTTCGAGCTAGATCCGAGCTCGTGACCGTTCACTCCTCTGTAACCACTTCAGCTGGGTTCGGAGCGTGACCGTGATCACATCGCATAAGATCATTCAAGGCACTCTCCTTATCAATGTCATGCTTATGTTCATGCGAATGCTATAAAGCTTCACAAGCATGTTCACTATCACCATTAAAAGAAAAGGATAGGTTACCTCTCCCCAAGTGATATGGAGGAGCCCAAGGCAAGGATTCAAGATCCTCTTCAAGAACTTGGAGGACCTATAACAAGAAGCATGGCAAGGAAAGCAAAGGAGACTCTTAACATGCTCATGAGAACTTTTGCAAAGTTTGAGGAGCAAAGTGGAGAACTTCAAGAAGATGAAGGAAAGGCAGCCCATGCCTTCAACTTGGGCCAGCCCAACACCCAACATGTTGCCCATCTCTTCACCATCACCATTTGGGCTCCCAACACCTCTCAAGCCCAAGTCCATATTGGAGAACCGAGCCCAACTCAATTCAAGCCTCATTCCTTCAACTCTTGGCCCAAGGTCACTCACAACAACTTGGCCCAAGACATGTCCAAATTGGCTCATCCTAACGCTAAGGAGGACCTTTCTCAAGGGTGCCCTACACTCCAAGGGTACCCTCCACTCCTAGGGTACCCCACACCCACCGGTGCCCTCCAAATCAAGTCCACCAACCAAGTACTCAAAGTGTTCCAAATGACAAGTTGGTGAACTCTTCAAAGTGCCCTAAAAATGTAGGGTACCCTACAAATGAAGGGTACCCCTGCCCTACACAAGACCGAGGTGCCCTACATGTTGAACCGGGCTCCCAAAATGGCACTTTTATGATGCAACCATGGATGAATGACTTCCAAACGGCTAGAAACAGCCAAGAGGAGCTAAGAGACGTTGATAATTAATGGTGGAGCCATTGGAGAGTTATTGGAGGAGTTATGGAGCATTTGAAGCCTTAATGAGGTGTTTTAAGGCCTTATTTTGCCTTTAACTCTTTCCAAAAGTTTTCTTTTCTTACATTCGGCCATTTTACATCATATTAGGCTAGAATAAATCAGATTTAAGCATATAGTCGTTGAGAAATTAGTATTTGCATTGATTTCCTTCATTATACCATTTATGTGGAGGAAATGCCTAGTTTAATAGCCATACTTATTGTGTGCTAAAATGAGCCTTCCTTGTACTATAAAAGGAGGCTAGGCACGCCCTTATCATCACAATTCAGAATATCAAACACTTTTGCATACTTGAGAGCATTCTCTTGTTGATCTATCTTCACTTTCCACTCAACTCTTGTCCAAGTTCTTGAGCAAGTTTATTCAAATCCAAGATTGTCTTCTCACTTGAAGAAGAAGGTGTTGGATCCATTTACATCCCCATTTTGGCAACAAAGGCTTGCTTTGTCTTGAACTTTTCAAGTATCAAGAAGGAGGAGTCGCCAAGGCAAAAACACCATCTTTGATGAGGACATCGCCCCAAAGGATCCTCAGGTTCCAGAAGACCCACAACCTCACGCGCGCGCGACCCCGGGTCCGTTCCAAGGCCTTGGCGGACCCATGACCAGGTCCCGGCTGAAACAAGTCCAAGCGAACCTTAATGCTTTCATGAGGCTCATGGCGCAGACGATCGAGAGGAGTCTCGGGAGAAGGCCTTACAACTTCGCCAACTCGGTATCGCTACCGGACGAAGAGTGTGCGAAGCCCCTTGGAGTCTTAAGCATAAGCGTTCTTGAAGAAGGAGCAGCCCAGTCTTAAGCGCGCGAACACTTGGCGAAGGAGAAGGCCTCGGCCAAGGGCAACTCACAAGGCACTGGCGGAGGCATTCTAGCGAAGGCTCCTAGCGAAGGCCTTTCGCGTAATCTCCGAGCTTCACCGGTTGACCGACCAAACTCCGACACAAGGTGTCTTTTCTCCGCCGATACTTGGAAAAACAAACAACCACTTTTAGGCTAGCCTTACCTTTTTACCTTTTTAGAAGCTTTTCACTCTGTAAGCGTGCAAAAGTACTTTGTACTTTCTGCACGTATGCACATTCGAAATTTTCCTTTTACTTCTTCCAATTCACTTCACTATATAAGCTAAGTGGCAGTCACCATTGTAACCTAGAACATATTATTGAATTTAAGCAATTCGGCTGAAACACTCCCGGGGAGTCATCGGCTTTTGTGTTCTCCACTCTTGCATTTCCATTTCCCTAGTGATCCAGGCAAGAGGATCCAAGCATAATATCTAGTATTGCTTGACCTTGTAGTCAAGAGGTGCTAGATCCCATCTCACTTCCCTGGCATTTTCAAGGGCATTGCCTCACCTCGTAGTGAGGAGGTTCCCTTGGCCGACTCTGTTTCCTTCGTGTTCTTCCTCTGTTCCTCGTTTCCATTCTTGCTGGAAACCGCCTCCTTCAAGCTAGATCCGAGCTCGTGATCACGTTCCCCACCGTGATCACATCAAGTGGTATCGAGCCAAAGTGCTTGGCCGGAGGTACCGTATCGCTTGTTGAATTTTCTTCAAGCAAAACCTTTTGTTACCTTTTCTTACGCTTAAAGGAATATCGGTTGATGATCTCATTGAGACCGAAAAGTTGTTTAAAAGTGTGCTTGTTTAAGCCAAGTATTTTCGAGAGAAGCCAAAAGAGTTGTCCTGAGCGACAAGTGTGTAAAGAAAACGTTTAAAGAAAGAAATGTATTGAGCAAGTTTCGCGTTCGAAAAGTTCTTGAATGTTCTTACGTGTTCTTCCCAAAACACGAGTGAACAGTAAGATTGATCGACAAATAGTTTCCGAACTTAAACAAGAAGTGTTTGCATCGCAAAAGCCTTTTCTAAACTTCCAACCAAGTATCTTCCGAGCCCGATATCCCACAAAACCGGTTTCAAGTAACTAGTCATTTTCTTGAGTTGCAAGTTGCGGTTTTACTAGAGTTTTGTTTGTGTTTTCTTGCGTGTTCATCTTTGATCTAAGGTTGAAAACGGTATCAAGTTTAGAGAACTTGTAAAAGCCGTCGGTGAACAGCCAAGTGACAAAGTTGTTGAGAGAAACACGAGAGTGAGAGTAAACACTGTGGAGTGGTGAGCTTCTTTTCGATTACATATCTTTAACAAGATCGTGTCACGAGATGGTTTCAACAGACTCATCCCCCTCATCCATCCCAGCTAACCGTGCACAGCACGCTAACGAAGATCTTACAGAGGTTGGATGAACTGGGAGCCCAAGTCACCATGACAAATGAGCGACTAACGAAAGTAGAGGTAGCTCAAGGAAAGCAACCGGAAAGCTCGCAAGCCCACGATGACGCCCATGCATCGCGGGCTCAAGATGGAGTCACCCATACCACTTTCGACCCCGCATCAACGAAGCCACGTGCTACCCCTCACATCGTCCGACCACTTCCACAAGAATAGATCGTGGTGTTGACATCCTGGACAAAGTGATGACCAGGAATATTACGCGGAGCCACCACCAAAGCCTATTAAAAGAAGAGTCTTTCCCGATAGGGCCTCAAGCCAGAGCCTATCTCCACAGCGACCTTGAAGAAGAGGAAGAAGCAGAGCGAGGCCGAGTTCACCGAGGTTTCAACAGAGACCTGGGAGGCCGGGCGCAAGCCCAGGACCAGCAAGCCCTCGCCAACATCAAGCTTCAAATACCACCCTTCTACGGGTCCAGCGATCCGGAAGAGTACTTTACATGGATGGCTAGACCGAGCGGATCATTGATATGATGGGATACACCGACGCTATAGCCACGAAACTTGTGGTTATTGAGTTTCATGAATATGCTCTCACCGGTGGGAGCAAGAGCATCACGAAAGAGCCAGGATCCGATGTCGTCCTATCACCACGTGGGAAGATCTTAAAAGGACCATGAAGAACCGATTCGCACCCAGCTACTATGACCGAGATTGTGCTCGGAGGCTGCAGCGCCTTATCCAGTGGTCATCGCAGTGTCGAGGAATACCGTAAGGACCTTGAGAGGGCCTCGATGAGGGCCAACGTCAAGGAGGACGAAGAGGCTAAGTTGGCCGATTCTTATATGGCCTACGGGAGGACGTCGCCAAGACAGCTTGAACTATGCGACACGGGATTACCAAGATCCGGTGCATAAGGCCATTCGGGTGGAGAAACAACTACGAAGGGAAACTCTTACTACCTGCTCCTACCCCGGCAGGCCCCAGCAAGACCCCCCTTCACCAAACCGCTCCCGCCAAAACCAGACGCATCTTCTGCGGCGATGCCATCCCCTCGCCAAAATTACCCCAACACAAGACCCTTCTCGCAACCTCACCAAACCCAACGCCATCACTAATGAAGGCCCTCGGCAGTCAAGGAGCATCGAATGCTTTAAGTGCTCCGGGCAAGGGACACTATGCGAGGGATTGCCCCAACCGAAGAGCCATGGTAATGCGGCCCAATGGGGAATTGTCTAGTGAAGAGGAAGGAGAGGGCTTTCCCGAGCAAGAGCAATATGAGAGTGAAGCGTAAGAGGGAGAGCTACCTATGGACGGTCTCATATTAGTTACCAAGAGGGTCCTGCAAAGTTCCCAAGTGTCACCGAAAGTATTCAGCGAGAAAATCTATTCCAATCAAGAGCCATGGTGAATGGGACTCTGTGCGATCTCATTATTGACAGCGGGAGTTGTGTCAACGCCGGCCAAGACATGGTCGCTGAATTAGGCCTCCCACCATCATACATCCTAAACCGTATCAAGCTGCGGTGGGTCGACAGCAGAACCTTTGTAAAGGTTGTCAAACAAGTCGAAGTCCCAATCAAGATCGGCAAGTATGAGGATTCCATCACTTGTGATGTAGTGCGAATGCAGGCTACCCACATCCTCTTGGGCAGACCCTGGCAATATGACAAGGAGGCCATACATTATGGCAAAGCCAACAAATATGCCCTCACTCACCTCAGTAAACCATACACCCTGCTTCCTCACCCCAACTCAAGCCCATCGTGATCAAATCCATCCGGCTAGTAAGTCCGAGAGAAAAGAAAGGGGAGGGCAGAGAGCGGAGAGAAAATGGTGAGAAGGTTCAAGGAACCTTGAGTGAACGGAAAGGGTGTGCATTAATGGGAAACACCCCGAGAGAGCCCACGAGAAAACAAGAGTGTCTTCCTCCCATAGCCAAAGAGAGGGATTTTAAAAGAGCGTTCCTTGGGAACAGGATCTGTTTTCTCCTGATCCCCACTCACTGCATGCTAACACTTGACAATGTGTCTTCTCTTCCTTTCTATGTGCAGAAGGTCCTGAAAGAATTCGGCGAAGTATTTGATGAGCCGCGAACCCTTCCTCCATATCGCGGCATCGAGCATCAAATCGACTTGCTTCCGGGGGCACCTTTACCCAACAAGGCCGCCTACCGGACCAATCCCCAAGAATCCAAAGAGATCCAGTCGCAAGTTCAGGAGTTGTTAGACAAAGGGTTCATCCGCGAAAGCCTGACGCCATGCGCGGTCCCGGTCATACTCGTACCAAAGAGCGATGGCACTTGGCGCATGTGCATGGACTGTCGCCCCATCAACTCTATCATCAGTAAAGTATCGCCACCCTATACCTAGACTTGATGACATGTTAGACGAATTGAGTGGTGCTTGTGTGTTTTCAAAAATTGACCTTAGAAGTGGATATCACCAAATTCGGATGAAGGAAGGTGATGAATGGAAAACTGCTTTCAAAACCAAGATTGGTTTGTATGAGTGGAATGTTATGCCCTTCGGGTTATCTAACGCACCAAGTACTTTCATGCGTCTAATGAATCATGTTTTGAGGCATTTCATAGGGAGATTTGTGGTAGTATACTTTGATGACATACTAGTTTATTCTAAGAACCATGAGGAGCATGTTGAGCATCTGAGGCAAGTCCTTGAAACGCTTAGGTTAGAAAAACTGTATGCCAAATTTGAAAAGTGTGTTTTCGCATCCCAGGAAGTTAACTTTCTTGGATATGTAGTGGGTGCGAAGGGAGTCAAGGTAGACGAGAGGATGTTCTGTGCTATTCGGGACTGGCCTAATCCTATCTCCTTAACTTAGGTCAGGTCCTTCCTAGGACTTGCGAGTTTTTACAGAAGATTTGTTTAAAGACTTCTCTTCCATTGCTGCCCCTTTGCACGAACTGGCTAAGAAGAATGTCATCTTTGAATGGGGTCGATGCAAGAAAAATCTTTTCACGAATTGAAATCTCGTCGACAAATGCCCCTCTTCTCACTTTGCCAAACTTCGACAAAGTGTTCGAGGTAGAGTGCGATGTCGGTGGCATAGGCATCGGCGCTGTCTTGCATCAAGAAGGCCGTCCCATCGCCTTTTTTAGTGAAAAGTTGAGTGGAGCCACCCTGAATTACTCCACGTATGACAAAGAGCTATACGCTCTTGTGAGATCCTTACAAACGTGGAGCCATTATCTTCTGCCTAGAGAATTCGTAATCCATACGGATCACTTGTCTTTGAAGTACCTTCAAGGACAAGGAAATTTGAGCAAAAGGCATGTTAGGTGGGTAGAGTTCATTGAGTCTTTCTCCTATGTTATTAAGTATAAAAAGGGCAAAGACAATGTCGTTGCTGATGCTCTATCCAGGAGATATGCATTACTCATGACTCTCGATACGAGGATTGTTGGTTTTGAGGGTTTAAAAGGAATGTATGAACATGACGTGGATTTTGGTGAAATATTTGCCAACTGTGTTAAAGGAAGCCAAAGAGGCTACTATGTTTTTGATGGTTTTCTCGTTTAAGTTGAAAAGGTTGTGCGTTCCCGCAGGGTCAATGCGCGAAGTGATCATCAAGGAGGCACATGGAGGTGGTCTCATGGGACACTTCGGTGTCCAAAAGACGCTGAGGCCGTTAAGGAGAACTTCTTCGGCCCGGCATGAAGAAGGACGTCACCGAGCTTGCGCCGGATGTGTCACATGCCACCAAGCCAAGTTGACTCTCCAACCGAAAGGGAAGTACACCTCTTCCTACACCTTCTATTCCTTGGATTGAAATAAGCATGGACTTTATAAGTGGTTTACCTAGGACATCGCATGGTCATGATGCTATATTTGTAGTAGTTGATAGGTTCTCCAAAATGGCCCATTTCATCCCATGTCATAAAACTGAAGATGCATCCCATGTGGCGGAATTGTTCTTTAATAACATCGTTAAATACCATGGCCTCCCGCGATCCATTGTTAGCGATAGAGATTCGAGATTCCTAAGCCATTTCTGGCGAACCCTTTGGTCTAGTCTAGGCACCATTCTGATGTACTCCACATCAAGTCACACTCAAACAGACGGCCAAAACGAAGTGACTAATAGGAACCTCACCACTATCCTGCGCACTGTCCTTAGGAAAAATCTGAAAGAATGGGAAAATGCTTGCCTCATGTAGAGTTTGCGTATAACCGAGCCTACCATTCCTCTACATCCCATAGTCCTTTTGAGATTGTATATGGCTTCAATCCTTTAACCCCTTTGGACTTAATCGCATTAGACTACACCGAGCAGTGGACGTAGATGGGAAAGAAAAAGCCCGACGCATGAAGGACTTGCATGCTAAGATTCACAAACAACTTGAGAAAATTAATGAGTCTTACGCAAGCGAGTTAATAAGGGCAGAAAATTTAGGAGTGATGTGGACATCGACCCAACTCCGCCACGAGAGTCTCCTAGCCCTTTCCAAGGTCTCAATGGACCTTTGACCCGAGCGCGGTTGAGGAAGATGCAAGACAAGCTTCAAGCCTTCGTCCAGATCATGGCACAAGGATAAGAGCGGAATGAGGATCGGGACCGCGCCATCAAGCTTCAAGACATAAGAATCCAAGTGGAAGGGCCTCCCAAAGCCGTGGACACCATCACACTCACCACCCTTGGACCCGAGGATGAGCCCACGCACGTGCCCCACGCGCCAACCTCCCTTCCCTGACCTGGCTCCACCACCTTTGGGATGTTGCACCACCTTCCCAAGCCTTGAAGACACCTGGGAGTGAAGTGCACGCGCCGGCCGAGCCAACAATGCGCCTTCACGCGCTCCACGCGCCACTATGGGCCTTCCCCACGTTTCTCCAAGTTGGGCCGGCCCAATTTCAGCCCATAATCTGAAATGTGGACTTATTCATTTGAATTTGAATGTTGTTTAAGATATTTAGGCAAAGGGAGGGAAAAGAGGTAGTGGAGGTCTTTACCCAACAGTTTTGGCTAATGGTTGGGCATTGCCCACACTTACCAAACTAGGTAAGATTCCTCCCTTCCACCTCCCCATTTATGGTAGTGTCATCATGCCTTCCTTTCTTACATGAAAATGGTAAGAAGACACAAGAGGGAGTTACCAAAAGTGTCTAACACACTTTGGGTAATACCCTCCACTTACCATCTCTCCTATTTAAGCTAGCAACATGTATGGAACTCCTTAGCATTCATAAATCCGAAAATTAGAACTCTTGGAGAGCAATTTCGGTTTGAATTCTCATTTCTATCAATCCATTCCCTTGTTCCATGATTTTGGTTCAAGATTTATATCTAGTATTGCTCAATCAAGTAGTTGAGAGGTGCTAGATCCATCTCCTCCCCTTGGCATTCAAAGCATTGCTTCATCTTGTAGTGAAGAGGTTCTTTGTTCAAGCCGAAAATTATCAAGTGTTTGGTGTTCATCTTCCAAGCTAGATCTTTCAAGAGTTGATCATTTTCGTGATCTCATCAAGTGGTATCAGAGCTTTGTTGCTTGGTTGATGATTTGTGTTGTAAGTTTCTTCAAAAACCCTTTGATTTTCGTTTATAAACTTGAAGAAACTTGTTGCTCTTTTTCTACCCTTGGCCGAAACTTTAGGCCATTCTTTTTCAAAGTTCAAGTGCAAAAGTTGTTGTTTATTTGTTGGAATGATGTTGTGATGAAGAAAGTTGTGTTTTGATGAAAAGATTCAAGAAAAGTTCAACTTTTGAAGAGAGAGAAAAAGTGTGTTCTTGAGTGTTCAAAGTGTTCATGGAAAGTTCATCACAAAAGTACGTTTGATCTAAAAGTTCTTAACAACTCGCACTAAAACTTGTTTGTTGTTTCCAAATTCTTTCTTACTTCCCACCTTACTTCTTTCAACCCCCATCCACCTTAAACTCTTTCAAAACCTAGTTTCAAGTAACTAGTACTTTCTTTGCTACTTATTTTCGGTTTTATACTAGACTATCTTTCTTGTTTCCATTGTTGTGTTTACTTGAACAAGGTTGAAAGATTGGTGCTTTGAGAGCTTAAAACCGAAAAGAGTGGTAAAAGGCAAGAGTGATTCATCATAAAAGAGCCACTTTGAGTGCTAAACACGAGAGATGCATGTGAGGTTCTTGTTGTGTTTGTTACGTGTGTAGGTGAACAATGGAGAATCAAGAATGGGGAGTCGATTGGTATGGAAACCCTTCACGATTTTCGGCCCCCTCTAAGGTGTCTTCTTCAATCGGCCATAACTATGAAACACCATGTTATGTACCACCTCCATCTAGGCGTAACAACCATCTTCCATCCCACCCAAAACCCCCCTCATTATGGCCGAACCCTCTTTGAAGACTCTCGTGACTTTGATCCCCATTCCTACACCTCTTCACCAACCTCGCATCACAAGACCTTTTACCATATCCCAAGGCCGAAAACTCAACCCTCCTTAAACTCACCCAATGTCTCGGCCCAAAAGCTTCAAGAAGAGTCTCCACCTTCAACCCAAAGCACTTTTGATGATGTGCGGCAAATTCTCAAGGAACAAATGCTAAGTGAGGCCAAGAGGAAGATAATGTGTAAGAAAGTGCAAGATGAGGGAAGGAGAGGAAAAAGTGAGAATGAAACCGAAATGGTTTCTAAAAGAAAGAGTGTTGAGAGTTTGGAGAGAAGAGAAGAGAGAAATGAGAGAAAACAAGAGAGCTCTCCACTAAACCAAATGAGAGATGAGAATGAAGTACCCAAGCTTCCAACCGAGCGCAATGAAGAACTAACTTTTAAATCTTTTAAACCATGTTGTTCTTCTTTGTTTGTGCATGAGATTGAGGAAGGAAAGGACTTGGATGTGCAATGCCTTGGAGAAGAAGAAGGAGTCTCGGTTTTGGAGGAGGATCATCACTCCCCTAACTTGTGGAGAGGTAACCCATCCTATTCTTTTAGTGATGACATGAATGAGCATGAAAGTGACACCTTAACCGAAAATGAACATGCATCACATCCATTGCTTGATTACATATATGGCTCCCCTCTTGAATGCAATGAGCATAATGATTCGGTTGACCGTGAAGAGTGCATCAATAACTTCAACCATTATCCATATTCATGTGAGGACACTTGCATTTATCCTTGTGATGATGATTGGTATGTTAATCAAGAGCATGAATTGAAAGGTGGAGAGAATGATGAATTTAAAGCCATAACATATGATGATTTCCCTTCCTTGAATGATGAAACTCTTGAATGTGACAACTATGAACATGCATCTCATTCATCATATGAAGTATTCGAAACCTTTGAGATTTATCCTTCGGATGAAGAGCATGATTATTACCATGGAGAGGTGTATGAACATGATGCATACCCCATGTCACCCGCCCCTAGCCATGAATTCTCTTCAATGCATGATCAAGACTCTTTACATTTAGATGATGAGAATGAATGGCCTAGGCTTACATTTGACCCTGGGATAGACCATTGTGCATACCATGTTGAAAATTGAGAGTATCTATTTGAGATCGAATTGAAGCTATGTGTATGGTTGAAGTGAAGAGAAAGGGCGGATTGTCCATCTCATTCCTTCAGACCATTTTTGGGACTTTGATGTTTAAGCTTTAATTCACTAACCTCTAATGTTCTCCAAGTTTGTTGTGGTGTCTTAGTTTTTGTAGGTTTCAAGTCTTGCGGATTCGAGGACGAATCTTCTCAAGAGGGAGGGAATGATGTGGACATCGACCCAACTCCACCACGAGAGTCTCCTAGCCCTTTCCAAGGTCTCAATGGACCTTTGACCCGAGCGCGGTTGAGGAAGATGCAAGACAAGCTTCAAGCCTTCGTCCGGATCATGGCATAAGGGGAGGAGCGGAATGAGGATCGGGACCGCACCATCAAGCTTCAAGACATGGGAATCCAAGTGGAAGGACCTCCCAAAGCCATGGACACCATCACACTCACCACCCTTGGACCCAAGGAAGAGCCCACGCGCCCCACGCGCCTAGGAGGTCCTCTCATGCGCCCCACGCGCCAACCTCCCTTCCCGGAACCGGCTCCACCACCTTTGGGATGTTGCACCACCTTCCCAAGCCTTGAAGACACCTGGAAGTAAAGAACACGCGCCGGCCGAGCCAACAACGCGCCTTCACGCGCTCCATGCGCCACCATGGGCCTTCCCCACGCGCCTCCAAGTTGGGCCGGCCCAATTTCAGCCCATAATCTGAAATGTGGACTTATTCATTTGAATTTGAATGTTGTTTAAGATATTTAGGCAAAGGGAGGGAAAAGAGGTAGTGGAGGTCTTTACCCAATAGTTTTGGCTAATGGTTGGGCATTGCCCACACTTACCAAACTAGGTAAGATTCCTCCCTTCCATCCTCCTATCCCATTTATGGAAGTTCCATCATGCCTTCCTTTCTTACATGAAAATGGTAAGAAGACACAAGAGGGAGTTACCAAAAGTGTCTAATACACTTTGGGTAATACCCTCCACTTACCATCTCTCCTATTTAAGCTAGCAACATGTATGGAACTCCTTAGCATTCATGAATCCAAAAATTAGAACTCTTGGAGAGCAATTTCGGTTTGAATCCTCATTTCTATCAATCCATTCCCTTGTTCCATGATTTTGGTTCTAGATTTATATCTTGTATTTCTCAATCAAGTAGTTGAGAGGTGCTAGATCCATCTCCCCCCCTTGGCATTCAAAGCATTGCTTCATCTTATAGTGAAGAGGTTCTTTATTCAAGCCAAAAATTATCAAGTGTTTGGTGTTCATCATCCAAGCTAGATCCTTTCAAAGGTTGATCAATCCATGATCACAGAGAAACAAACAACCACTTTTAGGCTAGCCTTACCTTTTTACCTTTTTAGAAGCTTTTCACTCTGTAAGCGTGCAAAAGTACTTTGTACTTTCTGCACGTATGCACATTCGAAATTTTCCTTTTACTTCTTCCAATTCACTTCACTATATAAGCTAAGTGGCAGTCACCATTGTAACCTAGAACATATTATTGAATTTAAACAATTCGGCTGAAACACTCCCGGGGAGTCATCGGCTTTTGTGTTCTCCACTCTTGCATTTCCATTTCCCTAGTGATCCAAGCAAGAGGATCCAAGCATAATATCTAGTATTGCTTGACCTTGTAGTCAAGAGGTGCTAGATCCCATCTCACTTCCTGCATTTTCAAGGGCATTGCCTCACCTCGTAGTGAGGAGGTTCCCTTGGCCGACTCTGTTTCCTTCGTGTTCTTCCTCTGTTCTTCGTTTCCATTCTTGCTGGAAACCGCCTCCTTCGAGCTAGATCCCATTGTTTTCAAAGCTTCCGCAATCTGATTTTCCACCTTTTCTACAAGTGTTCATCCATTGAGCTAGATCAAGTGTGAGGTGATCATCAATTGGTATCGAGCCAATTGCTTGATAAGGAGAAGTTTTCTATCCCTTTTCCAATTCCGTGATCACATCAGTGATGAGGACATCGCCCCAAAGGACCCTCAGGTTCCAGATGAACCACAACCTCAAGCGCGCGTGACCCCTGATCCGTTCCAAGGCCTTGGCGGACCCATGACCAGGTCCCGACTGAAACAAGTCCAAGCGAACCTTAATGCTTTCATGAGGCTCATGGCGCAGGACGATCGAGAGGAGTCTCGGGTAAAGGCCTTGCAACTTCGCCAACTCATTATCGCGCTAGACGATGAGTGTGCGAAGCCCCTTGGAGTCTTGAGCATAAGCGTTCTTGAAGAAGGGAGCAGCCAAGCCTTAGCGCGCGGACACTTGGCGAAGGAGAAGGCCTCAGCCAAGCGCAACTCCGCGAAGGCGCCCGGCGAAGGCATTCTGGCGAAGGCCCCTAGCGAAGACCTTCGCAGAACCTCCAGTGCTTCGCCATTGACCGACCAAACCTGACACAAGGTGTCCTTTCTCCGCCGATACTTAGAAAGACAAACAACCACTTTGCACAAAAGACATCTGGACACTTTTAGGCTAGCATTACCTTTTTACCTTTTTGGAAACTTTTCACTCTGTAAGCGTGCAAAAGTACTTTATACTTTCTGCACGCATGCACATTCGAAATACTCCCTTTTGCTTCTTCCATTTCACTTCACTATATAAGCTAAGTGGCAGTCACCATTGTAACCTAGAACATATTATTGAATTTAAGCAATTCGGCTGAAACACTCCCGGGGAGTCGTCGGCTTTTGTGTTCTCCATTCTTGCATTTCCACTTCCCTAGTGATCCAGGCAAGAAGTGCTAGATCCCATTTCCTTTCCCAGGCGTTCTCAAGGGCATTGCCTCACCTCGTAGTGAGGAGGTTCCCTTGGCCGACTCTGTCTTCTTCGTGTTCTTCCTCTGTTTCGTTCCCATCTTCTGTAAAACTGCCTCTACCAAGCTAGATCCGAGCTCGTGATCACATCCTCCTTCTCGTGATCACATCAAGTGGTATCAGAGCCAACTTGCTTGTTAGAGGTATTCGTGTTCTTGTTCAGTTTTCTTCAAGCAAAACCTTTTGTTACCTTTCTTACGCTTGAAGGGATTTCGGTTGATGATCTCAGTGAGACCGAGACAGTTGTTTAAAAGTGTGCTTGTTTAAAATCAAGTATTTTCGAGATAAGCCAAAAGAGTTGTCTTGAGCGACAAATGTGTAAAGAAAAACGTTTGAAGAAAGAAAAGTATTGAGCAAGTTTCTGCGTTCTGGAAAAGTTCTTGAATGTTCTTACGTGTTCTTACCAAAACACAAGTGAACAGTAAGTTTGATCCGACAAATAGTTTCAGAACTTAAACAAAAGTGTTTGTGACTGCAAAAGCCTTTTCTAATCTTCCAACCTGTCTCTTTCGACCCCCAACTCGACCCCGATATCCCACAAAACTGGTTTCCAGTAACTAGTCATTTTCTTGAATTTCAAGTTGCGGTTTTACTAGAGTTTTGTTTGTATTTTCTTGCGTGTTCATCTTTGATCTAAGGTTGAAAACGGTATCAAGTTTAAAGAACTTGTAAAAGCTGTCGGTGAACAGCCAAAGTGACAAAGTTGTTGAGAGAAACACGAGAGCGAGAGTAAACACTCAGGGAGTGGTGAGATTCTTTCCTGACTACATATCTTCAACAGTACTGTGTCACAGATGGTTTCAACAGACTCATCCCCCCCTCATCCATCCCAGCTAACCGTGCACAGCACGCTAGCGAAGATCTTACAGAGGTTGGATGAATTGGGAGCTCAAGTCACTACTACGAATGAGCGACTAACGAGAGTGGAGGTAGCTCAAGGAAAGCAACCGGAAAGCTCGCAAGCCCACGATGACGACCATGCATCGCGGGCTCAAGACGGAGTCACCCATACCACTTTCGACCCTGCATCAACAAAGCCACAGGCCACCCCTCACAGCCGTCCGACCACTTCCACAAGAATAGATCGTGGTGTTGACATCCTGGACAGTGATGACCAGGAATATTACGCGGAGCCACCACCAAAGCCTATTAAAAGAAGGGTCTTTCCCGATAGAGCTCAAGCCAGAGCCTATCTCCACAGAGACCTCGAAGAAGAGGAAGAAGCAGAGCGAGGCCGTGTTCATCGAGGTTTCAACAGAGACCTGGGAGGTAGGGCGCAAGCCCAAGACCAGCAAGCCCTCGCCAACATTAAGCTTCAAATACCACCCTTCTACGGGTCCAGTGATCCGGAAGAGTACTTTACATGGGTGGCTAAAACTGAGCGGATCATTGATATGATGGGGTACACTGACGCTATAGCCTTGAAACTTGTGGTCATTGAGTTCCATGATTATGCCCTCACCTGGTGGGAGCAAGAGCATCACGAGAGAGCCAGGATCCGTTGTCGTCCTATCACCACTTGGGAGGATCTTAAACGGACCATGAAGAATCGATTTGTGCCCAGCTACTATGACCGAGATTGCGCCTAGAAGCTACAACGCCTTACCCAAGGCCATCGCAACGTAGAGGAATACCAGAAGGACCTTGAGAGGGCCTTGATGAGGGCCAACGTCAAGGAGGACGAAGAGGCTAAGTTGGCCAGATTCTTATATGGCCTACGAGAGGACGTCGCCAAGACGGTTGAACTGTGCGATTACCGGGATTACCAAGACCTGGTGCATAACGCCATCCCAGTGGAGAAACAACTGAAGAAGGGGAACTCATATCATCCCGCCCATACACCCATCAGGGGCTCGGGCAGCAAGACCCCTCCTTTCGTCAAACCGCCCCCGCCAAAACCATACACCTCTCTTGTGGCGATGCCACCCCCTCGCCAAACTTACCCCAACACAAGACCCCCATCACAACCTCAGCCGAAGCTCAGCACCAACACTTATGATGCCCCCCGCCAGTCAAGGAACATCGAATGCTTTAAGTGTTTGGGCAAGGGACACTATGCGAGAGATTGCCCCAACAGAAGGGCTATGGTCATTCGGCCCAATGGGGAGTTATCTAGTGAGGAAGAGGAAGAGGTCTCCACTGAGCAACGAGATCAGGAGAGTGAAGCAGAAGAGGGAGAGCTGCCTATGGAGGGACTCATACTAGTCACCAAGAGGGTTCTGCAAAGCTCTCCAAGCATCACTGAGAGCACACAGCGGGAAAATTTATTCCAATCAAGAGCTATGGTGAATGGGACTCTTTGTAGTCTCATTATCGATAGCGGAAGCTGTGTCAACGCCGCCAGTGAAGACATGGTCGCTGAACTGGGTCTTCGCACCATCGCACATCCTAAGCCGTACCAACTGCAGTGGGTCGATGACAGGACCTTCGTGAAGGTCGTCAAACAAGTCGAAGTCCCCATCAAGATCGGCAAGTATGAGGATTCCATCACCTGCGATATGGTGCGAATGCAGGCCACCCACATCCTATTGGGTAGTGATACGATCACGGGGACGCTTGACGCGAAACTGCGAGATCGTCCGGAAGCGCAGATCTAGCTCGGTGGAGTCGATGAACAAGGAAGGGATAGATTCGGCCACAGACACCTCCCAACTACGAGGTTGGGCAATATCTGCGATAAGCCTGGGGAGTATGGAAGATCTAGCACCTCTTAACTACGAGATTAAGCAATACTAGATATTAAACTTGATGATAAACAATCAATCAAGGGGGATGGCGGAATATAGCAAGGGGGTGAGAACCGGGCTTAAGGAATTGTCCTTCTTAAGCTTTACATATGTTCTACCTACAAAAAGAATCTGCTGTCCCTTTTATAGGAGAGAAGGGAACAGCCTTACATATGCGCATGCATGCCAAAAGCATAAAGTGCTTTAACATGCATACCATCCTAAAAGGTAAAAAGGTAAAAGGTAAAAGCTAGATTAATATAATACTCCCAAGTGTCGGCTTGAAAGGAGGGAGCGTTCCAGATGGGATGGGAGTGGTTGGAGATGGTCGGCTGCTTTATTGAGCATAGGTGGCTTCGCTTCTGGGCTTCGCCTGAACTGGAAGGCCTCGCACTGAAGGCTTCGCCTTCGCTCGGAAGCATTGCGGAGATGGCTTCGCCAAAAGGCCTCACCTTCTCCTGGAGGCTTCGCAAAGAAGACTTTACCTTCACTTTGAAGTCTTTACTTTGGAGTTTCTTGCTTGAGGGCTTTGCCGTGAGATTTCTCAGAAATGGCTTCGCCCGAAGACTTGACCATCGCCGAGATGCCTTTACTTAAGAAGCCTAGCCCTCGCCTTGAGGCTGCACAGGGGCGGCTTTGCCAAAGGGCCTCGCCAACGCCTGGGTGCCTTCGCATGATGAAGTCCAGTCTGCCTTGAGGTTCCTCAGGAATGGCTTCGCTTGAGGGGCTTCGCCATTGCCCGGATGTCTTCGCTTGGAGAAGCCTTGCCTTTGCCTTGAGGCCTCTTGAGGAGTCCTCGCATAGAGGCGTTGCCTTCTCCTGGTCAGGTGATCGCCTGAACCATGGATCAGGCTGCCTGAGCCTATGAACCTCCTCGCCACGGAGTTGCTCCGAGCTTCATTCACCTGCCTCTTCGTCTGGGACACTTTGTTGTTGCTTACAGACCTCATGATCACATCAGAACATTAGGGGTTAGTGAATGAAAGCTCATTAGTGGAGACTAGGGGGGGTCGCGGTGGCGATGCATACAAATGGGGGAGCATAATAACTCCAATATGCATCGTAATCATGAACAAAAGTCGATAAAAATTCATGACATGCTTCCTAGAGTATTGTATGCAATTAACAATGAATTTATACTGAGGAATGCATGCGGTCTAAAAGTGTAGACCTTTGTTCATGGATAGGGGGTGGGTCAAGGGAAGCGTTGTCTTCGCAATCCACATGCACATGTGCTTCCCAAGACAAAGAAGAAGAGACTAAGCTAGTCATAAAAGAGACGCCTTCGCGTGAATCACAAAGACTAGCCTTAGCACAAATAGGAGGTTCA
Source organism: Stellera chamaejasme (assembly GCA_024586325.1). Classification (NCBI taxonomy): domain Eukaryota; kingdom Viridiplantae; phylum Streptophyta; class Magnoliopsida; order Malvales; family Thymelaeaceae; genus Stellera; species Stellera chamaejasme. Next base: position 26,217,183 of record CM044981.1, read on the forward strand.
GAGATGGACAATCCGCCCTTTCCCTTCACCTCGGAAACGAGGAGATGCATGCTTTCGATTCAGCTCCTATGTTCGTAGCATGCAAACTTAAGGAAGCCATGGATTTGCACTCAGCGTATATCCTTCACTCGCTAGACTGTTACCAACACCCGGTACGTAATTAAGTTAATTACGTATTTAAGTTTAATTACCGGATTCTCGATAATTTCTGTTTTGGGACTCGTACTGCATGTTTGGTAATTGTGGATTTGATTTGGTGATTTTTGGGGCAACCCGGGACGAATTTAGAATTTGTTACGCGGGTGCGCGTAATACCCGGGAGTTACAATTCCGAGTGACTCGAGACTTATAAATGGATAAGAAAAATGTGTTTTATGGGTTTTAAGATGTCTCGAGTAATTGGTTAAAGTTTCGTTCTGATTGGAGTAAGTTTTGTAAAAAGTTGCATTTTCGGGCTGAGCGAAAATGCAGTTTTGTTTGTGTGTGAGTTATTGGAAAATTGGTAATTTTTGGAAGAAAAGGAGATGTTGGGCGGATGGGAGAGATGGGAGAAGGGACATGTGTCCCTTCTTGGTTGAAGGAGAAATGAAAAGGAAGGGATTTTTTTGGAGAATTGTTTGTGTATTTATGTAATATTACATAAATGTGATTAAGTAAAGAAATGAAAATTGGATTTTTGGCTAAAAAGAGGGTATGGGGCGCATGGGAGAGATGGGAGAGGGGACACATGTCCCTTCTCAATTGAAGAAGAGAAGAAAAGAAGAGAATTATGGAATTATATATATATATATATATATATGTGTATAAGTAATAATACATATATACATATATGAAAAGAAAAGCATTTTAGTCAACACTTCACCCTTTTCTTCTTCTTCTTCCCGTAACCTCCTCTCTCTCTCCCTCACCTTGCGCCATTTTTGAGAGCTTGAGCTCACAACTGTTCTTTGTCGTTTCGCGATCAAACTTCGAGGTAAACCGCTTAAATTGTTCATTGGGTTGTATAGATCGATAATCTGAAGTCTGTTTTGGAAGAATCGGTGTATTTTGCAAGTTAGGAGCATTTGAATGTTTGAGTGAATAGTGTCATATGCTCCTTTGTTTAATTTTTCGGTTCCTAAGCGTTCTCGGCACTTCCTGGTGCATGTTTGATAACAGGAACGTAGGAAGAAACGCACCTGAGGTTGTGCCGATTCGCGTCTGAAATATTGGGTGTAAATTTTGACGGAAGAATTAGTGAAAGGTAAGGGCATTTTTGAATTCAGAGTAGAATTCTGGTTCTGATAGTGTGATCGGTTCAATTAGAAAAGGCTCGGTGTGAAAGTCGTTTTTTCCGGCCGAGCCTCGGTTTTGGCGCCAATGCCAATAACTGTTTCTGTGAATTCTGAATTGAATTGTGTATCTGTGATTGATTGTGAACAGGAGTTGCTTTGAATTTGGGCGAAACTCTGCCGAAATTTCTACCGGGACCGTCGATCAAGAAATTGGATTCGGACTTTAATTAGAGGTAAGGGTTCAGTGTGTGTTTAGGAGTATTGCTTTGCGTAGCAAGCATACTCGGATATAGACTGAGGCTAGGTTCGGAAGAGGGGAGTGCCCGATGATGCCGACCTAGTTCCTGGTATAGGCATTGTTGTGCAGGAACCGACTGGGATTCCGATATACCTACGATGGTTATCGATGGTTTATATTGATTGACCGATGGGGGTTGCTCCCCCGAGCTGGTACCATGCTCTACCGACCGATTGTGAATGGACGCATGGCCATTGCCGGTTGGACCGGGGCAGATCTCGCCATGGTCCATCGCGAAAAATGTTATCGTATGAATGTGAATTGAATGTGATTGTGTGTGATCGACTGCATTGCGTAGGTTTGATTGTGAGATGCGTTGTGTATTGTATTCGTTCTGTTTCCGATTTCATGTTTATTGTATCTACAGTTTTAGTAACTGCACCATGTCTATACTTGTTCCCTTACTAAGTTCTTTCGAGAACTTACCCTTATATCTACTGTTTCAGAAAAGGCAAGGAAAAGCAAGTCGCCGAGCAGAGGCGAGGTTGCTTGTTTGAAAGGTTTTGGTCTAGAGAGCAGCAGCAGCTTTCACCTTTGCGCGGTTGGATTCCGTGAGACCGCCGACTGGTGGGTTTCTTTTGTATTCGAACTTGGTTTTGGCTCTGTATAATGTACATAACTTGCATGATTAGTTTTGTAGGTTTTGGTTGTGTAAATGGTAAGATTTTATAAGTGTTAAAGTTCAGGCTCGGAATTGTTTAAGTTCGGCGTAGGTTTTTCAGGTTTTCGGTTCGGTCGGAGGGCCAGGCGACCCCTCCCTTGGAGTGGGCGGTCGCCTGGACCACCTCCGTAGTAGGCAGGGGATCAGGCGAGGGCCGGGCGACCCCTTTCTTGGAGCAGGCGGTCGCCTGGACCCCCTGGGTTTTGGAGGCAGGCGGTCAGGTGACAGCCGGGCGACCCGGCCTGGAGCAGGCGGTCGCTGGGTCAGCGAGAGGCCAGGCGACCCCTCTCCAGAGGTCGGGCGGTCGCCTGGTCCACTCGGCTTGGTGGGCAGCGAGTTAGGCGATGGTTCGGGCGACCGGGCTTGGGCCCGGGCGGTCGCAAGTACCCCGTTTTCGTACACGTAGGTTATTTTCAACCCCGTTCGCTTAGGTGAGTGTATTGGGGGATTGGTTGAACACATTTCATTGATTTTAAGGTTTATGCTAAGGTTGTGAGTGAGTGAACTATCGCCGCCATTTTCCCCCTTTCCCCGGTTTAGTTTCGTTCTCCGTACGCTTCCGCGAGTGCGGGGTGTGAGGGTGCGGGGGTGGGGTGACAAGTTGGTATCAGAGCAGGCTTACCTAGTTGCGAATGGTCTATGTGATAGTAAGGTTGCATTTCATTGCATCATGCATGTACATATACAGAGCCAATTGGAATACTGCTGCTGCTAAGTTTTGATTGATTGTTACCGTAATGTTGTGTTTATATTGATTCTCAGAAAATGGTTAACACCCGGGGAAGACCGGGACCGAATGAACAAGAGAGGCGGGACGAAGGTCCCGAACCTCGACCGATTGTACAACCGGCAGGGGGACGGGCACCACAAGCCTCCCCTGAGCTAGTGCGAGTCTTGGAACAGATCCGGGATAGTTTGGCACTGATACTACCGGAACCAACAGACTCGAGGACAGTGCAACAACTTCGAGATATGAGTGGTAGTGGATCGGGCGTCATGGACCCCATATGTGGATCGATAACAGCCCGTCCTCATCTCAAGAGGAGGCTAGTATCGATGAAGAGCGGAGACACCCAAGAGGTAGGAGGGTGCACCGAGAGATTGGTTCTGCCGCAGGACGGAGTCATGATGATCATGGCCCGCCTCGTGGAAGTGTTAGTGGTCGACGCCGCCGCCGGCAACTGAGGAAGCCGAAGGGTCACATCGACCCAAAAGGCAGCGGGAAGAGAATGAGCGCCCTAGTAGGATGCTCGAGCGATTCCAACGCCCGAACCCACCCCGCTTCAACGGAAAGGGTGGGCCCGAGGCGGCGGAAGTCTGGTTTCGACGGATCGACTCCATGTTTTAAAGATTGGAATTCTCATCTACCGCAATGGTATCGTTGGCAACGCATAACTGGAGGACCGAGCTTTGATATGGTGGGAGAGTGTGAGAAACAGACACCGAGCGGAGCAGTTCGCGCGGGGAGAGCCTGATACTGATATGACGTGGAATGAGTTTACTCGCTTGTTCCACGATCATTATGTGAGTGATGCTGTCCGAGACTTGCGACAAGCACAGTTTGACAATTTGACTCAAGGGACTATGAGCGTGCTGGAATATGAGCACGAGTTTGATCGATTGATTCGCTATGTTCCACAAGATCATGGGATGGAAGAAAGAAGGCAAAGAGATTTATCAGAGGGTTGCGACCTGATATTCGATTGGCACTCCGACCGTTGGATATCAAATATTATCAGGAAGCAACACAAAAGGCTCAACTGATTGAACAGGAGGATGTTGAGAGTAGATTCATACCTCAACAGGCCGTTGGACGTGGAAGGGGTACAAGCTTCCGTGGCTTCTCTCGAAACGCCGGGAGGGCACTCCAGCCTAACCCAAGCGCTAGAGGGAAGGGAGTAGCTTCACCCTCCGCTACTGTTTGTCCGACCTCTCAACGTTCTCACCCAGTGCAGAGCATGCTATCGGGAGACAGCCGTGTTTGGGATGTGGTTCATCGGACCACTGGTCCGGGATTGTCCTCAAGCTGCACCGAGGAGGGAGGTCGGCCAAGGTCCGAGGCCTCCATTGGGGTTACCGTTGTTTCGACCGGGGGCACCACGAGGTGGTGCTGCACTACGCTTTCCACGACCGCAGGCACCTCCACCGCCACCGCAACCGAGATTGGGAAGAGTTTTTCAGATCGAACGCGGGGAGGCAAATCAGCAAAAGGAAGGTGAAACGGCACGACAAGGTGCCCTTAAAGGTACCATACTGTTAAATAACATTCCTGCTATTGTGTTGTTCGACATCGGTGCTTCGTGTCCATTGTGGCTCGTAAATTTGCTATGGCTCAACGCTTATCTCGTGAGTTCTATGCCACGAGTGGCTTTAGTTAAGACCGCAGGGAGCCAGTGGTTGCTCTCTAATGATATGGTTCGGGATTGTATGATTGATTTGGGAAAACATCGATCTTGAGTGATTTACTGGTTTTAGATATTTCGGGTATGATGTGGTTCGGGAATGGACTGGTTAGCTAAGAACGGAGTACAGATTGATTGTGGGAAGCGGGAGGTGACTTTACCTACCGGGAAGGTACTTCAATCCTCCGCTTCTTCCTCCGAGCAGAATCGAATGGGAGTCTAGAATTGCAAATTCTAGACGAGTTTGAAGTGATAGATGAGGATGATTACCGTGGGTTGAACTCTTCGGAGATCGGGGATGAGATAGATCGGGTATTGGTTGTAAGGGAATTTCCGCAGTATTTCGAAGATTTACCGGGATGCCTCCGAACGTGAAATTGTTTTCGAGATTTTGCTCCAAATGATCGCACCGATCCGCTCCCCTTACCGAATGGCTATCCCTGAAATGAATGAGCTTAAGAAGCAGCTGGATGAATTGCTTTCTAAAGGATTCATTCGGCCGAGCACGTCCCCGTGGGGTGCTCCGGTGTTGTTTGTGAAAAAGAAGGATGGAACGTTACGATTGTGTATCGATTATCGCAAACTGAACGCGATAACTGTGAAGAATAAATACCCCCTCCCACGGATTGATGATTTGTTTGATCAGCTGAAGGGGGCAAAGGTATTTTCAAGATTGACTTGAGATCGGGTACTTCCAACTTCGGGTGAAGGAAGAAGATATTCCCAAAACAGCTTTCCGAACCCGGTATGGACATTACGAGTATACCGTCATGCCATTCGGTTTGACAAATGCGCTGCGGCATTTATGGATATGATGAACCGAGTGTTCCGGCCCATACCTGGATCAGTTTGTGGTGGTATTCATTGATGATATCTTGGTTTACTCCAAGAATGAAGGTGAACATCAGGATCATCTGCGAATTGTACTGAAGACTTTGAGTGATCATCAGTTGTATGCCAAACTCTCCAAGTGTCAGTTTTGGATCAGGGAAGTGTCCTTCTTGGGGCACGTTATTGGAGAGAATGGTTTATCGGTGGATCCTGAAAAGATTAAGGCAATAATGGACTGGAAGCAACTGACTACAAGACGAGAGATCGTGGAGTTTCCTGACCGGCAGTTATTACCGGATGTTTGTATCATGATTTACGACTTTGGCTCTACCCCTTACTCAGCTTACGCAGAAGGGGCGAGCATTTGTGTGGTCTGAGGCGTGTGAGCGCAGCTTTCAGGAACTAAAGGATAGGCTGACTCACGCACCTATTCTGATATTGCCTGATCCAAGTGCAGCTTTTACGATTTACACGGACGCTCTGTGTCGGGTTTGGGTTGTGTACTCATGCAGGATAGGAATGTGATAGCTTATGGGTCGAGACAGCTTCGACCGCATGAGCAAAACTACCCGACTCACGATTTGGAATTGGCAGCGGTAATTTATGCACTCAAGCAATGGCGACATTATCTGCTGGGTAGCAAATTTCAAATCTTTACGGATCATAAGAGTTTGAAATATTTGTTTACCCATAAGGATTTGAATATGAGGCAACGAAGGTGGCTTGAGTACATGAAGGATTACGATTGTAGTATCGAGTATACCGGCAAAGGGAATTCGGTAGTCGACGACCGAGTCGGAAGTATACCGGCATGGTGAAAGGTGGAGATCGGGATGGTGATGATGAAGAGAATGACTTGGTTCGGTTGTGGAGTTTGTGGGAGCACCGAGAGCGTGAGCAATCACTTTGACGATCCGGTCGGGGTGGCTGGACAGTGGTGCGAGATGCTCGTAATGCAGATGCATCATCAAGAAGGTATCGGGAGAAGCGAAAGGATCCCTTCACCCATCATTCGGTTACAAACAGGATTGTTGTATTTCAAAGATCGACTGTATGTACCGATGGAACCGACCCTTCGCAATGAAATACTTGAGGAGGCGCATATGAGTCGATTGAGCGGACACTCGGGAAGTGAGAAAATGTATCATGATTTGAGATCTCATTTCTGGTGGTCGGGTATGCGCAAGGACATTGCCACTTATGTTTCTAAGTGTGCAACGTGTCAACGGGTGAAGGCGGAGCACCAGAAACCAGCAGGCACTTTACATACAATGACCAATCAGGACAGGAAATGGGGCAATATTACTATGGACTTTCTCGACAGATTACCTATGACCCGAGCGCACCACGACGCTATATGGGTTGTAGTGGATCGATTGACGAAGTGTGCCCATTTTCTCCCAATACGGATTACAGACTCTTTGGAGGAGTTAGCTCAACCGTACATCAAGGAGATTGTACGGTTACATGGAGTACCAGACTCCATAGTGTCCGATCGAGATCCGCGGTTTACAGCACGGTTTTGGAAGGCTTTCCACATAGCTTTGGGTACACAGTTGCACATGAGTTCAGCGTATCACCCATGCATGATGGACAGTGTAACGGGTGATCCAAATATTGGAAGACATGTTACGGAGTTGTGCAATCGGACTTCGGTGGTGAGTGGGATTTTCACCTACCATTGGTGGAATTCTCGTATAATAACAGTTATCAGTCCACCGTTGGCATGGCACCGTATGAGGCTTTGTATGGGCGGCGTTGTGTAACACCACACTGTTGGGCAAAAGCTTCCGATCGAGTGGAATTGGGTCCTCAATTGATTGAGGAGACGACACAAGGTTAAGAAGATTCAGGATCGGTTGAAGGCTGCAATGATCGGACCACCTCCTATGTGAATAAAAGGAGGCGGGATTTGGAATTCGAGGTTGGTGACAGAGTATGGCTTAAGGTAGCACCGACTGCAGGGGTTATCAGATTTGGTAAGAAGGGAAAGTTGGCACCGCGTTATGTGGGACCGTATGAGATTCTGGGGCGGGTTGGTAGAGTAGCCTACTGGTTGGCTTTACCCCCGCATATGTCAGCAGTGCATAACGTATTTCATGTGAGTATGTGAAGAAGTGTATCCTGGATCCGGTCCGCATAGCTACCGCAGAAGATATACAGATAGAACCGGATCTTTCCTACAAAGAGGTGCCAGTGGCCATCCTAGGGCACGATGTGCGGAAGCTTCGTAGTAAGCTAATACCGATGATCAGAGTACAATGGTCTCATCATACCGACCGAGAGGCTACGTGGGAGGTCGAGCAGATATTCAGGATCGGTACCCCCAAGAGTATTTAACGCCTTAAGACTACCTTGGAGGACCAAGGGTCTTAAGGGGGGGAGAATTGTTACCAACACCCGGTACGTAATTAAGTTAATTACGTATTTAAGTTTAATTACCGGATTTTCGATAATTTCTGTTTTGGGACTCGTACTGCATGTTTGGTAATTGTGGATTTGATTTGGTGATTTTTGGGGCAACCCGGGACGAATTTAGAATTTGTTACACGGGTGCGCGTAATTCCCGGGAGTTACAATTCCGAGTGACTCGGGACTTATAAATGGATAAGAAAAATGTGTTTTATGGGTTTTAAGATGTCTCGAGTAATTGGTTAAAGTTTCGTTCTGATTGGAGTAAGTTTTGTAATAAGTTGCATTTTCGGCCGAGCGAAAATGCAGCTTTGTTTGTGTGTGAGTTATTGGAAAATTGGTAATTTTTGGAAGAAAAGGAGATGTTGGGCGGATGGGAGAGATGGGAGAAGGGACATGTGTCCCTTCTTGGTTGAAGGAGAAATGAAAAGGAAGGGATTTTTTTGGAGAATTGTTTGTGTATTTATGTAATATTACATAAATGTGATTAAGTAAAGAAATGAAAATTGGATTTTTGGCTAAAAAGAGGGTATGGGGCGCATGGGAGAGATGGGAGAGGGGACACATGTCCCTTCTCAATTGAAGAAGAGAAGAAAAGAAGAGAATTATGGAATTATATATATATATATATGTATAAGTAATAATACATATATACATATATGAAAAGAAAAGCATTTTAGTCAACACTTCACCCTTTTCTTCTTCTTCTTCCCGTAACCTCCTCTCTCTCTCTCCCTCACCTTGCGCCATTTTTGAGAGCTTGAGCTCACAACTGTTCTTCGTCGTTTCGCGATCAAACTTCGAGGTAAACCGCTTAAATTGTTCATTGGGTTGTGTAGATCGATAATCTGAAGTCTGTTTTGGAAGAATCAGTGTATTTTGCAAGTTAGGAGCATTTGAATGTTTGAGTGAATAGTGTCATATGCTCCTTTGTTTAATTTTTCGGTTCCTAAGCGTTCTCGGCACTTCCTGGTGCATGTTTGATAACAGGAACGTAGGAAGAAACGCACCTGAGGTTGTGCCGATTCGCGTCTGAAAATGTAGGTGTAATTTTCGACGGAAGATTTAGTGAAAGGTAAGGGCATTTTTGAATTCAGAGTAGAATTCTGGTTCTGATAGTGTGATCGGTTCAATTAGAAAAGGCTCGGTGTGAAAGTCGTTTTTTCCGGCCGAGCCTCGGTTTTGGCGCCAATGCCAATAACTGTTTCTGTGAATTCTGAATTGAATTGTGTATCTGTGATTGATTGTGAACAGGGAGTTGCTTTGAATTTGGGCAGAAACTCTGCCGAAATTTCTACCGGGACCGTCGATCAAGAAATTGGATTCGGACTTTAATTAGAGGTAAGGGTTCAGTGTGTTTAGGAGTATTGCTTTGCGTAGCAAGCATACTCGGATATAGACTGAGGCTAGGTTCGGAAGAGGGGAGTGCCCGATGATGCCGACCTAGTTCCTGGTATAAGCATTGTTGTGCAGGAACCGACTGGGATTCCGATATACCTACGATGGTTATCGATGGTTTATATTGATTGACCGATGGGGGTTGCTCCCCCGAGCTGGTACCATGCTCTACCGACCGATTGTGAATGGACGCATGGCCATTGCCGGTTGGACCGGGGCAGATCTCGCCATGGTCCATCGCGAAAAATGTTATCGTATGAATGTGAATTGAATGTGATTGTGTGTGATCGACTGCATTGCGTAGGTTTGATTGTGAGATGCGTTGTGTATCGTATTCGTTATGTTTCCGTTTGCAGGTTTATTGTATCTACCGTTTTAGTAACTGCACCATGTCTATACCTGTTCCCTTACTAAGTTCTTTCGAGAACTTACCCTTATATCTACTGTTTCAGGAAAAGGCAAGGAAAAGCAAGTCGCCGAGTAGAGGCGATGATGTGATCACGGGGGGGGGGGGTAAGTGATCACGCGTTCGGATCTAGCTTGAAGGAGGCAGTTTCCGGCAAGATTGGAAACGAAACAGAGGAAGAACACGAAGGAAGAACAAAGTCGGCCAAGGGAACCTCCTCACTACGAGGTGAGGCAATGCCCTTGAAAGCGCCTGGGGAAGGAGATGGAACCGAGAACCTCCTCACTACGAGGTGAGGCAATGCAAGGTATTATATTGGATCCTCTTGCAGGGATCACTGAGGAGTGGCGAAGCAAGATTTGAGAACCCATAAAGGGGCCTGAGGAATTTTCCTTCTCTAGCTTTTCTTTAAAATTGGTTCTGTTTATTCTAGGAGTCTGTTGTTCCTTTTATAGAGAAAGGGAACAGACTCTTACATATGTGCATGCATGCCATAAAGCGTACAGTGCTTTTGCATGCATGTTATCTAAAAAGGTGAAAAAGGTAAAAGCTAAGTAATATAATACTCCCAAGTGTCAGCGTGAAAGGAGGGAGTGTTCCTGATGGGACAGAAGTGGTTGAGAGTGGTCGGCTAAATTATTGAGCACAGGTGGGCTTCGCCAAAGTGCCTTCGCCAAAAGGCCTTCGCCAAAGTGCCTTCGCCAAAGGGCCTTCGCGGAAGTGCCTTCGCCAAAGTGCCTCCGCCAAAGTGCCTCCGCCAAAATGCCTTCACCAAAGTGGAACTTCACTGTTTTCTGAATAACTTGAGCCTGAACTCCGATTGAGGTGATTCAAAAGCCATTTTCTCCTCTTGAAAAGGGCTTCAATATGAAATCCCTTGCTCCAGCTCTTGATGAGTACAGATCCGCTTCACTTCTCCAAAAGAAAGCCCGGAGTGATTTGAGGCCCCTCATGATCATATCATTCTCTCCCTCTTCAAAAGGATTCGTCCTCGAATCCAAGGTGAGAGTTCCTCCGGTACAACAAAATTAAAATTACATAATAACATTCATAGATACAGGGCGACAAGGAAGGAGTTGTAAAGGTTGAGCACCAAGCACCTCTCAACTACGAGGTTGAGCAATACCGGTATTCGCTCACGAAATGCCGGATTCCGTCTTTGAACACCATGCACCTCCCAACTACGAGGTTGGGCAATACAAGGTATAATTTCTCAAATGGACACCGTCTCCTCTCGCTTCTCCACAGCTCCGGGAAAAGAAATCACAGGGGCAACCAAGGCACAAAGGCGGACTTGGTAAGTTTGAGCGAACGGGTTGATGCCTTCTCTTCTCGCTTCTTAACAATCCGGGAAAGAAAATACGAGGCAACGAAGTTGGAACTTACGAGGAGGAGAAGAAATGGACTTTCTGTTCTTCAACTTCTCGATGGTTCCGTGGAGAGAAGAAAACACAAACGAACTCCCTCAAGCAGCATGGCTCTGATACCAATTGATGTGATCACGGGGGGGTAAGTGATCACGCGTTCGGATCTAGCTTGAAGGAGGCAGTTTCCGGCAAGAATGGAAACGAAACAGAGGAAGAACACGAAGGAAGAACAAAGTCGGCCAAGGGAACCTCCTCACTACGAGGTGAGGCAATGCCCTTGAAAGCGCCTGGGGAAGGAGATGGAACCGAGAACCTCCTCACTACGAGGTGAGGCAATGCAAGGTATTATATTGGATCCTCTTGCAGGGATCACGAGGTGAGGCAATGCAAGGTATTATATTGGATCCTCTTGAGGAGTGGCGAAGCAAGATTTGAGAACCCATAAAGGGGCCTGAGGAATTTTCCTTCTCTAGCTTTTCATTAAAATTGGTTCTGTCTATTCTAGGAGTCTGTTGTCCCATTTATAGAGAAGGGAAAGGGAACAGACTCTTAAATATACGCATGCATGCCATAAAGCGTACAGTGCTTTTGCATGCATGTTATCTAAAAAGGTGAAAAAGGTAAAAGCTAAGTAATATAATACTCCCAAGTGTCAGCGTGAAAGGAGGGAGTGTTCCTGATGGGACAGAAGTGGTTGAGAGTGGTCGGCTGAATTATTGAGCACAGGTGGGCTTCGCCAAAGTGCCTTCGCCAAAAGGCCTTCGCCAAAGGGCCTTCGCGGAAGTGCCTTCGCCAAAGTGCCTCCGCCAAAGTGCCTCCGCCAAAATGCCTTCACCAAAGTGGAACTTCACTGCTTTCGAATAACTTGAGCTCTGGAACTCCGATTGAGGTGATTCAAAAGCCATTTTTCTCCTCTTGAAAAGGGCTTCAATATGAAATCCCTTGCTCCAGCTCTTGATGAGTACAGATCCGCTTCACTTCTCCAAAAGAAAGCCCGGAGTGATTTGAGGCCCCTCATGATCATATCAAGCGAGGTTGCTTGTTTGAAAGGTTTTGGTCTAGAGCAGCAGCAGCAGTTTCACCTTTGCGCGGTTGGATTCCGTGAGACCGCCGACTGGTGGGTTTCTTTTGTATTCCGAACTTGGTTTTGGCTCTGTATAATGTACATAACTTGCATGATTAGTTTTGTAGGTTTTGGTTGTGTAAATGGTAAGATTTTATAAGTGGCGCTCAATTGTTTTTCGTAGGTTTTTCAGGTTTTCGGTTCGGTCGGAGGGTCGTGCGACCCTCCCTTGGAGTGGGCGGTCGCCTGACCACTTCCGTAGTAGGCGTGGATCGGGCGAGGGCCGGGCGACCCTTTCGGGAGCAGCGGTCGCCTGACCCCCGGGTTTTGAGGCAGGCGGTCAGTGACAGCCAGCGACCCGGCCTGGAGCAGGCGGTCGCTGGGTCAGCGAGAGGCCAGGCGACCCTCTCCAGAGGTCGCGGTCGCCCGGTCCACTCAAACTTGTGGGCAGCGAGTTAGGCGATGGTTCAGGCGACGGGCTTGGGCCCGGCGGTCGCCTGACCCTGCTGTAATCCTTGGTTCTTTTCAACCCCGTTCGCGTAGGTGAGTGTCTTGGGGGCTTGGTTGAACACTTTTGCTTGAGTTTAAGGTTTATGCTAGGGTTGTGAGTGAGTGAACCGTCACCGCCACCTTCCCCCTTTCCCCGGTTTGGTTCCGTTCTCTGCACGCTTCCGCGAGTGCGGGGTGTGAGGGTTCCGTTCTCAAGTGTGGGCTCGGTTGGAACCCCCACGTGAGCTCTTCCTTCTTCCAAAGCCATGGCGCCTTCGCCATCTTCAAGTCTTCGCGCATCCGCGGCCTCTCCCTCTTTCTGCACAAACAAAGAAGAACTACAAGGTTGAGAAGATGAAATCGTTAGTTCTTCTGGGAGTTTGGTTGAAAACCCGGGTGCATCATTCTTTTCACTCAGTTGGCTTTGGAGAGCCCTCTCCTTTCTTCTCTCTTTTCTTTTCTTTTTCTCTCTCTCATACTCGATGTACTCATTCTTGAGTCTTTCAATCGTCTGAGAGATTTCTTCACTTAAACTTAAGTGAGGGTTTGGATTTTGGGTGTGGGTTGGGGCTGCGCAAGCATTGGGGGTGGGGTGTGCAAAGACGGCCGAAAGAGTTTGTGGCGGTTGGGGTCCTCGCCTCCTCTCATTGGAGGGACTAGGTTCGCTTTGGGGCGAAGACCCTTCGAGTGGATTTTGGGTGGGAAGTTGGGCGGGGGCACTTTGGGTGTAGGGCGCATGGGGATCGTGCTCGGGAGTAGTATGGAGAGGCGGCTCTTCTTGAAAGATACCATATCTTTGCCGAGCAACCTCTTCAATTCATTCCAAGTCCGAATGGGGCTTCACGGCAACGAGCTCTAAAAAGGTTTGAGCCGACTCTTGTTGCCACCATTCTCGGCTTCTCCTTTAGGCACCTTATGGCAAGGCTTAACTTCTCTTCTTTGTGAAATCGGAAATACCATANGTGGTACTCCAATTCCTCCNGCCAATGCCATAAGTCTTCTCCAAGTTGGCGTCTTCCTATTGAGGAATGAAACCCGAAGAAATATTTATCCGCCATGGGATCGCCTACACATTTAAACAATAAAGTTAGTACCGCTCAAGCTTCTCACGTGTTTAGGCCTCTCCTTTCGCGAAGGAGACTCCCTCTCGCGAGGGGTCACACTCGATTTTTCCTCTCTGCTCTTGCTTGCAGCTCTCAAAGCTTGCTCTTTTCAAGGCCAAGACCCGACAATGAATATCACAAGATAACTTCTAGCATGCAAAAATCTTTAAGCAATGAAGTACTAGTTACTTGAAGCAAGCTAGGTTAAAAAAAATGGGGGGGGTTCTTTGGCAGCAAATGTACAAGAGGATCTGAAATGAGGTTTTGGCGCACAAACACCTTTTTGGCTCAATTTGAAATCAAATTTTGATCAAGGTCACTATTCATATGAGTTTTGGTATGAACTTGTATGAACACTCATATGAACACCAAGAATAATAAGAACACAGATTTGATTTCTTTCAATGCTTTAAACAACCAATCTTTGGTACACCACTTCCTTTTCACTCTTCAACTAAAACCTCACACTCTTTAAGCACTAAATATTCGCACGTTGCGGTTTTGAATCAAAACTGAGATTTGCGATAAAACCCGCAACTGCGTTCTTTTCTTTTTCTTCTTCTTCTTCTCTGTTTTTTTTTTTGATTTATGAAGTTGCTAACACAACATCAACTCCTAACACAGATTCAACACAACAGATGAACCGAAATAAAAGCGGATGATACGATCACGGGTACGCTTGACGCGAATCCGCGAGATCGTACGGAAGCGCAGATCTAGCTCGGTGGAGTCGATTGAACAAAGAAGGATAGAGACGGCCACAGACACCTCCCAACTACGAGGTTGGGCAATATCTGCGATAAGCCTGGGGAGTATGGAAGATCTAGCACCTCTTAACTACGAGATTAAGCAATACTAGATATTAAACTTGATGATAAACAATCAATCAAGGGGGATGGCGGAATATAGCAAGGGGGTGAGAACCGGGCTTAAGGAATTGTCCTTCTTAAGCTTTACATATGTTCTACGTTACAAAAGAGTTTGCTGTCCCTTTTATAGGAGGGAGAGGGGACAGTCTCTGACAAATGCGCAGTATGCTAAAAGGTATAAAGTGCCTCAATCGGGCATGCTATCCTAAAAGGTAAAAGCTAAAGTAAACAATATAATACTCCCAAGTGTCGGCTTGAAAGGAGGGAGTGTTCCAGATGGGATGGGAGTGGTTGGAGATGGTCGGCTGCTTTATTGAGCATAGGTGGCTTCGCCGGGCTCCGCCTTTGGCTGGAAGGCCTCGCACCGAAGGCTTCGCCTTCGCTCGGAAGCATTGCGGAGATGGCTTCGCCAAAAGGCCTCACCTTCTCCTGGAGGCTTCGCGAAGAAGACTTTACCTTCACTTTGAAGTCTGTACTTTGGAGTTTCTTGCTTGAGGGCTTCACCGTGAGATTTCTCAGAAATGGCTTCGCCCGAAGACTTTGCCATCGCCGAGATGCCTTTGCTTAAGAAGCCTAGCCCTCGCCTTGAGGCTGCACAGGGGCGGCTTTGCCAAAGGGCCTCGCCAACGCCTAGGTGCCTTCGCATGATGAAGTCCAGTCTGCCTTGAGGTTCCTCAGGAATGGCTTCGCTTGAGGGCTTCGCCATTGCCCGGATGTCATCGCTTGGGGAAGCCTTGCCTTTGCCTTGAGGCCTCTTGAGGAGTCCTCGCATAGAGGCGTTGCCTTCTCCTGGTCAGGTGATCGCCTGAACCATGGATCAGGCTGCCTGAGCCTATGAACCTCCTCGCCACGGAGTTGCTCCGAGCTTCATTCACCTGCCTCTTCATCTGGGATACTTTGTTGTTGCTTGCGGCTCTCATGATCACATCAGGTAGGCCCTGGCAGTACGACAAAGAGGCCATACACTATGGAAAAACCAACAAATATGCCCTCACCCATCTCAGTAAACCCTACACCCTACTTCCCCTCACACCCACCCAAGCTCACCAAGATCAGATTCATCTGGCTAGTAAGGCCGAGAGAAAAAGAAAGAGCGAGGGCAGAGAGCGAAGAGAAAATGGTGAGAAGGTTCAAGGAACCTTGAGTGAAAAAAAAGAGTGTGCATTGATGGGAAACACCCCGAGAGAGCCCACGAGAAAACAAGAGTGCCTCCCTCCCATGGCCAAAGAGAGGGATTTTAAAAGAGCATTTCTTGGGAACAGGACCTGCTTTCTCCTGATTCCCACTCATTGCATGCTAACACTTGACAATGTGTCTTCTCTTCCTTTCTATGTGCAGGAAGTCCTGAAAGAATTCGACGAAGTATTCGATGAGCTGTGAACCCTTCCCCCCTATCGCGGCATAGAGCATCAAATTGATTTGCTTCCGGCAGCGCCTTTACCCAACAAGGCCGCCTACCGGACCAACCCTCAAGAATCCAAAGAGATCCAATCGCAAGTGCAAGAGCTGCTGGACAAGGGGTTCATCCGCGAAAGTCTGTCGCCATGCGCGGTACCGGTCATACTCGTGCCAAAGAGCGATGGCACTTGGCGCATGTGCATGGACTGCCGCCCCATCAACTCTATCACTGTAAAGTATCGCCACCCTATACCTAGACTTGATGACATGTTAGACGAATTGAGTGGTGCATTTGTGTTTTCAAAAATTGACCTTAGAAGTGGCTATCACCAAATTCGGATGAAGGAAGGTGATGAATGGAAAACTGCTTTCAAAACCAAAATTGGTTTGTATGAGTGGAATGTTATGCCCTTCGGGTTATCTAACGCACCAAGTACTTTCATGCGTCTAATGAATCATGTTTTGAGGCGTTTAATTGGGAAATTTGTGGTAGTATACTTTGATGACATACTAGTTTATTCTAAGAACCATGAGGAGCATGTTGAGCACTTGAGGCAGGTCCTCGACACGCTTAAGTTAGAAAAACTGTATGCCAAATTTGAAAAGTGTGTATTCGCATCCCAGGAAGTTAACTTTCTTGGATATGTAGTGGGTGCGAAGGGAGTCAAGGTAGACGAGAGTAAGATCAGTGCCATTCGGGACTGGCCTACTCCTAACTCCTTAACTGAGGTCAGGTCCTTCCTAGAACTTGCTAGTTTTTACAGGAGATTCGTTAAAGACTTCTCTTCCATTGCTGCCTTTGCATGAATCGGCTAAGAAGAATGTAGTCTTTGAATGGGGTCACGCAAGAGAAATCTTTTAACGAATTGAAATCTCGTCGACAAATGCCCTCTACTCATTTTGCCAAACTTCGACAAAGTGTTCGAGGTAGAGTGCGATGCCAGTGGTATAGGCATCGGCGCTGTCTTGCACCAAGAAGGTCGTCCCATCGCCTTTTTTAGTGAAAAGTTGAGTGGAGCCACCCTGAATTACTCCACATATGATAAAGAGCTATACGCTCTTGTGCGATCCTTACAAACGTTGAGCCATTATCTTCTGCCTAGAGAATTCGTAATCCATACGGATCACTTGTCTTTGAAGTATCTTCAAGGACAAGGAAATTTGAACAAAAGGCATGTTAGGTGGGTAGAGTTCATTGAGTCTTTCTCCTATGTTATTAAGTATAAAAAAGGCAAAGAAAATGTTGTTGCTGATGCCCTATCCAGGAGATATGCATTACTCATTGATGTGATCATGGATTGATCAACCTTCGAAAGGATCTAGCTTGGATGATGAACACGAACACTTGCAACTTTCCGGCTGAATTCAAAACACCTCTTCACTACTTGGTGAAGCAATATTTTGAGTGCCAAGGGGTAGAGATGGATCTAGCGCCTCTCAACTACTTGATTGGGCAATACTAGATATAGTTCTTGAACCACTAAGCATGGAACAAGGGAATGGATTGGTAGAAGTGAGTGTTCAAACCGAAATGGCTCTCTTTGGAGTTCAATTTTCGGATTCAAAAACTGCCATTGAGTTACATACATGTCTCCTATTTAAACATGAGAGATGGTGAGTGGAGGGTATTACCCAAAGTGTTGTAGACACTTTTGGCAACTCCCTCTTGTGTCCACTTACCATTTCCATGTAAGAAAAGGAAGGCATGATGGCACTTCCATAAATGAGAAGGTGGAAGGGAGGAATCTTACCTAGTTTGGCAAGTGTGGGCAATACCCAACCATTAGCCAAAACTATTGGATAAAGACCTCCACTACCTCTTTTCCCTCCCTTTGCCTAAATATCTTAAACAACAATCAAATTCAAATGAATAAGTCCACATTTCAGATTATGGGCTGGAATTGGGCCGACCCAACTTGGAGAAACGTGGGGAAGGCCCATGGAGGCGCGTGAAGGCGCGTTGTTGGCTCGGCCGGCGCGTGACCTTCATTTCCGGGTGTCTTCAAGGCTTGGGAAGGTGGTGCAACATCCCAAAGTTGGTGGAGTGGGGTCCGGGAAGGGAGGTTGGCGCGCGGGGCGCGTGTGAGGGCCGCCTTGGCGCGTGGGGCGCGTGGACTCCTCCTCGGTTCCAAGGGTGGTGAGTGTGATGGTGTCCATGGCTTTGGGAGGCCCTTCCACTTGGATTCCCATGTCTTGAAGCTTGATGGCATGGTCCCGGTCCTCATTCCACTCCTCTCCTTGTGCCATGATCCGGACGAAGGCTTGAAGCTTGTCTTGCATCTTCCGCAACCGCGCTTGGGTCAAATGATGTGGACATCAGCCCCATTTTTGAGACAAGGCGCGACCCTTCATCCAGAAGGTCTAAAGGGCCCTTGGCGAAGGCACGGGCGAAGAAGAAGCAGCATTCTAGGCACCGGCGAGGCCCCAAGGCAAGTCCGTGGTCGCTATGTTCTTGGCGCATCCATGCCCCATTGGCGAACCCTTGGCCTTTGGCGAGGCCAAGCCTCAATGGCGAAGCCATGGCTCTTGGCGACCCCCATGGTCGTTGGCGAAGACCCTGTGCCTCATTCCCCGAAGCAAGCGAAGCCCTGTGTTCGCCAAGCGTAAGAGGCTTCCATACACAAGTCGGGCGAACCCTTCAACTTGTGCAGAGGCCCTCTTCTTCCCTTTTCCCGCCGAAAGCAATTCATGGGGAAATGGGAGCCGCAAAGCAGTGTAGCCTACAATGTCACATCCGCCGCCACCTCTCATCTCGCCTACCATAGATCCAGAAGCTGTTCCCTTGTCAAGACATCTTTTATTATTTCCTTCTTTCTTTCTCCTTCTATAAAAGGAGGTCAGTAACCTAAGTATTAGGTAGAACTCATTTTGTAAGAACACATATTTGCGGAAGTACGCATATTGTTCTTCGTGGGTCTCAAATCTTGCTCCACCAATCCATTAGTGATCCATTGCAAGAGGATCCAATATAATACCTAGCATTGTTTGATCTCGTAGTCAAAAGGTTCTAGGTCCCATTTTCCTTTCCCATGCATTTTCAAGGGCATTGCCTCACCTCGTAGTGAGGAGGTTCCCTTGGCCGAACTCTGTTTCCTTTGTGTTCTTCCCCTGTTTCGTTTCCACTCTTTCTGGAAACCGCCTCCTTCGAGCTAGATCCGAGCGCGTGATCACGAACCCCCACCGTGATCACATCAGTTGGTATCAGAGCCAAAGCGCTTGTCGGAGGTATCCTACCGTATCCGTTGTTTGTTTTCTTCAAGCAAAACCATTGCCTTCTTTCTTACACTTGAAGAAAACGTTTTGTTGTTCAAGAGAAACCGAAAATATTTGTGCGTGGTTCATGTGACTAGAGCAAGGTGCATATTTGAATGCCGATTATTGAAGTTGTGTAAAAAGAGAAGTGATTTTGGATTTGTGTGAAAAGAGCAAAGAAAAGGTTGTTGAAGGAAAAAAGAAAATGATGAACAAGTTCATGTGTCCTTGAGTGTTCTTGGTGTTCTTGAGAAGTTCATATGAAGTTCATACGAAACTCATATGAATAGTGATTAGATCCGAAAATATTTTAGGAACTTGAAAAAAAGTGTTTGTGTTTATCAAAGAGCCTTTTCTATATCACTCCCGACTTCTTTCAACCCCCAACCAACCCCAAATTCCCTAGTTTCAAGTAACTAGGACTTTGTGCATTATTTATTTCGGATATTGCTAAGATTTCATTGGATATTCTTTGCATGTTCGCGTTTGATCTTAATAGAAGATTGGTGGTAAGTTTTGAGGCTTGAAAGAACCGTTATGTTCTAAACACAAACGAGAGGCCGACCATACACGTGAGGAAATGAGTGGTACTGACATTATTGTCTAAGTGTGTAGGTATACAATGGCGCGAACCCTTAAGTTTCGAGGGGATGATGACCTTTTCGGGTTTGAATCATGGGAACACCATCTTGAGGCATTCTTTGCTAAGAGAGGTGTTCACGAACTTGAAAAGCTTGACATAGCCCTCGAGCTGCTAAGAGGCGAAGCCTGGTATTGGTGGAGTGAATACGCCACAAAGAGAAGTGATCGAGGGTTAGAGTTCATACCCTCTTGGGACCGCTTGAAAGGCGTGATGAGGCGGCGGTATGGCACCCAAACCCCCATCGCCCACTTGGCCCCAACCTCTACCCACAGATCGCGACCCCCCACCACTCATAGCTCATTTCGGTGTCCCACATCCTACCCCACTATAACACCCGAAGGGACTGCCACACCTTCAAGAGCCTACTCACCCCCTTCTCCAAAAGCGTGCCGAACCCTCCTTGTGAACTAATCCCTTTGAGAAATCTCACTCAAGAAATTAGAGCAGATTTCGAGGAGATGGGAAAAGAATTAAAGGAGATAAGAAAGGAAGTCTCACAAGTGGAAGACCTTATGAAGGAATGGCGTGAGAGTGAGAGAAAAAGAGAGAAAGAGAAAAGAAAGAAAAAGGCTCTTCAAAACCCAGAGCGTGAAACACCCAAGCTTTCAACCGAGATCAATGGAGGGCTAACGCCTAAATCTTTTAATGATTGTTGAGAGCAGGAGCCTCCCTCCCCTAGCTTGGGGAGAGGTAACATATCATTTCCTCCTAGTGATGAGACTTTGCAATTTTGTGACCATGAAATAATTTATGCTAAAACTGTCATGTGCATGCCTACTTTAGCTAGGAAGCACTCATACATTTTTCATGTGGATATTGATGGAACCATGGTCATACGCTGCGCTAAATTGGATGAACCCACCCGAGTCTATGCGATGAAAATGAATGGGTTATGCATGTTGCGAATGATAGGGAAACTTGCTAGGGTAAGGTTTGTACATGACCCCGGCACATGTAAAAATAATTTGTTTGGAAATGAGCATGCCATGAATCCTAGTTTTGAAAATCATGTTGAAATTGCATGCTATTTTGTTAAATTTATTTTCGGCCAACAAGAAAGCTTTTGGCATAAGGCACTGGTGTGCTTTCATGGCACCGGAGCAAGAAAGAGCGGATTGTTCATCTTGCCCCAACTTGGTGCTTCCTTGTTTGCTATCCATGAGCTAGGTACCATATGTTCCGAGTATAAAAATGCCCATCACCTAGCCATGTATGTAGCCAGCCGAGGACACCCCCACATTGTGCCCCTTTTTCTAAATAGTTGGAATTATATTGTAAATACAATCAGGTTTTTGTCATTGAACATAATACATATTAGAGTCTTTACAATCCCATTTTTGATATGGGTACATCTGCATGACTTTGGTCCACTAACCCTTAATGCCTCTTCCAGTTTGTTGTGGTGTCTTAAGATTTGTAGGGACAATTTCCTTATGAATCCGAGGACGGATTCTTCTGAAGAGGGAGGGTATGATGTGGACATCAGCCCCATTTTTGAGACAAGGCGCGACCCTTCATCCAGAAGGTCTAAAGGGCCCTTGGCGAAGGCACGGGCGAAGAAGAAGCAGCATTCTAGGCACCGGCGAGGCCCCAAGGCAAGTCCGTGGTCGCTATGTTCTTGGCGCATCCATGCCCCATTGGCGAACCCTTGGCCTTTGGCGAGGCCAAGCCTCAATGGCGAAGCCATGGCTCTTGGCGACCCCCATGGTCGTTGGCGAAGACCCTGTGCCTCATTCCCCGAAGCAAGCGAAGCCCAGGTGTTCGCCAAGCAGAAGAGGCTTCCATACACAAGGCAACCTCAAGGCGAACCCTTCAACTTGTGCAGAGGCCCTCTTCTTCCCTCTTCCCGCCGAAAGCAATTCATGGGGAAATGGGAGCCGCAAAGCAGCGTTCTTGTAGCCTGCAATGTCACATCCGCTGCCACCTCTCATCTCGCCTACCATAGATCCAGGAAGCTGTCCCCTTGTCAAGACATCTTTTATTATTTCCTTCTTTCTTTCTCCTTCTATAAAAGGAGGCTGTAACCTAAGTATTAGGTAGAACTCATTTTGTAAGAACACATATAAGCTCTGGGAAGTACGCATATTGTTCTTCGTGGGTCTCAAATCTTGCTCCACCAATCCATTAGTGATCCATTGCAAGAGGATCCAATATAATACCTAGCATTGTTTGATCTCGTAGTCAAAAGGTTCTAGGTCCCATTTTCCTTCCCTGCATTTTCAAGGGCATTGCCTCACCTCGTAGTGAGGAGGTTCCCTTGGCCGAACTCTGTTTCCTTTGTGTTCTTCCTCTGTCTTCGTTTCCACTCTTGCTCGGAAACCGCCTCCTTCAAGCTAGATCCGAGCGCGTGATCACGAACCCCACCGTGATCACATCAACCCTCCAATTCATGTCCACCAACCAAGTGTTCAACATGCTTCAAATGACTTCTTGGTGAACTCTTCAAAGTGCCCTACAATCGTAGGGTACCTGATGTGATCATGGGATCCCCAAGCAACAACAAAATGTCCCAGACGAAGAGGCAGGCGAATGAAGCTCGGAGCAACCACGTGGCGAGGAGGTTCATAGGCTCAGGCAGCCTGATCCATGGTTCAGGCGATCACCTGACCAGGAGAAGGCAACGCCTATACGAGGACTCCTCAAGAGGTCTGAAGGCAAAGGCAAGGCTTCTTCAAGCGAAGACATCCGGCAATGGCGAAGCCCCTCGGGCGAAGCCATTCTGAGAACCTCAAGGCAGATGGACTTCATCATGCGAAGGCACCCGGGCGTTGGCGAGGCCCTTTCGCAAAGCCGCCCTGTGCAGCCTCAAGGCGAGGGCTAGGCTTCTTAAACAAAGGCATCTCGGTGATGGCAAGGCCCTCTGCGAAGCCATTTCTGAGAAGCCTCACGGTGAAGCCCTCAAGCAAGAATCTCCGAAGTAAAGACTTCAAAGTGAAGGTAAAGCCTTCTTCACGAAGCCCCCAAGAGAAGGCGAGGCCTTTTGGCGAAGCCATCTCTGCGAAGCTTCCGAGTGAAGGCGAAGCTTTCAGTGCGAGGTCTTCCAGTCTCAAAGTGCGCGAGGCCAACTAGGCGAAGCCACCAATGCTCAATAATGCCGCCGACCATCTCCAACCACTTCCATCCCATCCGGAACACTCCCTCCTTTCTCGCTGACACTAGGGAGTATTATATTACTTAGTTTTTACCCTTTTACCTTTTTAGGATGGCATGCATGTTAAAGCACTTTATGCTTTTGGCATGCATGCGCATAAGTCAGAGTCTGTCCCCTTCTCTCTTATAAAAGGGACAGCAGACTCTTTTTGTAGGGTAGAATATATGTAAAGCTTAAGAAGGACAATTCCTTAAGCTCCGGTTCTCACCCCCTTACTATTTTCCGCCATTCCCCTTGATAGATTAATGATGAGGACATCGCCCCAAAGGACCCTCAGGTTCCAGAAGACCCACAACCTCAAGCACGCGCGACCCCTGGTCCGTTCCAAGGCCTTGGCGGACCCATGACCAGGTCCCGGCTGAAACAAGTCCAAGCGAACCTTAATGCTTTCATGAGGCTCATGGCGCAGGACGATCGAGAGGAGTCTCGGGAGAAGGCCTTACAACTTCACCAACTCGGTATCGCGCTGGACGCAGAGTGTGCGAAGCCCCTTGGAGTCTTAAGCATAAGCGTTCTTGAAGAAGGGAGCAGCCCAGTCTTAAGCGCGCGAACACTTGGCGAAGGAGAAGGCCTCAGCCAAGGGCAACTCACAAGGCACCCGGCGGAGGCATTCTAGCGAAGGCTCCTAGCGAAGGCCTTTCGCGTCATCTCCAGGCTTCACCAGTTGACCGACCAAACCTGACACATGGTGTCTTTTCTCCGCCGATACTCGGATAGACAAACAACCACTTTTAGGCTAGCCTTACCTTTTACCTTTTTAGAAGCTTTTCACTCTGTAAGCGTGCAAAAGTACTTTGTACTTTCTGCACGCATGCACATTCGAAATACTCCTTTTACTTCTTCCATTTCACTCCACTATATAAGCTAAGTGGCAGTCACCATTGTAACCTAGAACATATTATTGAATTTAAGCAATTCGGCTGAAACACTCCCGGGGAGTCATCGGCTTTTGTGTTCTCCACTCTTGCATTTCCATTTCCCTAGTGATCCGTGCAAGAGGATCCAAGCATAATATCTAGTATTGCTTGACCTTGTAGTCAAGAGGTGCTAGATCCCATCTTCATTCCTGCATTTTCAAGGGCATTGCCTCACCTCGTAGTGAGGAGGTTCCCTTGGCCGACACTGCTTTCCTTCGTGTTCTTCCTCTGTTCTTCGTTTCCATTCTTGCTGGAAACCGCCTCCAACGAGCTAGATCCGAGCTCGTGATCACGTTCCCCCACCGTGATCACATCAAGTGGTATCAGAGCCAAAGTGCTTGCTGGAGGTACCGTATCAGTTGTTGAGTTTTCTTCAAGCAAAATCTTTTGTTACCTTTTCTTACACTTGAAGGAGTGTCGGTTGATGATCTCATTGAGACCGAAAAGTTGTTTAAAAGTGTGCTTGTGTAAGCCAAGTATTTTCGAAATAAGCCAAAAGAGTTGTCCTGAGCGACAAGTGTGAAAAGAAAACGTTTAAAGAAAGAAATGTATTGAGCAAGTTTCGCTCGAAAAGTTCTTGAATGTTCTTACGTGTTCGTCCCAAAACACAAGTGAACAGAAGATTGATCGGACAAATAGTTTCCAAACTTAAACAAGAAGTGTTTGTGTCTGCAAAAGCCTTTTCTAAACTTCCAACCAAGTATCTTCCGAGCCCGATATCCCACAAAATCGGTTTCAAGTAACTAGTCATTCTCTTGAGTTGCAAGTTGCGGTTTTACTAGAGTTTTGTTTGTGTTTCCTTGCGTGTTCATCTTTGATCTAAGGTTGAAAACGGTATCAAGTTTAGAGAACTTGTAAAAGCCGGCGGTGAACAGCCAAGTGGCAAAGTTGTTGAGAGAAACACGAGAGTGAGAGTAAACACTGTGGAGTGGTGAGCTTCTTTTCGATTACATATCTTTAATGTAACCGTGTCACGATGGTTTCAACAGACTCATCCCCCTCATCCATCCCAGCTAGCGTGCACAAAGACGCTCACGAAGATCTTACAGAGGTTGGACGAATCGGGAGCTCAAGTCGCCATGACAAATGAGCGACTGACGAAAGAAGAGGTAGCTCAAGGGAAGCAACCGGAAAGCTCGCAAGCCCACGATGACGCCCATGCATCGCGGGCTCAAGATGGAGTCACCCATACCACTTTCGACCCTACATCGACGAAGCCACAGTGCTACCCCACACAAATCGTCCGACCACTTCCACAAGAATAGATCGTGGTGTTGACATCCCGGACAGTGATGACCAGGAATATTACGCGAGCCACCACCAAAGCCTATTAAAAGAAGAGTCTTTCCCGATAGAGCTCAAGCCGAGCCTATCTCCATAGAGACCTCGAAGAAGAGGAAGAAGCGGAGCGAGGCCGAGTTCACCGAGGGTTCAACAGAGACTGGGAGGTAGGGCGCAGCCCTGTGACCAACAGCCCTCGCCAACATCAAGCTTCAAATACCACCCTTCTACGGGTCCAGTGATCCGGAAGAGTACTTCACATGGATGGCTAGGACTGAGCGGATCATTGATATGATGGGATATACTGACGCTATAGCCCTGAAACTTGTGGTTATTGAGTTTCATGAATATGCTCTCACCGGTGGGAGCAAGAGCACCACGAAAGAGCCAGATCCGATGTCGCCCTATCACTACGTGGGAAGATCTTAAAAGAACCATGAAGAACCGATTCGCACCCAGCTACTATGACCGAGATTGTGCTCGAGGTTGCAGCGCCTTATCCAGTGGTAATCGCAGTGTCGAAGAATACCGAGAAGGACCTTGAGAGGGCCCCGATGAGGGCCAACGCCAAGGAGGACGAGGAGGCTAAGTTGGCCAGATTCTTATATGGCCTACGGGAGGACGTCGCCAAGACAGCTTGAACTATGCGATTACCGGGATTACCAAGATCTGGTGCATAAGGCCATTCGGGTGGAGAAACAACTACATAAGGGAAACTCTTACTACCCTGCTCCTAACCCCGGCACGGCCCCAAGCAGCCAGACCCCCTTCCCTGCACCGCCCCGCCACAACCATACGCATCTTCTGCGGCGATGCCACCCCCTCGCCAATATTACCCCAACACAAGACCCTCCTCGCAACCTAAGCCGAACCAATACGCCACCACTAATGAAGGCCCTCGGCAGTCAAGGAGCATCGAATGCTTTAAGTGCCCGGGCAAGGGACACTATGCGAGGGATTGCCCCAACCGAAGAGCCATGGTAATGCGGCCCAACGGGGAATTGTCTAGTGAAGAGGAAGGAGAGGGCTATCCCGAGCAAGAGCAACATGAGAGTGAAGGTAAGAGGGAGAGCTCCTATGGATGGTCTCATATTAGTTACCAAGAGGGTCCCGCAAAGTTCCCCAAGTGTCACCGAAAGTAATCAGCGGGAAAATCTTTTCCAATCAAGAGCCATGGTGAATGGGACTCGTGCAGCCTCATTATTGACAGCGGGAGTTGTGTCAACGCCGCCAGCCAAGACATGGTCGCTGAATTAGGCCTCCCACCATCATACATCCTAAACCGTATCAGCTGCAGTGGGTCGACGACGTAACCTTTGTAAAGGTTGTCAAACAAGTCGAGGTCCCAATCAAGATCGGCAAGTATGAGGATTCCATCACTTGTGATGTAGTGCGAATGCAAAGCGACCCACATCCTCTTGGGCAGACACGGCAATATGACAAGGAGGCCATACATTATGGCAAAGCCAACAAATATGCCCTCACTCACCTCAAGAAACCATACACTCGCTTCCCCTCACCCCAACTCAAGCCCATCAGATCAAATCCATCCGGCTAGTAAGTCCGAGGGAAAAAGAAAGGGGAGGGCAGAGAGCGGAGAGAAAATGGTGAGAAGGTTCAAGGAACCTTGAGTGAACGGAAAGGGTGTGCATTAATGGGAAACACCCCGAGAGAGCCCACGAGAAAACAAGAGTGTCTTCCTCCCATAGCCAAAGAGAGGGATTTTAAAAGAGCGTTCCTTGGAAACAGGATCTGCTTTTCTCCGATCCCCACTCACCGCATGCTAACACTTGACAATGTGTCTTCTCTTCCTTTCTATGTGCGTAAGGTCCCGAAAGAATTCGGCGAAGTATTTGATGAGCCGCGAACCCTTCCTCCATATCGCGGCATCGAGCATCAAATCGACTTGCTCCGGGGCACCTTTACCCAACAAGGCCGCCACCGGACCAATCCCCAAGAATCCAAAGAGATCCATCGCAAGTTCAAGAGTTGTTAGACAAAGGGTTCATCCGCGAAAGCCTGCCGCCATGCGCGGTCCCACCATACTGCACTCAAAGAGCGATGGCACTTGGCGCATGTGCATGGACTGTCGCCCCATCAACTCTATCATCAGTAAAGTATCGCCACCCTATACCTAGACTTGATGACATGTTAGACGAATTGAGTGGTGCTTGTGTGTTTTCAAAAATTGACCTTAGAAGTGGATATCACCAAATTCGGATGAAGGAAGGTGATGAATGGAAAATCGCTTTCAAAACCAAGATTGGTTTGTATGAGTGGAATGTTATGCCCTTCGGGTTATCTAACGCACCAAGTACTTTCATGCGTCTGATGAATCATGTTTTGAGGCATTACATAGGGAGATTTGTGGTAGTATACTTTGATGACATACTAGTTTATTCTAAGAACCATGAGGAGCATGTTGAGCATCTGAGGCAAGTCCTTGATACGCTTAGGTTAGAAAACTGTATGCCAAATTTGAAAAGTGTGTATTCGCATCCCGTGAAGTTAACTTTCTTGGATATGTCGTGGGTGCGAAGGGAGTCAAGGTAGACGAGAGTAAGATCGGTGCCATTCGGGACCGGCCTACTCCTAACTCCTTAATCGAGGTCAGTCCTTCCTAGGACTTGCTAGTTTTTACAGAGATTTGTTAAAGACTTCTCTTCCATTGCTGCCCCTTTGCATGAACCGGCTAAGAAGAATGTCGTCTTTGAATGGGGTCACCGCAAGAGAAATCTTTTAACGAATTGAAATCTCGTCTGACAAATGCTCCTCTACTCACTTTGCCAAACTTCGACAAAGTGTTCGAGGTAGAGTGCGATGCCAGTGGTATAGGCATCGGTGCTGTCTTGCACCAAGAAGGTCATCCCATCGCCTTTTTTAGTGAAAAGTTGAGTGGAGCCACCCTGAATTACTCCACGTATGACAAAGAGCTATACGCTCTTGTGAGATCCTTACAAACGTGGAGCCACTATCTTCTGCCTAGAGAATTCGTAATCCATACGGATCACTTGTCTTTGAAGTACCTTCAAGGACAAGGAAATTTGAGCAAAAGGCATGTTAGGTGGGTAGAGTTCATTGAGTCTTTCTCCTATGTTATTAAGTATAAAAAGGGCAAAGACAATGTCGTTGCTGATGCTCTATCAAGGAGGTATGCATTACTCATGACTCTCGATACGAGGATTGTTGGTTTTGAGGGTTTAAAAGGAATGTATGAACATGACGTGGATTTTGGTGAAATATTTGCCAATCTGTGTTAAAGGAAGCCAAAGAGGCTACTATGTTTTTGATGGTTTTCTGTTTAAGTTGAAAAGGTTGTGCGTCCCCGCAGGGTCAATGCGCGAAGTGATCATCAAGGAGGCACATGGAGGTGGTCTCATGGGACACTTCGGTGTCCAAAAGACGCTTGAGGCCGTTAATGAGAACTTCTTCGGCCCGGCATGAAGAAGGATGTCACCAAAGCTTGCGCCGATGTGTCACATGCCACCAGGCCAAGTTGACTCTCCAACCGAAAGGGAAGTACACTCCTCTTCCCACACCTTCTATTCCTTGGGTTGAAATAAGCATGGACTTTATAAGTGGTTTACCTAGGTCATCGCATGGTCATGATGCTATATTTGTGGTAGTTGATAGGTTCTCCAAAATGGCCCATTTCATCCCATGTCATAAAATCGAAGATGCCTCTCATGTGGCGGAATTGTTCTTTAATAACATCGTTAAGTATCATGGCCTCCCGCGATCCATTGTTAGCGATAGAGATTCGAGATTCCTAAGCCATTTCGCGAACCCTTTGGTCTAGGCTAGGCACCGCCTGATGTACTCCACATCCAAATACCCTCAAACAGACGGCCAAACCGAAGTGACTAATAGGACCTCACCACTATCCCGCGCACCCTCCTTAGGAAAAATCAAAGAATGGGAAAATGCTTGCCTCATGTAGAGTTTGCGTATAACCGAGCCTACCATTCCTCTACATCCCATAGTCCTTTGAGATTGTATATGGCTTCAATCCTTTAACCCCTTTGGACTTAATCGCATTAGACTACACCGAACAGTGGACGTAGATGGGAAAGAAAAGGCCCGACGCATGAAGGACTTGCATGCTAAGATTCACAAACAACTTGAGAAAATTAATGAGTCTTACGCAAGCAGAGTTAATAAGGGCAGAAAATTTAGAAGTTTTCAAGTCGGGATTGGGTATGGTTACATTTAAGAAAAGATCGATTTCCCTGTGCTAGGAAAAGCAAACCGGCGCCAAGAGGCGATGGCCCCTTTCAAATCACAAAAAAATAGGAGAAAATGCTTATGTACTTGACTTACCTTGCGATGGCTCTTATAATGTACATGCAACTTTTAACGCTTGTGATTTAGCTCCCTTTGAAGGACAAGCAGATTTTAAGAATCATGGACGGATTCTTTTGAAGAAGGAGAGTATGATGAGGACATCGCCCCAAAGGACCCTCAGTTCCGTAAGACCCACAACCTCAAGCACGCGCGACCCTCGGTCCGTTCCAAGGCCTTGGCGGACCCATGACCAGGTCCCGGCTGAAACAAGTCCAAGCGAACCTTAATGCTTTCATGAGGCTCATGGCGCAGACGATCGAGAGGAGTCTCGGGAGAAGGCCTTACAACTTCACCAACTCGGTATCGCTACCGGACGCAGAGTGTGCGAAGCCCCTTGGAGTCTTAAGCATAAGCGTTCTTGAAGAAGGAGCAGCCCAGTCTTAAGCGCGCGAACACTTGGCGAAGGAGAAGGCCTCAGCCAAGGGCAACTCACAAGGCACCCGGCGGAGGCATTCTAGCGAAGGCTCCTAGCGAAGGCCTTTCGCGTCATCTCCAGTGCTTCACCGGTTGACCGACCAAACTCGACACATGGTGTCTTTTCTCCGCCGATACTCGGATAGACAAACAACCACTTTTAGGCTAGCCTTACCTTTTTACCTTTTTAGAAGCTTTTCACTCTGTAAGCGTGCAAAAGTACTTTGTACTTTCTGCACGCATGCACATTCGAAATACTCCTTTTACTTCTTCCATTTCACTTCACTATATAAGCTAAGTGGCAGTCACCATTGTAACCTAGAACATATTATTGAATTTAAGCAATTCGGCTGAAACACTCCCGGGGAGTCATCGGCTTTTGTGTTCTCCACTCTTGCATTTCCATTTCCCTAGTGATCCAGGCAAGAGGATCCAAGCATAATATCTAGTATTGCTTGACCTTGTAGTCAAGAGGTGCTAGATCCCATCTCACTTCCCAGGCATTTTCAAGGGCATTGCCTCACCTCGTAGTGAGGAGGTTCCCTTGGCCGACACTGTTTCCTTCGTGTTCTTCCTCTGTTCTTCGTTTCCATTCTTGCTGGAAACCGCCTCCAACGAGCTAGATCCGAGCTCGTGATCACGTTCCCCCCTCCGTGATCACATCATCAAGAGCTGGAGCAATGGATTTCATATTGAAGCCCTTTTCAAGAGGAGAAAAATGGCTTTTGAATCACCTCAATCGGAGTTCCAGAGCTCAAGTTATTCAGAAAACAGTGAAGTTCCACTTTGGCGAAGGCATTTTGGCGGAGGCACTTTGGCGAAGGCACTTCCGCGAAGGCACTTTGGCGAAGGCACTTCCGCGAAGGCACTTCCAATAATTCAGCCGACCACTCCCAACCACTCCCGTCCCATCAGAACACTCCCTCCTTTCACGCCGACACTTGGGAGTATTATATTACTTAGCTTTGACCTTTTCACCTTTTTAGATAACATGCATGCAAAAGCACTGTACGCTTTATGGCATGCATGCACATATGTAAGAGTCTGTTCCCTTTCCCTTCTCTATAAAAGGAACAACAGACTCCTAGAATAAACAGAACCAATTTTAAAGAAAAGCTTGAGAAGGAAAATTCCTCAAGCCCTTTATGGGTTCTCAAATCTTGCTTCGCCAATCATAGTGATCCATTGCAAGAGGATCCAATATAATACCTTGCATTGCCTCACCTCGTAGTGAGGAGGTTCTCGGTTCCATCTCCTTCTCAAATCTTGCTTCGCCAATCATAGTGATCCATTGCAAGAGGATCCAATATAATACCTTGCATTGCCTCACCTCGTAGTGAGGAGGTTCTCGGTTCCATCTCCTTTCCCAGGCGTTTTCAAGGGCATTGCCTCACCTCGTAGTGCGGAGGTTCCCTTGGCCGACTTTGTTTCCTTGTTCTTCCTCTGTTCTTCGTTTCCATTCTTGCTGGAAACTGCCTCCTTCAAGCTAGATCCGAACGCGTGATCACTTACCCCCTCGGTGATCACATCAATTGGTATCGAGCCATGCCGCTTGAGGGAGTTCGTTTGTGTTTTCTTCTCTCCACGGAACCATCGAGAAGTTGAAGAACAGAAAGTCCACTTCTTCTCCTCCTCGGTAAGTTCCAACTTCGTTGCCTCCGTATTTTCTTTTCCCGGATTGTTAAGAAGCGTAAGAGAAGGCATCAACCCTTTCTCGCTCAAACTTAGCAAGTCCGCCTCTGTGCCTTGGTTGCCCCTGTGATTTCTTTTCCCGGAGCTGTGAAGAAGCAGAGGAGACGGTGTCCGTTTGAGAAGTTATACCTTGTATTGCCCAACCTCGTAGTTGGGAGGTGCACGGTGTTCAAAGACGGAGTCCGGCATTTCTGTGAGCGAATACCCAGTATTGCTCAACCTCGTAGTTGAGAGGTGCTTGGTGCTCAACCTTTACAACTCCTTCCTTGTCGCCCCTGTAACTATGAATGTTATGTATGTAATTTAATTTTGTTGTACCGGGAGGAACTCTCACCTTGGATTCGAGGACGAATCCTTTTGAAGAGGGAGAGAATGATATGATCCTGAGGGGCCTCAAATCACTCCGGGCTTTCTTTTGGAGAAGTGAAGCGGATCTGTACTCATCAAGAGCTGGAGCAATGGATTTCATATTGAAGCCCTTTTCAAGAGGAGAAAAATGGCTTTTGAATCACCTCAATCGGAGTTCCAGAGCTCAAGTTATTCAGAAAACAGTGATGTTCCACTTTGGTGAAGGCATTTTGGCGGAGGCACTTTGGAGGAGGCAGTTTTGAGAAGGCACTTCAGCGAAGGCCCTTTGGCACTTTGGCGAAGGCACTTTGGCGAAGCCCTACTGTTCTCAATAATTCAGCCGACCACTCTCAACCACTTCTGTCCCATCAGGAACACTCACTACTTTCACGCTGACACTTGTGAGTATTATATTACTTAGCTTTTACATTTTTCACCTTTTTAGATAACATGCATGAAAAAGCACTGTAGGCTTTATGGCATGCATGCACATATGTAAGAGTCTGTTCCCTTTCCCTTCTCTATAAAAGGAACAACAGACTCCTAGAATAAACAGAACCAATTTTAAAGAAAAGCTTGAGAAGGAAAATTCCTCAAGCCCTTTATGGGTTCTCAAATCTTGCTTCGCCAATCATAGTGATCCATTGCAAGAGGATCCAATATAATACCTTGCATTGCCTCACCTCGTAGTGAGGAGGTTCTCGGTTCCATCTCCTTCTCAAATCTTGCTTCGCCAATCATAGTGATCCATTGCAAGAGGATCCAATATAATACCTTGCATTGCCTCACCTCGTAGTGAGGAGGTTCTCGGTTCCATCTCCTTCCCCAGGCGTTTTCAAGGGCATTGCCTCACCTCGTAGTGCGGAGGTTCCCTTGGCCGACTTGTGTTTCCTTGTTCCTCCTCTGTTCTTCGTTTCCATTCTTGCTGGAAACCGCCTCCTTCAAGCTAGATCCGAACGCGTGATCACTTACCCCCCCCGTGATCACATCAATCTTGATACGATCACGGGTACGCTTGACGCGAATCCACGAGATCGTACGGAAGCGCAGATCTAGCTCGGTGGAGTCGGTTGAACAAAGAAGGATAGAGACGGCCACAGACACCTCCCAACTACGAGGTTGGGCAATATCTGCGATAAGCCTGGGGAGTATGGAAGATCTAGCACCTCTTAACTACGAGATTAAGCAATACTAGATATTAAACTTGATGATAAACGATCAATCAAGGGGGATGGCGGAATATAGCAAGGGGGTGAGAACCGGGCTTAAGGAATTGTCCTTCTTAAGCTTTACATATGTTCTAACTATTCTAGGAGTCTGCCTTTCCTTTTATAGGGAAGGAAGGGAACAGCCTCTTACAAAGACGCATGCATGCCATAAAGTGTATAGTACTTTTGCATGCATGTCTCGACTAAAAGATAAAAAGGTAAAAGTAAAAGTTCGCTCCCAAGTGTCAGCGTATAAGGCGGGAGGGTGCGAATGGTCGGGAGTGGTTGGCCGACTTGATAAGCCGAGGTGGCTTTGCTTTAGGGCTCGCTGATGGGAGGCCCGGCTCTCAAGGCCTCGCCTTTGTTGGGAAGCTTTCTCAAAGGAGGCTTCGCCTAATGGCCTCGCCTTCCCTTTGAGACTTGCAACGAAGGCTCCGCCTTCGCTTGGAGACTCCGCAGAAGAATATCCCTTAGTTAGCGTCGAACCGGAAGTCTTCTTGTTGAGAGGTGGCCTTTACCAGAGGCTTTACCGGGATGACGTCGCCCGGGGCTTTGCCTTCGCCAGAAGCTTCGCAAGGAAGTTCCGTCCGTATCTTAAAGACTTCTCGTTGACATTGTTGCATGAGGTCTTCGCAATGGGGAGGGTTATGGAGACGGCTTCTCCTGAAGGTTTGGCCATCGACAGAACTCGTTTGTTGGGGAAGCCTAGCCATCGCCTCGGGGCTTCGCAGAATGGCTTCGCCAGGGGCTTCGCCGTGTTACGGATGCCTTAGCATGATGCAAAGTGGTTCATCCTATGCCTTTTGCACAGAAGCCTCTCCTTCGCCTTGAGGCCTCTTTTAGGGTCCTCGCGTGAATGCATTGCCCTTTCCATGTCTGGGGTTAATCCAGACCATCGGATTAGGCCGCCTGGGCCTCTGAACCCACTCGCCAAGGGTTTGCTCCGAGCTTCACTCGACTGCCTCTTCGTCTGGGACGTCTTGTTGTTGCTTGGGGATCCCATGATCACATCAATCACCGAGATGCCTTTGTTTAAGAAGCCTAGCCCTCGCCTTGAGGCTGCACAGGGGCGGCTTTGCGAAAGGGCCTCGCCAACGCCTGGGTGCCTTCGCATGATGAAGTCCAGTCTGCCTTGAGGTTCCTCAGGAATGGCTTCGCCTGAGGGGCTTTGCCATTGCCCGGATGTCTTCGCTTGAAGAAGCCTTGCCTTTGCCTTGAGGCCTTTTGAGGAGTCCTCGCATAGAGGCGTTGCCTTCTCCTGGTCAGGTGATCGCCTGAACCATGGATCAGGCTGCCTGAGCCTATGAACCTCCTCGCCACGTGGTTGCTCCGAGCTTCATTCGCCTGCCTCTTCGTCTGGGACATTTTGTTGTTGCTTGGGGATCCCATGATCACATCAGTACCCTACAAATGAAGGGTGCCCCTGCCGTACACAAGACCAAGGTGCCCTACATGTTCTACCAGCACTAAAGGCCACTTATATGGCAAGACCAAGTCTTGATGGTGTCCAAACGTCCTTTAACAACATAAATGGAGTTCTAGACGTTGGTCATCAATGCCCCATCATAAATGGCGTCCAAACATTTAAGGAGTTAGCCGTTGGAGCATTATTAGCTCATAAATGGGTTAATTGCACTCTAAATGCTTTTCAACCTGATTTCTTTTGATGTCTAGAGATATAAATAGCCAAGAAGGAGCCATGAAGATGATAGAGACGTTGAGCATTAATGCTGGATATAAATGAGAGGCTGCTCATTAAGAATATAGTCGTTGGAGCCTTAATTGGCCTCTAAATGGGTTGTTTCTTCTCTAAAGCCTCTAAAATCAAATGGACATGTTTATTTCGGTTTCTAACAGCCTTGAGGAGGTAAGAGACGTTGGAATTTAATGGTGGAGCCGTTGGAGCTTTATTGGAGGCTTTATGGAGCATTTGGAGCCATAATGAGGTGTTTTAAAGGCTTGTTTTGCCTTAAACTCATTCCATCCGAATTCACTTCTTTTCCTAGGATATTTTTACATCATTATAGCCTAGAATAAGTGTGTTTTATGATTATAGACGTTGAGCATTTAGTATTAGCTTTATTTCCTTCATTATGACATTTAAGTGGAGGAATTGTGTAGTTAATTGCCTAGTTAAGTGTCTAGTCATTGTAAGCAGCCCCTTAGTCCTATAAAAGGAGGCTTGCACGAAATTTGTAGAAAAGATATCATACATTTCAGAAGAAAAACATTTTCCAACTTTGAGAGTGATTCTCCTGTTGATCTATCTTCACTTTCCACTCAACTCTTGTCCAAGTTTCTTGAGCAAGTTTAGTGAAATCCAAGATTGTCTTCTCACTTAAAGAAGAAGGTGTTGGATCCATCTACACCCTCCATTTTGGCAACAAAGGCTTGCTTTGTCTTGAACTTTCAAAGTATCAAGAAGGAGGAGTCGCCAAGGCAAAACACCATCTTTGCTTGAACAAAGATTCAAGAGGAGTTGGCGGCCATATCTATCAATTTCAAGCTTCCGCAATCTGATTTTCCTCATTTCCATCAAATGTTCATCCTTTGTTGAGCTAGATCAAGTGTGAGGTGTTTTCGGCCTTAAGGAAACACATCACTCGTGGTGGAGTTTGGTCGATGTCCACATCACTCATGACTCTCGATACAAGGATTGTTGGTTTTGAAGGTTTAAAAGGGATGTATGAACATGACGTGGATTTTGGTGAAATATTTACCAACTGTGTTAACGGTAGTCAAAAGGGCTACTATGTTTTTGATGGTTTTCTGTTTAAG
Source organism: Stellera chamaejasme (assembly GCA_024586325.1). Lineage (NCBI taxonomy): Eukaryota > Viridiplantae > Streptophyta > Magnoliopsida > Malvales > Thymelaeaceae > Stellera > Stellera chamaejasme. The sequence continues at coordinate 26,253,182 of CM044981.1, forward strand.
TTGAAAAGGTTGTGCATTCCCAGAGGGTCAATGCGCGAAGTCATCATCAAAGAGGCGCATGGAGGCGGTCTCATGGGGCACTTCGGTGTCCAGAAGACGCTTGAGGTCGTTAAGGAGAACTTCTTCTGGCCAGGCATGAAGAAGGACGTCACCAAAGCTTGCGCCAGATGTGTCACATGCCACCAAGCTAAGTCGACTCTCCAACCGAAAGGGAAGTACACCCCTCTTCCTACGCCTTCTATTCCTTGGGTTGAAATAAGCATGGACTTTATAAGTGGTTTACCTAGGACATCGTATGGTCATGATGCTATATTTGTGGTAGTCGATAGGTTCTCCAAAATGGCCCATTTCATCCCATGTCATAAAACTGAAGATGCATCTCATGTGGCTAAATTGTTCTTTAGTAACATTGTTAAATATCATGGCCTCCCGCGATCCATTGTTAGCGATAGAGATTCGAGATTCCTAAGCCATTTTTGGTGGACCCTTTGGTCTAAGCTAGGCACAAGTCTGATGTACTCCACATCCAGTCACCCTCAAACAGACGGCCAAACTGAAGTGACTAATAGGACCCTCACCACTATCCTGCGCACCCTCCTTAGGAAAAATCTGAAAGAATGGGAAAAATGTTTGCCCCATGTAGAGTTTGCATATAACCGAGCCTACCATTCCTATACATCCCATAGTCCCTTTGAGATCGTATATGGCCTCAACCCTTTAACCCCTTTGGACTTAGTCGCCTTAGACTACGGCGAGCGGTGGACGTAGATGGGAAAGAAAAAGCCCGACGCATGAAGGACTTGCATGCTAAGATTCACAAACAACTTGAGAAAATTAATGAGTCTTACGCAAGCAGAGTTAATAATGGCAGAAAATTTAGGAGTTTTCAAGTCGGGGATTGGGTATTGATACGATCACGGGTACGCTTGACGCGAATCCACGAGATCGTACGGAAGCGCAGATCTAGCTCGGTGGAGTCGATTGAACAAAGAAGGATAGAGACGGCCACAGACACCTCCCAACTACGAGGTTGGGCAATATCTGCGATAAGCCTGGGGAGTATGGAAGATCTAGCACCTCTTAACTACGAGATTAAGCAATACTAGATATTAAACTTGATGATATTAATCTATCAAGGGGATGGCGGAAAATAGCAGGGGGGGGTGAGAACCGGGCTTAAGGAATTGTCCTTCTTAAGCTTTACATATGTTCTACCTATTCTGGGAGTCTGTCTTTCCTTTTATAGGGAAGGAAGGGAACAGCCTCTTACAAAAGACGCATGCATGCCATAAAGTGTACAAGTACTTTTGCATGCATGTCGACTAAAAGTTAAAAAGATAAAAAGGTCAAAAGTTCGCTCCCAAGTGTCGGCGTATAAGGCGGGAGGGGCCAGAATGGTCGGGAGTGGTTGGCCGACTTGGATAAGCCGAGGTGGCTTTGTTTTAGGGCTCGCTGATGGGAGACCCGGCTCGGAAGGCCTCGCCTTTGTTGGCAAACTTTCTCAAAGGAGGCTTCGCCTAGTGGCCTCGCCTTCCCTTTGAGACTTGCAACGAAGGCTCCGCCTTCGCTTGGAGGCTTCGCAGAAGAATATCCTTAGCGTCCCGAACTGGAAGTCTTCTTGTTGTGGACGTGGCCTTTACCAGAGACTTGCTGGGATGACGTCGCCCAAGGGCTTTGCCTTCGCCAGAAGCTTCGCCAGAAGTACCGTCCGTATCTTAAAGACTTCTCGTGGACATTGTTGCATGAGGGCTTCGCAAAGGGGAGGGTTATGGAGATGGCTTCGCTGAAGGATTGGCCATCGCCGAACTCCCTTGTTTGGGAAGCCTAGCCTCGCCTCGGGGCTTCGCAGAATGGCTTCGCCCTGGGGCTTCGCCAGTGTTCTCGGATGCCTTAGCATGATGCAGTTCATCCTTCGCCTTGAGACTTCACAGGACGGCTTTGCCAAAGTGGCTTGCCTTCGCCTGGATACCTTTGCACGAAGCCTCTCCTACGCCTTGAGGCCTCCTTTAGGGTCCTCGCGTGAAGGCATTGCCCTTTCCATGTCTGGGGTTATTCCAGACCATCGGATTAGGCCGCCGGGGCCTCTGAACCCACTCGCCAAGGGTTTGCTCCGAGCTTCACTCGACTGCCTCTTTGTCTGGGTCATCTTGTTGTTGCTTGGGGATCCCGTGATCACATCATTCCCTCCCTCTTAAAAAGATTCGTCCTCGAATCTTAAGGGAAGAAATTTTTCCTACAATTGAAAACAAGCACAACAAACTTTGGAGAGCATTAGAGGTTAGTGAACGAAACTTAACCGAGAGGCGGGGGTCGCGGTGGCGATGCATATGTATGCATGAGCATGACAACTCCTATATGCATCGTGATCATGAACAGAAGTTTATAAAAATTCATGACATGCTTCCTAGAGTATTGTAGAAATTTAACAAGAAATTTATACTCAAGGAAAGCATCCGGTCCAAAGACTTAAGACCTCTGCTCATGGAACTGGGGTGGGGGGTCAAGGGAAGCTTTACCTTCGCCAAGCACATGCATATGTGCTTCCCGAGACAAAGAAGAAGAAACTAAGCTAGTCGTAGAAAGAACATTTGACTGCAACGCGCAGAGACTAGCATTAGCATAAGCAAGAGGTTGAGAGATGAACAGTCGCTCTCTCTCTCCACCTCAACCATTAACATGGTTTCAGCTCGATTTATTTTAAGATGCTCATGTTTGTTAAGGAAAGGCATGGATGTCTCTCGTGGAACAAAGGGGTCTTTCCTTAACGCATGCATTCTAAGCATGTCAAACATGGCATCTGGGGGGGTCCCGTATATATATTCGAACAATGGGTGCGGTGTCGAACCAATGTCTGATCCATCACCCACGTTCGTAGCATGCAGACTCGAGGAAACCACAGATTCGCACTCTTGCGTATACCCGTGCTACCGGAAGGAAGAGACAAGTTACCTTCTCCCAAGTTAGGGAGACGTAGACTGCTTCGCATATCATCTTCTTCTCCTTCAAAGAACGGTGTGGCTTCTTCCTCAAGTACGGGTTTAGTTGGGACTCCCGCATGAGCTCGCCTTCTTCCAAAGCGCCTTCGCTTTCTTCAACTCTTCGCGTCCGCGGCTTCTTCTTCTTCTGCATGCCAAAGAAGAACAACAAGTTTGAGAAGATGAAACGATTAGTTCTTCTTGGGGTATGGTAGAAGGCCCGGGTGAGTCTTTCTTTTCACTCATTTGGCTTTGGAGAGCTCTTTCTTTTCTTCTCTCTTTCCTTTTCTCTCTCGCCCGCTCATATTCTAAGTACTCATCTTTGAGCCTTCTAATCTCTTGGGCGAGAGTCTCTTCTTTGGATTTTGGTGAGGGTTGGGATTTGTGGTGTAGGTATGGGCTGCGCAAGTATTGGGCGGTGGGGTGCGCGGCCCAACCAAGGGGGTTTGTGGCGATGGGGTCCTCGCCTCCTCTCCCGGAAGGAAGTTGGTTCGCCCGAGGCGAAGACCCGCCGAGTGGAGTATGGTGGCGGAGCTCGACTGGGTACTTGGGTGCGGGGCGCATGGGGGCCCTCGCCCGGAGGTAGTATGGAGGGTGGCTCTTCTTGACAGAGTCCATATCGCCGCCACAAAGCAACCTCTTCAACTCACTCCAAGACTGGATGGGGGCTTCAGCGGACCGTTCTCTGTCGAGAGAACTCTCGGCGACACCATTCCTTGGCCTCTCCTTTTAGGCGTCTTATGGCTTGGCTCAACATTTTTTCACCACGAAGTGGGAGCAAAAGTGGTACTCCAACTTCTCCATCCAATGCCATAAGTCTTTTCCAAGCTGGTATCGCCCACCGATAGATCAACCCCATAGAAATATTTATCTCGCCATGGGGTCTCCCGCACATTTAAACAATAAAATTAGTCCGCTCAAACTCCTCACGTGTTTGGGGTTCTCTCCTGCTGCGAAGGGGTCTGCCCTTTCGCGAGGGGTCACACTCGGCTTTCTTTCTTTCCTCTTGCTTAGCTCTCAGAGCTTGCTCTTTCCAAGGCCAAAACCCGATAATGAATATCACAAGATAACCAATAGCATGCAAAAATCTTTAAGTAAGAAGTACTAGTTACTTGAAGCAAGCTAGGTTAAAATGGAGGGGGTTTCGGCAATGATATATAAGAGGGTTAGAAATGAGGTTTTGGCGCACAAACACTTTTGGCTCAAATTTGAAATCGAAATTAGATCAAGGTCACTGCTCATATGAGTTGTGGAATGAACAGATATGAACATTCATATGAACACCAAGAACAATAAGAACACAGATCCGATTTCTTCTACGCTTTTTACAACCAAGCCTTATACACCACTTCTCTTCACTTTTCAACTACAACCTCACTCTTTTGAGCGTATAAATCTTGGCACGTTGCGGTTTTGAATAAAACTGAGATTTTGCGACTTTCGCAAAACCGCAACTGCTTTCTTTTCTTCTTCTTCTTCTTCTTTTTTTTTTTTGACTTTTTGATTTATGAAGTTGCTAACACAACAACAACTCCTAACACCGAATCAACACAACAGATAAACCGAAACGAAAAGCGGATATGGGAAGGGATACAGATAAGCGAACAGAGTATAACACGGTTTGAAAATAACGCAAAGATAAATCTTTCTTCAAGTAGAAGTTAAAGGGTTTAACCTTGAAGAAATCACAACAACTCCAGCAAGCGATCTGGCTCTGATACCACTTGATACGATCAAGGGTACGCTTGACGCGAATCCACGAGATCGTACGGAAGCGCAGATCTAGCTCGGTGGAGTCGATTGAACAAAGAAGGATAGAGACGGCCACAGACACCTCCCAACTACGAGGTTGGGCAATATCTGCGATAAGCCTGGGGAGTATGGAAGATCTAGCACCTCTTAACTACGAGATTAAGCAATACTAGATATTAAACTTGATGATATTAATCTATCAAGGGGGATGGCGGAAAATAGCAGGGGGGGTGAGAACCGGGCTTAAGGAATTGTCCTTCTTAAGCTTTACATATGTTCTACCTATTCTGGGAGTCTGTCTTTCCTTTTATAGGGAAGGAAGGGAACAGCCTCTTACAAAAGACGCATGCATGCCATAAAGTGTACAGATACTTTTGCATGCATGTCGATTTAAAAGATAAAAGGTCAAAAGTTCGCTCCCAAGTGTCAGCGTATAAGGCGGGAGGGGCCAGAATGGTCGGGAGTGGTTGGCCGACTGGATAAGCTGAGGTGGCTCTGCTTTAGGGATCTGCTGATGGGAGGCCCGGCTCGGAAGGCCTCGCCTTTGTTGGCAAACTTTCTCAAAGGAGGCTTCGCCTAGTGGCCTCGCCTTCCCTTTGAGACTTGCAACGAAGGCTCCGCCTTCGCTTGAGGCTCCGCAGAGAATATCCCTTAGCGTCGAACCGGAAGTCTTCTTGTTGTGGACGTGGCCTTTACCAGAGACTTGGCTGGGATGACGTCGCCAAGGGCTTTGCCTTCGCCAGAAGCTTCGCCAGGAAGTACCGTCCGTATCTTAAAGACTTCTCGTGGACATTGTTGCATGAGGGCTTCGCAAAGGGGAGGGTTATGGAGATGGCTTCGCCGAAGGATTGGCCATCGCGTAACTCCTTTGTTTGGGAAGCCTAGCCCTCGCCTCGGGGCTTCGCAGGAATGGCTTCGCCTGGGGCTTCGCCAGTGTTCTGGATGCCTTAGCATGATGCAGTTCATCCTTCGCCTTGAGACCTCACAGGGACGGCTTTGCCAAAGTGGCTTGCCTTCGCCTGGATGCCTTTTTGCATAGAAGCCTCTCCTACGCCTTGAGGCCTCTTTTAGGGTCCTCGCGTGAAGGCATTGCCCTTTCCATGTCGGGGTTATTCCGGACCATCGGATTAGGCCGCCTGGGCCTCTCGAACCCACTCGCCAAGGGTTTGCTCACTCGAGCTTCACTCTTGGGGATCCCATGCCTCTTTGCCTCGCATTTCATTGGGTTTCACCCCTTGAAAGGGAGGCTCACTTGGTCATCTTGTTGTTGCTTGGTGATGTGATCACGGGGGGGGGGGGTAAGTGATCACGAGCTCGGATCTAGCTCGAAGGAGGCGGTTTCCAGCAAGAATGGAAACGAAGAACAGAGGAAGAACACGAAGGAAACAGAGTCGGCCAAGGGAACCTCCTCACTACGAGGTGAGGCAATGCCCTTGAAAATGCCTAGGAAGGAAGATGGAATCTAGCACCTTTTGAATACAAGTTCAAACAATACTAGATATTATGCTTGGATCCTCTTGCACGGATCACTAGGGAAATGGAAATGCAAGAGTGGAGAACACAAAAGCCGATGACTCCCGGGAGTGTTTCAGCCGAATTGCTTAAATTCAATAATATGTTCTAGGTTACAATGGTGACTGCCACTTAGCTTATATAGTGAAGTGAAATGGAAGAAGTAAAAGGAGTATTTCGAATGTGCATGCGTGCAGAAAGTACAAAGTACTTTTGCACGCTTACAGAGTGAAAAGCTTCTAAAAAGGTAAAAAGGTAAGGCTAGCCTAAAAGTGGTTGTTTGTCTTTCCAAGTATCGGCGGAGAAAAGACACCTTGTGTCGAGTTTGGTCGGTCAATCGGTGAAGCTCGAGATTACGCGAAAGGCCTTCGCTAGGAGCCTTCGCTAGAATGCCTCCGCCGGTGCCTTCGCGGAGTTGCCCTTGGCCGAGGCCTTCTCCTTCGCCAAGTGTTCGCGCGCTTAAGACCGGGCTGCTCCTTCTTCAAGAACGCTTATGCTTAAGACTCCAAGGGGCTTCGCACACTCTTCGTCCGGTAGCGATACCGAGTTGGTGAAGTTGTAAGGCCTTCTCCCGAGACTCCTCTCGATCGTCCCGCGCCATGAGCCTCATGAAAGCATTAAGGTTCGCTTGGACTTGTTTCAGCCGGGACTGGTCATGGGTCCGCCAAGGCCTTGGAACGGACTGGGTCGCGCGCGCTTGAGGTTGTGGGTCTTCCGAACCCGAGGGTCCTTTGGGGCGATGTCCTCATCATACTCTCCTTCTTCAAAAGAATCCGTCCGCGGATTCTTAAAATCTGCTTGTCCTTCAAAGGGAGCTAAATCACAAACGTTAAAAGTTGCATGTACATTATAAGAGCCATCGCAAGGTAAGTCAAGTACATAAGCATTTTCTCCTATTAATATAGTGATTTGAAAGGGGCCATCGCCTCTTGGCGCCAGTTTGCTTTTCCTAGCCTGGGGAAATCGATCTTTTCTTAAATGTAACCATACCCAATCCCCGACTTGAAAACTTCTAAATTTTCTGCCCTTATTAACTCTGCTTGCGTAAGACTCATTAATTTTCTCAAGTTGTTTGTGAATCTTAGCATGCAAGTCCTTCATGCGTCGGGCTTTTTCTTTCCCATCTACGTCCACCTGTTCAGTGTAGTCTAATGCGATTAAGTCCAAAGGGGTTAAAGGATTGAAGCCATATACAATCTCAAAAGGACTATGGGATGTAGAGGAATGGTAGGCTCGGTTATACGCAAACTCTACATGAGGCAAGCATTTTTCCCATTCTTTCAGATTTTTCCTAAGGAGGGTGCGCAGGATAGTGGTGAGGGTCCTATTAGTCACTTCGGTTTGGCCGTCTGTTTGAGGGTGACTGGATGTGGAGTACATCGATCGGTGCCTAGCCTAGACCAAAGGGTTCGCCATAAATGGCTTAGGAATCTCGAATCTCTATCGCTAACAATGGATCGCGGGAGGCCATGATATTTAACGATGTTATTAAAGAACAATTCCGCCACATGAGATGCATCTTCAGTTTTATGACATGGGATGAAATGGGCCATTTTGGAGAACCTATCAACTACCACAAATATAGCATCATGACCATGCGATGTCCTAGGTAAACCACTTATAAAGTCCATGCTTATTTCAACCCAAGGAATAGAAGGTGTGGGAAGAGGAGTGTACTTCCCTTTCGGTTGGAGAGTCAACTTGGCTTGGTGGCATGTGACACATCCGCGCAAGCTTTGGTGACATCCTTCTTCATGCCGGGCCGAAGAAGTTCTCCTTAACGGCCTCAGCGTCTTTTGGACACCGAAGTGTCCCATGAGACCACCTCCATGTGCCTCCTTGATGATCACTTCGCGCATTGACCCTCTCGGGAACGCACAACCTTTTCAACTTAAACAGAAAACCATCAAAAACATAGTAGCCTCTTTGGCTTCCTTTAACACAGCTTGGCAAATATTTCACCAAAATCCACGTCATGTTCATACATTCCTTTTAAACCCTCAAAACCAACAATCCTCGTATCGAGAGTCATGAGTAATGCATATCTCCTGGATAGAGCATCAAAGAACGACATTGTCTTTGCCCTTTTTATACTTAATAACATAGGAGAAAGACTCAATGAACTCTACCCACCTAACATGCCTTTTGCTCAAATTTCCTTGTCCTTGAAGGTACTTCAAAGACAAGTGATCCGTATGGATTACGAATTCTCTAGGCAGAAGATAATGGCTCCACGTTTGTAAGGATCTCACAAGAGCGTATAGCTCTTTGTCATACGTGGAGTAATTCAGGGTGGCTCCACTCAACTTTTCACTAAAAAAGGCGATGGGACGGCCTTCTTTGCATGCAAACACCGATGCCTATGCCACTGCATCGCACTCTACCTCGAACACTTTGTCGAAGTTTGGCAAAGTGAGTAGAGGGGCATTTGTCGACGAGATTTCAATTCGTGAAAAGATTTTTCTTGCGATCGACCCCATTCAAAGATGACATTCTTCTTAGCCAGTTCATGCAAAGGGGCAGCAATGGAAGAGAAGTCTTTAACAAATCTTCTGTAAAAACTAGCAAGTCCTAGGAAGGACTGACCTCGATTAAGGAGTTAGGAGTAGGCCGGTCCCGAATAGCACCGATCTTACTCTCGTCTACCTTGACTCCCTTCGCACCCACTACATATCCAAGAAAGTTAACTTCCGGGATGCGAATACACACTTTTCAAATTTAGCATACAGTTTTTCTAACCTAAGCGTATCAAGGACTTGCCTCAGATGCTCAACATGCTCCTCATGGTTCTTAGAATAAACTAGTATGTCATCAAAGTATACTACCACAAATCTCCCTATGAAATGCCTCAAAACATGATTCATTAGACGCATGAAAGTACTTGGTGCGTTAGATAACCCGAAGGGCATAACATTCCACTCATACAAACCAATCTTGGTTTTGAAAGCAGTTTTCCATTCATCACCTTCCTTCATCCGAATTTGGTGATATCCACTTCTAAGGTCAATTTTTGAAAACACACAAGCACCACTCAATTCGTCTAACATGTCATCAAGTCTAGGTATAGGGTGGCGATACTTTACAGTGATAGAGTTGATGGGGCGACAGTCCATGCACATGCGCCAAGTGCCATCGCTCTTTGGTACGAGTATGACTGGGACCGCGCATGGCGAAATTCTTTCGCGGATGAACCCTTTGTCTAACAACTCTTGAACTTGCGACTGGATCTCTTTGGATTCTTGGGGATTGGTCCGGTAGGCGGCCTTGTTGGGTAAAGGTGCCCCCGGAAGCAAGTCGATTTGATGCTCGATGCCGCGATATGGAGGAAGGGTTCGCGGCTCATCAAATACTTCGCCGAATTCTTTCAGGACCTTCGCACATAGAAAGGAAGAGAAGACACATTGTCAAGTGTTAGCATGCGGTGAGTGGGGATCGGAGAAAGCAGATCCTGTTTCCAAGGAACGCTCTTTTAAAATCCCTCTCTTTGGCTATGGGAGGAAGACACTCTTGTTTTCTCGTGGGCTCTCTCGGGGTGTTTCCCAATAATGCACACCCTTTCCGTTCACTCAAGGTTCCTTGAACCTTCTCACCATTTTCTCTCCGCTCTCTGCCCTCCCCCTTTCTTTTTCCCTCAGACTTCCTAGCCAGATGGATTTGATCTGATGGGCTTGAGTTGGGGTGAGGGGAAGCGAGTGTATGGTTTACTAAGGTGAGTGAGGGCATATTTGTTGGCTTTGCCATAATGTATGGCCTCCTTGTCATATTGCTGTGGTCTGCCCAAGAGGATGTGGGTCGCTTTGCATTCGCACTACATCACAAGTGATGGAATCCTCATACTTGCCGATCTTGATTGGGACTTCGACTTGTTTGACAACCTTTACAAAGGTTACGCTGTCGACCCACCGCAGGTGATACGGTTTAGGATGCATGATGGTGGGAGGCCTAATTCAGCGACCATGTCTTGGCTGGCGGCGTTGACACAACTCCCATCAATAATGAGATCGCCTGAGTCCCATTCACCATGGCTCAAGATGGGAAAAGATTTTCCCGCTGATTACTTTCGGTGACACTAGGAGAACTTTGAAGGACACTCTTGGTAACTCATATGAGACCATCCATAGGGAGCTCTCCCTCTTCTTCACTCTCATGTTGCTCTTGCTCGGGATAGCCCTCTCCTTCCTCTTCACTAGACAATTCCCCGTTGGGCCGCATTACCATGGCTCTTCGGTTGGGGCAATCCCTCGCATAGTGTCCCTTGCCCGAGGCACTTAAAGCATTCGATGCTCCTTGGCGCCGAGGGCCTTCATTAGTGGTGGCGTTGGGTTTGGTGAGGTTGCGAGGAGGGTCTTGTGTTGGGGTAATTTTGGCGAGGGTGGCATCGCCGCAGAAGATGCGTATGGTTTTGGCGGGGCGGTTTGGGAAAGGGGGATCTTGCTGCTTGGGGCCTGCCGGGTAGGAGCAGGTAGTAAGAGTTTCCCTTCGTAGTTGTTTCTCCACCCGAATGGCCTTATGCACCGGATCTTGGTAATTCCGGTAATCGCATAGTTCAAGCTGTCTTGGCGACGTCCTCCCGTAGGCCATATAAGAATCTGGCCAACTTAGCCTCCTCGTCCTCCTTGGCGTTGGCCCTCATCGGGGCCCTCTCAAGGTCCTTACGGTATTCTTCGACACTGCGATGACCCTGGATAAGGCGCTGCAACCTCGAGCACAATCTCGGTCATAGTAGCCTGAGTGCGAATCGGTTCTTCATGGTCCTTTTAAGATCTTCCCACGTAGTGATGGGACGACATCGGATCCTGGCTCTTTCGTGATGCTCTTGCTCCCACCGGTGAGAGCATATTCATGAAACTCAATAACCACAAGTTTCGGGGCTATAGCGTCGGTGTATCCCATCATATCAATGATCCGCTCAGTCCTAGCCATCCATGTAAAGTACTCTTCCGGATCACTTTGGACCCGTAGAAGGGTGGTATTTGAAGCTTGATGTTGGCGAGGGCCTGTTGGTCCCGGGCTGCGCCTACCTCCCTGTGTCTCTGTTGAACCCTCGGTGAACTCGGCCTCTCTCCGCTTCTTCCTCTTCTTGAGGTCTCTATGGAGATAGGCTCGGCTTGAGCTCTATCGGGAAAGACTCTTCTTTTAATAGGCTTTGGTGGGGGCTCCGCGTAATATTCCTGGTCATCACTGTCCAGAATGTCAACTCCACGATCTATTCTTGTGGAAGTGGTCGGACGACTGTGTGGGGTAGCCTGTGGCTTCGTCGATCAGGGTCGAAAGTGGTATGGGTGACTCCATCTTGAGCCCGCGATGCATGGGCGTCATCGTGGGCTTGCGAGCTTTCCGGTTGCTTCCCTTGAGCTACCTCTACTTTTCGATCGCTCATTTGTCATGGCGACTTGAGCTCCCAGTTCGTCAACCTCTGTAAGATCTTCGTGAGCGTCTTTGTGCACGGCTATTTGGGATGGATGAGGGGGATGAGTCTGTTGAAACCATCTGCGACACGGTTACATTAAAGATATGTAATCGAGAAAAGAAGCTCACCACTCACAGTGTTTACTCTCACTCTCGTGTTTCTCTCAACAACTTTGTCACTTGGCTGTTCACCGCCGGCTTTTACAAGTTCTCTAAACTTGATACCGTTTTCAACCTTAGATCAAAGATGAACACGCAAGGAAACACAAACAAAACTCTAGTAAAACCGCAACTTGCAACTCAAGAGAATGACTAGTTACTTGAAACTGATTTTGTGGGATATCGGGCTCGGAAGATACTTGGTTGGAAGTTTAGAAAAGGCTTTTGCAGACACAAACACTTCTTGTTTAAGTTTGGAAACTATTTGTCCGATCAATCTTCTGTTCACTTGTGTTTTGGGACGAACACGTAAGAACATTCAAGAACTTTCCCGAGCGAAACTTGCTCAATACATTTCTTTCTTTAAACGTTTTTCTTTCCACACTTGTCGCTCAGACAACTCTTTTGGCTTATTTCGAAAATACTTGGCTTACACAAGCACACTTTTAAACAACTTTTCGGTCTCAATGAGATCATCAACCGACATTCCTTCAAGTGTAAGAAAAGGTAACAAAAGGTTTTGCTTGAAGAAAACTCAACAAGCGATACGGTACCTCCGGCCAAGCACTTTGGCTCGATACCACTTGATGTGATCACGGTGGGGGTACGTGATCACGGACTCGGATCTAGCTCGTTGGAGGCGGTTTCCAGCAAGAATGGAAACAAAACAGAGGAAGAACACAAAGGAAACAGAGTTCGGCCAAGGGAACCTCCTCACTACGTGATGAGGACATCGCCCCAAAGGATCCTCAGGTTCCAGAAGACCCACAACCTCAAGCACGCGCGACCCCTGGTCCGTTCCAAGGCCTTGGCGGACCCATGACCAGGTCCCGGCTGAAACAAGTCCAAGCGAACCTTAATGCTTTCATGAGGCTCATGGCGCAGGACGATCGAGAGGAGTCTCGGGAGAAGGCCTTACAACTCCACCAACTCGGCATCGCGCTGGACGCAGAGTGTGCGAAGCCCCTTGGAGTCTTAAGCATAAGCGTTCTTGAAGAAGGGAGCAGCCCAGTCTTAAGCGCGCGAACACTTGGCGAAGGAGAAGGCCTCAGCCAAGGGCAACTCCGCGAAGGCACCCGGCGGAGGCATTCTAGCGAAGGCTCCTAGTGAAGGCCTTTCGCGTCATCTCAAGGCTTCACGAGTTGACCGACCAAACCTGACACATGGTGTCTTTTCTCCGCCGATACTCGGATAGACAAACAACCACTTTTAGGCTAGCCTTACCTTTTTACCTTTTTAGAAGCCTTTCACTCTGTAAGCGTGCAAAAGTACTTTGTACTTTCTGCACACATGCACATTCGAAATACTCCTTTTACTTCTTTCTTTTCACTCCACTATATAAGCTAAGTGGCAGTCACCATTGTAACCTAGAACATATTATTGAATTTAAGCAATTGGTGAAACACTCCCGGGGAGTCATCGGCTTTTGTGTTCTCCACTCTTGCATTTCCATTTCCCTAGTGATCCAGGCAAGAGGATCCAAGCATAATATCTAGTATTGCTTGACCTTGTAGTCAAGAGGTGCTAGATCCCATCTTCATTCCCAGGCATTTTCAAGGGCATTGCCTCACCTCGTAGTGAGGAGGTTCCCTTGGCCGACACTGTTTCCTTCGTGTTCTTCCTCTGTTCTTCGTTTCCATTCTTGCTGGAAACCGCCTCCAACGAGCTAGATCCGAGCTCGTGATCACGTTCCCCCACCGTGATCACATCAGTTGGTATCAGAGCCAAAGTGCTTGCTGGAGGTACCGTATCAGTTGTTGAGTTTTCTTCAAGCAAAATCTTTTGTTACCTTTTCTTACACTTGAAGGAGTGTCGGTTGATGATCTCATTGAGACCGAAAAGTTGTTTAAAAGTGTGCTTGTGTAAGCCAAGTATTTTCGAAATAAGCCAAAAGAGTTGTCTGAGCGACAAGTGTGAAAAGAAAAACGTTTAAAGAAAGAAATGTATTGAGCAAGTTTTGCGTTACGGAAAAGTTCTTGAATGTTCTTACGTGTTCGTCCCAAAACACAAGTGAGCAGTAAGATTGATCGGACAAATAGTTTCCAAACTTAAACAAGAAGTGTTTGTGTCTGCAAAAGCCTTTTCTAAACTTCCAACCAAGTATCTTCCGAGCCCGATATCCCACAAAATCGGTTTCAAGTAACTAGTCATTCTCTTGAGTTGCAAGTTGCGGTTTTACTAGAGTTTTGTTTGTGTTTCCTTGCGTGTTCATCTTTGATCTAAGGTTGAAAACGGTATCAAGTTTAGAGAACTTGTAAAAGCCGGCGGTGAACAGCCGAAGTGGCAAAGTTGTTGAGAGAAACACGAGAGTGAGAGTAAACACTCAGGGAGTGGTGAGCTTCTCTTCTGATTACATATCTTTAACGAAGCGTGTCACAGATGGTTTCAACAGACTCATCCCCCTCATCCATCCCGGCTAGCGGTGCACGGCACGCTCACGAAGATCTTACGAGAGGTTGGACGAACTGGGAGCTCAAGTCGCCATGACAAATGAGCGGCGCGAAAGTAGAGGTAGCTCAAGGAAGCAACCGGAAAGCTCGCAAGCCCACGATGACGCCCATGCATCGCGGGCTCAAGATGGAGTCACCCATACCACTTTCGACCCTACATCGGCGAAGCCACAGGCTACCCCACACGATCGTCCGACCACTTCCACAAGAATAGATCGTGGTGTTGACATCACAGACAGTGATGACCGGGAATATTACGCGAGCCACCACCAAAGCCTATTAAAAGAAGAGTCTTTCCCGATAGAGCTCAAGCGAGCCTATCTCCATAGAGACCTCGAAGAAGAGGAAGAAGCGGAGCGAGGCCGAGTTCACCGAGGGTTCAACGAGACACAGGAGGTAGGGCGCAGGCCCGGGACCAACAGGCCCTCGCCAACATCAAGCTTCAAATACCACCCTTCTACGGGTCCGGTGATCCGGAAGAGTACTTCACATGGATGGCTAGGACTGAGCGGATCATTGATATGATGGGATACACGACGCTATAGCCACGAAACTTGTGGTTATTGAGTTTCATTAATATGCTATCACCTGGTGGGAGCAAGAGCACCACGATAGAGCCAGGATACGATGTCGCCCTATCACTACGTGGGAAGATCTTAAAAGAACCATGAAGAACCTATTCGTACCCAGCTACTATTACCGAGATTGTGCTCAGAGGTTGCAGCGCCTTATCCAGGGTAATCGCGGTGTCGAAGAATACCGAGAAGGACCTTGAGAGGGCCACGATGAGGGCCAACGTCAAGGAGGGCGAGGAGGCTAAGTTGGCAGATTCTTATATGGCCTACGGGAGGGCGTCGCCAAGACAGTTGAACTATGCGATTACCGGGATTACCAAGATCTGGTGCATAAGGCCATTCGGGTGGAGAAACAACTACGAAGGAAACTCTTACTACCCTGCTCCTACCCCGGCAGGCCCAAGCAGCAAGACCCCCCCCTTCCCCAGACCGCCCCGCCAAAACCATACGCATCTTCTGCGGCGATGCCACCCTCGCCAAAGTTACCCCAACACAAGACCCTCCTCGCAACCTCAGCCGAAACCCAACGCCACCACTAATGAGGGCCCTCGGCGATCAAGGAGCATCGAATGCTTTAAGTGCACGGGCAAGGGACACTATGCGAGGATTGCCCCAACCGAAGAGCCATGGTAATGCGGCCCAACGGGAATTGTCTAGTGAAGAGGAAGGAGAGGGCTATCCCGAGCAAGAGCAACATGAGAGTGAAGCGAGAAGAGGAGAGCTCCTATGGATGGTCTCATATTAGTTACCAAGAGGGTCTGCAAAGTTCCCAAGTGTCACCGAAAGTAATCAGCGGGAAAATCTTTTCCAATCAAGAGCCATGGTGAATGGGATTACGTGCGATCTCATTATTGATAGCGGGAGTTGTGTCAACGCTGCCGGCGAGACATGGTCGCTGAATTAGGCCTCCCCACCATCATACATCCTAAACCGTATCAGCTGCGGTGGGTCGGCAGCAGAACCTTTGTAAAGGTTGTCAAACAAGTCGAGGTCCCAATCAAGATCGGCAAGTATGAGGATTCCATCACTTGTGATGTAGTGCGCATGCAGGCGACCCACATCCTCTTGGGCAGACCCTGGCAATATGACAAGGAGGCCATACATTATGGCAAAGCCAACAAATATGCCCTCACTCACCTCAGTAAACCATACACCTGCTTCCCCTCACCCCAACTCAAGCCCATCGGGATCAAATCCATCGGCTAGTAAGTCGAGGGAAAAAGAAAGGGGAGGGCAGAGAGCGGAGAGAAAATGGTGAGAAGGTTCAAGGAACCTTGAGTGAACGGAAAGGGTGTGCATTAATGGGAAACACCCGAGAGAGCCCACGAGAAAACAAGAGTGTCTTCCTCCCATAGCCAAAGAGAGGGATTTTAAAAGAGCGTTCCTTGGAAACAGGACTGTTTTCTCCGATCCCCACTCACTTTGCATGCTAACACTTGACAATGTGTCTTCTCTTCCTTTCTATGTGCAGAAAGTCACTGAAAGAATTCGGCGAAGTATTTGATGAGCCGCGAACCCTTCCTCCATATCGCGGCATCGAGCATCAAATCGACTTGCTCCGGGGCACCTTTACCCAACAAGGCCGCCTACCGGACCAATCCCCAAGAATCCAAAGAGATCCAGTCGCAAGTTCAAGAGTTGTTAGACAAAGGGTTCATCCGCGAAAGCTTTGTCGCCTGCGCGGTCCCAGTCATACTCGTACCAAGAGCGATGGCACTTGGCGCATGTGCATGGACTGTCGCCCCATCAACTCTATCACTGTAAAGTATCGCCACCCTATACCTAGACTTGATGACATGTTAGACGAATTGAGTGGTGCTTGTGTGTTTTCAAAAATTGACCTTAGAAGTGGATATCACCAAATTCGGATGAAGGAAGGTGATGAATGGAAAACTGCTTTCAAAACCAAGATTGGTTTGTATGAGTGGAATGTTATGCCCTTCGGGTTATCTAACGCACCAAGTACTTTCATGCGTCTGATGAATCATGTTTTAAGGCATTACATAGGGAGATTTGTGGTAGTATACTTTGATGACATACTAGTTTATTCTAAGAACCATGAGGAGCATGTTGAGCATCTGAGGCAAGTCCTTGATACGCTTAGGTTAGAAAAACTATATGCCAAATTTGAAAAGTGTGTATTCGCATCCCAGGAAGTTAACTTTCTTGGATATGTCGTGGGTGCGAAGGGAGTCAAGGTAGACGAGAGTAAGATCAGTGCCATTCGGGACTGGCCTACTCCTAACTCCTTAACTGAGGTCAGTCCTTCCTAGGGCTTGCTAGTTTTTACGGAGATTTGTTAAAGACTTCTCTTCCATTGCTGCCCCTTTGCATGAACTGGCTAAGAAGAATGTCGTCTTTGAATGGGGTCGATCGCAAGAGAAATCTTTTAACGAATTGAAATCTCGTCGACAAATGCTCCTCTACTCACTTTGCCAAACTTCGACAAAGTGTTCGAGGTAGAGTGCGATGCCGGTGGTATAGGCATCGGTCTTTGTCTTGCACCAAGAAGGTCATCCCATCGCCTTTTTAGTGAAAAGTTGAGTGGAGCCACCCTGAATTACTCCACGTATGACAAAGAGCTATACGCTCTTGTGAGATCCTTACAAACGTGGAGCCACTATCTTTTGCCTAGAGAATTCGTAATCCATACGGATCACTTGTCTTTGAAGTACCTTCAAGGACAAGGAAATTTGAGCAAAAGGCATGTTAGGTGGGTAGAGTTCATTGAGTCTTTCTCCTATGTTATTAAGTATAAAAAGGGCAAAGACAATGTCGTTCTTGATGCTCTATCAAGGAGGTATGCATTACTCATGACTCTCTGTACGAGGATTGTTGGTTTTGAGGGTTTAAAAGGAATGTATGAACATGATGTGGATTTTGGTGAAATATTTGCCAACTGTGTTAAAGGAAGCCAAAGAGGCTACTATGTTTTTGATGGTTTTCTGTTTAAGTTGAAAAGGTTGTGCGTCCCGGAGGGTCAATGCGCGAAGTGATCATCAAGGAGGCACATGGAGGTGGTCTCATGGGACACTTCGGTGTCCAAAAGGCGCTTGAGGCCGTTAAGGAGAACTTCTTCGGCCCGGCATGAAGAAGGATGTCACCAAAGCTTGCGCCGGATGTGTCACATGCCACCAGGCCAAGTTGACTCTCCAACCGAAAGGGAAGTACACTCCTCTTCCCACACCTTCATTCCTTGGGTTGAAATAAGCATGGACTTTATAAGTGGTTTACCTAGGTCATCGCATGGTCATGATGCTATATTTGTGGTAGTTGATAGGTTCTCCAAAATGGCCCATTTCATCCCATGTCATAAAGCGAAGATGCCTCTCATGTGGCGGAATTGTTCTTTAATAACATCGTTAAGTATCATGGCCTCCGCGATCCATTGTTAGCGATAGAGATTCGAGATTCCTAAGCCATTTCGGCGAACCCTTTGGTCTAGGCTAGGCACCGATCGATGTACTCCACATCCAGTCACCCTCAAACAGACGGCCAAACCGAAGTGACTAATAGGACCCTCACCACTATCCTGCGCACCCTCCTTAGGAAAAATCTGAAAGAATGGGAAAAATGCTTGCCTCATGTAGAGTTTGCGTATAACCGAGCCTACCATTCCTCTACATCCCATAGTCCTTTTGAGATTGTATATGGCTTCAATCCTTTAACCCCTTTGGACTTAATCGCATTAGACTACACTGAGCAATTGGACGTAGATGGGAAAGAAAAGGCCCGACGCATGAAGGACTTGCATGCTAAGATTCACAAACAAATTGAGAAAATTAACGAGTCTTACGCAAGCAGAGTTAATAAGGGCAGAAAATTTAGAAGTTTTCAAGTCGGGGATTGGGTATGGTTACATTTAAGAAAAGATCGATTTCCCAGGCTAGGAAAAGCAAGCGGCGCCAAGAGGCGATGGCCCCTTTCAAATCACAAAAAAAATAGGAGAAAATGCTTATGTACTTGACTTACCTTGCGATGGCTCTTATAATGTACATGCAACTTTTAACGTTTGTGATTTAGCTCCCTTTGAAGGACAAGCAGATTTTAAGAATCCGCGGACGGATTCTTTTGAAGAAGGAGAGTATGATGAGGACATCGCCCCAAAGGACCCTCAGGTTCGGAAGACCCACAACCTCAAGCAAGCGCTACCCCTGGTCCGTTCCAAGGCCTTGGCGGACCCATGACCAGGTCCCGGCTGAAACAAGTCCAAGCGAACCTTAATGCTTTCATGAGGCTCATGGCGCAGGACGATCGAGAGGAGTCTCGGGAGAAGGCCTTACAACTCCACCAACTCGGCATCGCGCTGGACGCAGAGTGTGCGAAGCCCCTTGGAGTCTTAAGCATAAGCGTTCTTGAAGAAGGGAGCAGCCCAGTCTTAAGCGCGCGAACACTTGGCGAAGGAGAAGGCCTCAGCCAAGGGCAACTCCGCGAAGGCACCCGGCGGAGGCATTCTAGCGAAGGCTCCTAGTGAAGGCCTTTCGCGTCATCTCCAGCTTCACCAGTTGACCGACCAAACCTGACACATGGTGTCTTTTCTCCGCCGATACTCGGATAGACAAACAACCACTTTTTAGGCTAGCCTTACCTTTTTACCTTTTTAGAAGCTTTTCACTCTGTAAGCGTGCAAAAGTACTTTGTACTTTCTGCACACATGCACATTCGAAATACTCCTTTTACTTCTTTCTTTTCACTCCACTATATAAGCTAAGTGGCAGTCACCATTGTAACCTAGAACATATTATTGAATTTAAGCAATTGGGTGAAACACTCCCGGGAGTCATCGGCTTTTGTGTTCTCCACTCTTGCATTTCCATTTCCCTAGTGATCCAGGCAAGAGGATCCAAGCATAATATCTAGTATTGCTTGACCTTGTAGTCAAGAGGTGCTAGATCCCATCTCACTCCCCAGGCATTTTCAAGGGCATTGCCTCACCTCGTAGTGAGGAGGTTCCCTTGGCCGACACTGTTTCCTTCGTGTTCTTCCTCTGTTCTTCGTTTCCATTCTTGCTGGAAACCGCCTCCAACGAGCTAGATCCGAGCTCGTGATCACGTTCCCACCGTGATCACATCATTTGTCTTATCCGAAGTATCGGCGGAGAAGCAAAGCAAAGAACAAGGCAAGTCCGTGGTCGCTATGTTCTTGGCGAACCCATGCCCCATTGGCGAACCCTTGGCCTTTGGGTGAACTCAAGGCCGCGAAGCCATGGCTCTTTGCGACCCCCATGGTCGTTGGCGAAGACCCCGTGCCTCTTTTCCGCAAGGAAGCCGGGTGTTCGCCAAGCGAAGAGGCTCCATACGCAAGTCGGCGAACCCTTCAACTTGTGCAGAGGCCCTCTTCTTCCCTTTTCGCCAAGCAATTCATGGGGAAATGGGAGCTGGTAGCCTACAATGCATCCGCTGCCACCTCTCTTCATAGAAGCTCATGGCCTTGTCAAGACAACCAATTTCCTTCTTTCTTTCTCCTTCTATAAAAGGAGGTTGTAACCTAAGTATTAGGTGAACTCATTTTGTAAGAACACATATTTCTACGCCGATTGTTCTTCGTGGGTCTCAAATCGTCCTGCAATCCATTAGTGATCCATTGCAAGAGGATCCAATATAAGGTTAGCATTGTTTGACTCGTTTCAAAAGGTTCTAGGTCATTTTGGGTCCGCCAAGGGCCTTGGACCTCGGAGTGAGGAGGTCCCTTGGCGAACTTGAGGTTGTGTGGTCTTCCTCTGCTTGAGGGTCCATTCTTGGGGAAATGTCCTCATCACTAGATCCGAGCTCGTGATCACGTTCCCCCATCACATCACCCCGTGATCACATCACCCATGAAGGACAAGAATTTAAGAATCCGCGGGACGGATTCTTTCAAGAGGTAGAGTATGATGAGGACATCTCCCAAAGGATGGATCCGTTCCATGGCCTTGGCGGACCCATGATGGTCCCGGTGAAACAAGAAGAATCTCGAGAGAAGGCCTTGCAGCTTCGCCAACTTGGCATCATTTTGGACGAAGAAGATGCGAAGTCCTCTGGAGTCTTAAGTCTAAGCATCCTCGAGGAAGGGAGTACTAAGGCCTTGTTACTCTGGCACTAGACAAGGGCGAAGACCTCGGACAAACATCCCCGTGAAAGGGCTAGGCGGAGGCATTCCAGCAAGGCACTTGGCGAAGACAATCCGGCGAAGCCTTCAATCTTAGAGAGGTAGCCGAACACTTCTGACCGTAAAGCGCCCTTTTACCTGCAACAACTCGGGAATGAAACCCTTTTCTTTACAGAGAAAAGACATGTGAACGCTTTTAGGATAACTTTTTCCTTTTCACCTTTTTAGAAGCTTTTCATTCCGCACGCACGCTATCTAAGCCGACTTACCGCTCCAACCTTCCCCACTATATAAGCTAAGGGCAGCGTCATTGTAAGGTAGAACATATTATTGAATTTAAGAATTGGCTGAAACACTTCCGGGAAGTTGTTGGCTTTTGTGTTCTCCAATCTTGCATTTCCATTTTCCCTAGTGATCCAGGCAAGAGGATCCAAGCATAATATCTAGTATTGCCTGACCTTGTAGTCAAGAGGTGCTAGATCCCATCTCCTTTCCCATGCATTTTCAAGGGCATTGCCTCACCCAGTAGTGAGGAGGTTCCCTTGGCCGACTATGTATCTCCTTGTTCTTCCTCTGTTCTTCGTTTCCATTCCTGCTGGAAACTGCTTCCTTCAAGCTAGATCCTCCGTTGTGATCGGTTATCCCACCGTGATCACATCAAGTGGTATCAGAGCCAAAGCGCTCACTGGAGGTATTTGTGTTTCTTGTTTGGTTTCTTACGCTTAAAGAAATATTGGTCAATGAACTCAGTGAGACCAAATGATTGTTTAAAAGTGTGCCTGACAAAGCCGGGAATTTTCGAGTTTAACCCAAAAGGAAGCGTGTTGTTGTCCAAAGCACAAAAGAAAAGTATTTGAAGAAAGAAAAGCATTGTGCACGTTTCGTGACTGGGAATACTACTTGAATGTTCGTACGTGTTCTTGTCAAAACACAAGTGAACAGAATCTCGATCCGACAAAGGTTTCGTAACTAAAACAAAAGTGTTTGTGATTGCAAGAGCCTTTTCAAAATCTTCCCGCCTGTTTCTTTCGAACCCCAAACTCAACTCTAATCTCCCAAAGCAGGCTAGTTTCAAGTAACTAGACATTTTCTTGAGTTTCAAGTTGCGGTTTTACTAGAGTTTTGTTTGTGTTTTCTTGCGTGTCCATCTTTGATCTCGGGTTGAGAGCGGTATCAAGTTTAGAGAGCTTGTGAAAGCCTTAAGGGATAAAGCCGTTGAGAGAAACACGAGAGTGAGAGTACACACTCAGGGAGTGGTGAGATTCCGTTTCTGACTACATATTTTCAACAGAATGTGTTACAGATGGTTTCGACAGACTCATCTCCACCTCATCCATCCCAGCTAGCTATGCAAAGCACGCTGGTAAAGATCTTACAGAGGCTAGATGACTTAGGAGCTCAAGTCACTACGACGAATGAGCGGCTGACGCGAGTAGAGGTAGCTCAGGGAAAGCAACCAGAGAACTCGCAAGCCCACGAAGACGCCCATGCATCCCGGGCTCAAGGAGGGGTCACTCATGCTACTTTCGATCCCACATCGGCGAGGACGCAGGCTACCCCTCACAGCCATCCTACCACTTCTACGAGAGTAGATCGTGGTGTTGATGTCTTGGACAGTGATGATCAGGAGTATTATGCGGAGCCAACACCAAAGTTTGCTAAAAGAAGGGTCTTCTCCGATAGGGCTCAAGGCCGAGTCTATCCCAACAGGGGACTTCGACGAAGACAAGGAAGCGGCGCGAGGACGTGTCCACCGAGGTTTTAACCAAGACTTTGGAGGTAAAACACAAGCTCCGACCCACAAGCCTTCGCCAATATAAAGCTTCATATACCACCCTTCTATGGGTCCAGTGATCCAGAAGAGTACTTCACGTGGGTAGCTAAAACCGAACGGATCATTGATATGATGGGGTACACCGATGCGATAGCCTTAAAACTCGTGGTCATTGAATTCCATGACTATGCTCTCACTTGGTGGGAACAAGAACATCACGAGAGAGCAAGGATCCGCTGTCGACCCATCATCACTTGGGAGGATCTCAAGCGGGCCATGAAAAACCGGTTTGTGCCCAGCTACTACGACAGAGATTGTGCCCAGAAGCTGCAACGCCTGATCCAAGGTCATCGCAACGTCGAGGAATACCAGAAGGACCTTGAGAGGGCCTTGATGAGAGCCAACGTCAAAGAGGACGAAGAAGCTAAACTGGCCAGATTTTTATATGGCCTACGGGAGGACATCGCCAAAACAGTTGAGTTGTGCGACTACCGGGATTACCAAGACACAGTACACAAGGCCATCCGGGTAGAAAACAGCTGAAAAAAGGGGGTTCCTATTATCCTGCTCACACACCCAGCAGGGGCCCAACCCACAAGACCCCCTCCACTAAAGCGGCCCCTCCACTAAAGCGGCCCCGCCGAAACCATACACGCCTCCCTCGCGGCGACGCCCCAATGAAGAGCCCTCGCCAAAATTACCCCAACCCAAGACCCTCCTCCCAAGCTCGTGTCAAAGCCCAACACCAACGCTTATGAGGTCCCTCGTTGCACCAAGAAGCATTGAATGCTTTAAGTGTTTGGGAAAGGGACACTATGCGATTCTATTGATGTGATCACGGTCGGGTTCAACCGATCACAACGGGAGGATCTAGCTCAAAGGAGATGGCTTCCGGCAAGAACGGAAACGAATAACAGAGGAAGAACAAGGCAACAAAGTCGGCCAAGGGAACCTCCTCAATACGGGGAGAGGCAAAGCCCTTGAAAATGCCTGGGAAAGTAGATGGGATCTAGCACCACTTGACTACAAGGACAGGCAATACTAGATATTATGCTTGGATCCTCTTGCACGGATCACTAGGGAAAATGGAAATGCAAGATTGGAGAACACAAAAGCCAACAACTTCCCGGAAGTGTTTTCAGCCGAATTCTTGAATTCAATAATATGTTCTTCTTACTATGACGCTGCTCTTTGCTTATATAGTGGGGAGGTGGGTACAGTTAGTCGGTTGAGATAGCGTGCGTGCAGAGTGAAAAGCTTCTAAAAAGGTAAAAAAGGAAAAGTTATCCTAAAAGCGTTCACATGTCTTTTCTCTGTAAAGAAAAGGAGTTTCATTCCCGAGTTGTTGCGGTGAAAAGGAACGCTTTGTTGTCGAAGTGGTCGGCTTTTCTCTCTATGATTGAGGGTTTCGCAGATAGCCTTCGCCAAGTGCCTTTGCGGGAATGCCTCCGCCTAGGCCTTTCACGGGGACGTTTGTCCGAGGTCTTCGCCCGGCCTAGTGTCCGCGTACCAAGGCCTTAGTACTCTCTTCCTCAAGGATGCTTAGGCTTAAGACTCCTGAGGGCCTCGCATCTTCTTCGTCCAAAATGATGCCAAGGTGGCGAAGCTGCAAGGCCTTCGCTCGAGATTCCTCTTGGTCATCTTGGGCCATGAGTTTCATGAAGGCATTGAGGTTTGCTTGAACTTGCTTGACGAGCCACTGGTCATGGGCCCGCCAACGCCTTGGAGCGGATTGGAAGTGCCTTCGCGGAAGTGCCTTCGCCAAAGTGCCTCCGCCAAAGTGCCTCCGCCAAAATGCCTTCGCCAAAGTGGAACTTCACTGTTTTCTGAATAACTTGAGCCTGGAACTCCGATTGAGGTGATTCAAAAGCCATTTTTCTCCTCTTGAAAAGGGCTTCAATATGAAATCCATTGCTCCAGCTCTTGATGAGTACAGATCCGCTTCACTTCTCCAAAAGAAAGCCCGGAGTGATTTGAGGCCCCTCATGATCATATCATTCTCTCCCTCTTCAAAAGGATTCGTCCTCGAATCCAAGGTGAGAGTTCCTCCCGGTACAACAAAATTAAATTACATACATAACATTCATAGTTACGGGGCGACAAGGAAGGAGTTGTAAAGGTTGAGCACCAAGCACCTCTCAACTACGAGGTTGAGCAATGCAGGTATTCGCTCACGAAATGCCGGACTCCGTCTTTGAACACCGTGCACCTCCCAACTACGAGGTTGGGCAATACAAGGTATAATTTCTCAAACGGACACCGTCTCCTCGCTTCTCTACAGCTCCGGAAAAGAAATCACAGGGGACAACCAAGGCACAGAGGCGGACTTGCGAGTTTGAGCAGAGCGGGTTGATGCCTTCTCTTACGCTTCTCAACAATCCGGGAAAAGAAAATACGGGGCAACGAAGTTGGAACTTACCGAGGAGGAGAAGAAATGGACTTTCTGTTCTTCAACTTCTCGATGGTTCCGTGGAGAGAAGAAAACACAAACGAACTCCCTCAAGCAGCATGGCTCTGATACCAATTGATGTGATCACAGGGGGGGTAAGTGATCACGCGCTCGGATCTAGCTCGAAGGAGGCGGTTTCCAGCAGGAATGGAAACGAAACAGGGGAAGAACACAAAGGAAACACAAGTCGGCCAAGGGAACCTCCGCACTACGAGGTGAGGCAATGCCCTTGAAAACGCCTGGGAAAGGAGATGGAACCGAGAACCTCCTCACTACGAGGTGAGGCAATGCAAGGTATTATATTGGATCCTCTTGCATGGATCACTAAAGATTGGCGAAGCAAGATTTGAGAAGGAGATGGAACCGAGAACCTCCTCACTACGAGGTGAGGCAATGCAAGGTATTATATTGGATCCTCTTGCAATGGATCACTATGATTGGCGAAGCAAGATTTGAGAACCCATAAAGGGCTTGAGGAATTTTCCTTCTCAAGCTTTTCTTTAAAATTGGTTCTGGTTATTCTAGGAGTCTGTTGTCCCTTTTATAGAGAAGGGAAAGGGAACAGACTCTTACATATACGCATGCATGCCATAAAGCGTACAGTGCTTTTGCATGCATGTTATCTAAAAAGGTGAAAAAGGTCAAAGCTAAGTAATATAATACTCCCAAGTGTCGGCGTGAAAGGAGGGAGTGTTCTGATGGGACGGGAGTGGTTGGGAGTGGTCGGCTGAATTATTGGAAGTGCCTTCGCCAAAGTGCCTCCGCCAAAGTGCCTCCGCCAAAGTGCCTCCGCCAAAATGCCTCCGCCAAAATGCCTTCGCCAAAGTGGAACTTCACTGTTTTCTGAATAACTTGAGCTCTGGAACTCCGATTGAGGTGATTCAAAAGCCATTTTTTTCCTCTTGAAAAGGGCTTCAATATGAAATCCATTGCTCCAGCTCTTGATGAGTACAGATCCGCTTCACTTCTCCAAAAGAAAGCCCGGAGTGATTTGAGGCCCCTCATGATCATATCAGGATCTGTGGGTGTGCGCGCTTGTGAGGGCGAGCTGGGTTGAACTTGAGGGCCGTTTGGGGCGATGTCCTCATCATACTCTCCCTCTTCGAAAGAATCCGTCCGCGGATTCTTAAATTCTTCTTGTCCTTCAAAAGGAGCCAAATCACATACGTTAAAGGTTGCATGCACATTATAAGATCCATCACAGGGTAAATCTAGTACATAGGCGTTATCACCGATTTTCTTAGTGATCTCGGAAGGGGCCATCGCCTCTTGGTGCAAGTTTGTTTTTCCTAGCACTTGATGTGATCACGGGGGGGGGGTAAGTGATCACGAGCTCGGATCTAGCTCGTTGGAGGCGGTTTCCAGCAAGAATGGAAGCGAAGAGCAGAGGAAGAACACGAAGGAAGCAGTGTCGGCCAAGGGAACCTCCTCACTACGAGATGAGGCAATGCCCTTGAAAATGCCTAGGAATGAAGATGGAATCTAGCACCTCTTGACTACAAGGTCAAGCAATACTAGATATTATGTTGGGTCCTCTTGCACGGATCACTAGGGAAATGGAAATGCAAGAGTGGAGAACACAAAAGCCGATGACTCCCCGGGAGTGTTTCAGCCGAATTGCTTAAATTCAATAATATGTTCTAGGTTACAATGGTGACTGCCACTTAGCTTATATAGTGGAGTGAAAAGAAAGAAGTAAAAGGAGTATTTCGAATGTGCATGTGTGCAGAAAGTACAAAGTACTTTTGCACGATTACAGAGTGAAAGGCTTCAAAATAGGTAAAAAGGTAAGGCTAGCCTAAAAGTGGTTGTTTGTCTATCCGAGAATCGGCGGAGAAAAGACACCATGTGTCGAGTTTGGTCGGTCAACCTGGTGAAGCACGGAGATGACGCGAAAGGCCTTCACTAGGAGCCTTCGCTAGAATGCCTCCGCCGGGTGCCTTGCGGAGTTGCCCTTGGTGAGGCCTTCTCCTTCGCCAAGTGTTCGCGCGCTTAAGACTGGGCTGCTCCCTTCTTCAAGAACGCTTATGCTTAAGACTCCAAGGGGCTTCGCACACTCTGCGTCCGGTAGCGATGCCGAGTTGGTGGAGTTGTAAGGCCTTCTCCGAGACTCCTCTCGATCGTCTGCGCCATGAGCCTCATGAAAGCATTAAGGTTCGCTTGGACTTGTTTCAGCCGGGACCTGGTCATGGGTCCGCCAAGGCCTTGGAACGGACCGAGGGTCGCGCGTGCTTGAGGTTGTGGGTCTTACGGAACTGAGGGTCCTTTGGGGCGATGTCCTCATCATACTCTCCTTCTTCAAAAGAATCCGTCCATGATTCTTAAAATCTGCTTGTCCTTCAAAGGGAGCTAAATCACAAGCGTTAAAAGTTGCATGTACATTATAAGAGCCATCGCAAGGTAAGTCAAGTACATAAGCATTTTCTCCTATTTTTGTGATTTGAAAGGGGCCATCGCCTCTTGGCGCCGGTTTGCTTTTCCTAGCACTGGGAAATCGATCTTTTCTTAAATGTAACCATACCCAATCCCCGACTTGAAAACTTCTAAATTTTCTGCCCTTATTAACTCTGCTTGCGTAAGACTCATTAATTTTCTCAATTTGTTTGTGAATCTTAGCATGCAAGTCCTTCATGCGTCGTGCCTTTTCTTTCCCATCTACGTCCACTGTTCGGTGTAGTCTAATGCGATTAAGTCCAAAGGGGTTAAAGTTGAAGCCATATACAATCTCAAAGGACTATGGGATGTAGAGGAATGGTAGGCTCGGTTATACGCAAACTCTACATGAGGCAAGCATTTTCCCATTCTTTCAGATTTTTCCTAAGGAGGGTGCGCGAGGATAGTGGTGAGGTCCTATTAGTCACTTCGGTTTGGCCGTCTGTTTGAGGGTATTTGGATGTGGAGTACATCAGGCCGGTGCCTAGCCTAGACCAAAGGGTTCGCGAAATGGCTTAGGAATCTCGAATCTCTATCGCTAACAATGGATCGCGGGAGGCCATGATACTTAACGATGTTATTAAAGAACAATTCCGCCACATGAGAGGCATCTTGATTTTATGACATGGGATGAAATGGGCCATTTTGGAGAACCTATCAACTACCACAAATATAGCATCATGACCATGCGATGACCTAGGTAAACCACTTATAAAGTCCATGCTTATTTCAACCCAAGGAACAGAAGGTGTGGGAAGAGGAGTGTACTTCCCTTTCGGTTGGAGAGTCAACTTGGCCTGGTGGCATGTGACACATCGGCGCAAGCTTTGGTGACATCCTTCTTCATGCCGGGCCAGAAGAAGTTCTCCTTAACGGCCTCAAGCGTC
Source organism: Stellera chamaejasme (assembly GCA_024586325.1). Lineage (NCBI taxonomy): Eukaryota > Viridiplantae > Streptophyta > Magnoliopsida > Malvales > Thymelaeaceae > Stellera > Stellera chamaejasme. The sequence goes on from CM044981.1 coordinate 26,281,644, forward strand.
TTTTGGACACCGAAGTGTCCCATGAGACCACCTCCATGTGCCTCCTTGATGATCACTTCGCGCATTGACCCTGCGGGGACGCACAACCTTTTCAACTTAAACAGAAAACCATCAAAAACATAGTAGCCTCTTTGGCTTCCTTTAACACAGTTGGCAAATATTTCACCAAAATCCACATCATGTTCATACATTCCTTTTAAACCCTCAAAACCAACAATCCTCGTATCGAGAGTCATGAGTAATGCATACCTCCTTGATAGAGCATCAGCAACGACATTGTCTTTGCCCTTTTTATACTTAATAACATAGGAGAAAGACTCAATGAACTCTACCCACCTAACATGCCTTTTGCTCAAATTTCCTTGTCCTTGAAGGTACTTCAAAGACAAGTGGTCCGTATGGATTACGAATTCCCTAGGCAGAAGATAGTGGCTCCACGTTTGTAAGGATCTCACAAGAGCGTATAGCTCTTTGTCATACGTGGAGTAATTCAGGGTGGCTCCACTCAACTTTTCACTAAAAAAGGCGATGGGATGACCTTCTTGGTGCAAGACAGCACCGATGCCTATACCACTGGCATCGCACTCTACCTCGAACACTTTGTCGAAGTTTGGCAAAGTGAGTAGAGGAGCATTTGTCAGACGAGATTTCAATTCGTTAAAAGATTTCTCTTGCGACTGACCCCATTCAAAGACGACATTCTTCTTAGCCAGTTCATGCAAAGGGGCAGCAATGGAAGAGAAGTCTTTAACAAATCTCTGTAAAAACTAGCAAGCCCTAGGAAGGACGACCTCGATTAAGGAGTTAGGAGTAGGCCGGTCCCGAATGGCACCGATCTTACTCTCGTCTACCTTGACTCCCTTCGCACCCACGACATATCCAAGAAAGTTAACTTCTGGGATGCGAATACACACTTTTCAAATTTGGCATATAGTTTTCTAACCTAAGCGTATCAAGGACTTGCCTCAGATGCTCAACATACTCCTCATGGTTCTTAGAATAAACTAGTATGTCATCAAAGTATACTACCACAAATCTCCCTATGTAATGCCTTAAAACATGATTCATCGACGCATGAAAGTACTTGGTGCGTTAGATAACCCGAAGGGCATAACATTCCACTCATACAAACCAATCTTGGTTTTGAAAGCGATTTTCCATTCATCACCTTCCTTCATCCGAATTTGGTGATATCCACTTCTAAGGTCAATTTTTGAAAACACACAAGCACCACTCAATTCGTCTAACATGTCATCAAGTCTAGGTATAGGGTGGCGATACTTTACTGATGATAGAGTTGATGGGGCGACAGTCCATGCACATGCGCCAAGTGCCATCGCTCTTTAGTACAGTATGGCCGGGACCGCGCAGGCGGCAGGCTTTCGCGGATGAACCCTTTGTCTAACAACTCTTGAACTTGCGACTGGATCTCTTTGGATTCTTGGGGATTGGTCCGGTGGCGGCCTTGTTGGGTAAAGGTGCCCCGGAGCAAGTCGATTTGATGCTCGATGCCGCGATATGGAGGAAGGGTTCGCGGCTCATCAAATACTTCGCCGAATTCTTTCAGGACTTTCGCACATAGAAAGGAAGAGAAGACACATTGTCAAGTGTTAGCATGCAGTGAGTGGGGATCAGGAGAAAACAGGTCCTGTTTCCAAGGAACGCTCTTTTAAAATCCCTCTCTTTGGCTATGGGAGGAAGACACTCTTGTTTTCTCGTGGGCTCTCTCGGGGTGTTTCCCATTAATGCACACCCTTTCCGTTCACTCAAGGTTCCTTGAACCTTCTCACCATTTTCTCTCCGCTCTCTGCCCTCCCCTTTCTTTTTCCCTCGGACTTACTAGCCGGATGGATTTGATCTGATGGGCTTGAGTTGGGGTGAGGGGAAGCGAGTGTATGGTTTCTTGAGGTGAGTGAGGGCATATTTGTTGGCTTTGCCATAATGTATGGCCTCCTTGTCATATTGCCGAGTCTGCCCAAGAGGATGTGGGTCGCTGCATGCGCACTACATCACAAGTGATGGAATCCTCATACTTGCCGATCTTGATTGGGACCTCGACTTGTTTGACAACCTTTACAAAGGTTCTGTCGTCGACCCACTGCAGCTGATACGGTTTAGGATGTATGATGGTGGGGAGGCCTAATTCAGCGACCATGTCTTGGCTGGCGGCGTTGACACAACTCCCGCTATCAATAATGAGGCTGCAGAATCCCATTCACCATGGCTCTTGATTGGAAAAGATTTTCCCGCTGATTACTTTCGGTGACACTTGGGGAACTTTGCGGGACCCTCTTGGTAACTAATATGAGACCATCCATAGGAGCTCTCCCTCTTACCTTCACTCTCATGTTGCTCTTGCTCGGGATAGCCCTCTCCTTCCTCTTCACTAGACAATTCCCCGTTGGGCCGCATTACCATGGCTCTTCGGTTGGGGCAATCCCTCGCATAGTGTCCCTTGCCCGAGGCACTTAAAGCATTCGATGCTCCTTGGCGCCGAGGGCCCTCATTAGTGGTGGCGTTGGGTTTGGCTGAGGTTGCGAGGAGGGTCTTGTGTTGGGGTAACTTTGGCGAGGGTGGCATCGCCGCGAGAAGATGCGTATGGTTTTGGCGGGGCGGTGCAGGGAAGGGGGTCTTGCTGCTTGGGGCCTGCCGGGTAGGAGCAGGGTAGTAAGAGTTTCCCTTACGTAGTTGTTTCTCCACCGAATGGCCTTATGCACCAGATCTTGGTAATCCCGTGTCGCATAGTTCAAGCTGTCTTGGCGGCGTCCTCCGTAGGCCATATAAGAATCTGGCCAACTTAGCCTCCTCGTCCTCCTTGGCGTTGGCCCTCATCGGGGCCCTCTCAAGGTCCTTACGGTATTCTTCGACACTGCGATTACCACTGGATAAGGCGCTGCAACCTCGAGCACAATCTCGGTCATAGTAGCTGGAGTGCGAATCGGTTCTTCATGGTTCTTTTAAGATCTTCCCACGTAGTGATAGGGCGACATCGGATCCTGGCTCTTTCGTGGTGCTCTTGCTCCCACCAGGTGAGAGCATATTCATGAAACTCAATAACCACAAGTTTCAGGGCTATAGCGTCAGTGTATCCCATCATATCAATGATCCGCTCAGTCCTAGCCACCCATGTGAAGTACTCTTCCGGATCACTGGACCCGTAGAAGGGTGGTATTTGAAGCTTGATGTTGGCGAGGGCTGTTGGTCTGGCCTGCGCCCTACCTCCCAGGTCTCTGTTGAACCCTCGGTGAACTCGGCCTCGCTCCGCTTCTTCCTCTTCTTCGAGGTCTCGATGGAGATAGGCTCTGGCTTGAGCTCTATCGGGAAAGACTCTTCTTTTAATAGGCTTTGGTGGTGGCTCCGCGTAATATTCCTGGTCATCACTGTCCAGGATGTCAACACCACGATCTATTCTTGTGGAAGTGGTCGGACGACTGTGTGGGGTAGCCTGTGGCTTCATCGATGTAGGGTCGAAAGTGGTATGGGTGACTCCATCTTGAGCCCGCGATGCATGGGCGTCATCGTGGACTTGCGAGCTTTCCGGTTGCTTCCCTTGAGCTACCTCTACTTTCGTCAGTCGCTCATTTGTCATGGCGACTTGAGCTCCCAGTTCGTCCAACCTCTGTAAGATCTTCGTGAGCGTCTTTGTGCCTTTGCTAGCTGGGATGGATGAGGGGGATGAGTCTGTTGAAACCATCGTGACACGGTTACTGTTAAAGATATGTAATCGAAAAGAAGCTCACCACTCCACAGTGTTTACTCTCACTCTCGTGTTTCTCTCAACAACTTTGCCACTTGGCTGTTCACCGCCGGCTTTTACAAGTTCTCTAAACTTGATACCGTTTTCAACCTTAGATCAAAGATGAACACGCAAGGAAACACAAACAAAACTCTAGTAAAACCGCAACTTGCAACTCAAAAGAATGACTAGTTACTTGAAACCGATTTTGTGGGATATCGGGCTCGGAAGATACTTGGTTGGAAGTTTAGAAAAGGCTTTTGCAGACACAAACACTTCTTGTTTAAGTTTGGAAACTATTTGTCCGATCAATCTTCTGTTCACTTGTGTTTTGGGACGAACACGTAAGAACATTCAAGAACTTTTCGAGCGAAACTTGCTCAATACATTTCTTTCTTTAAACGTTTTTCTTTTCACACTTGTCGCTCAGGACAACTCTTTTGGCTTATTTCGAAAATACTTGGCTTACACAAGCACACTTTTAAACAACTTTTCGGTCTCAATGAGATCATCAACCGACACTCCTTCAAGTGTAAGAAAAGGTAACAAAAGATTTTGCTTGAAGAAAACTCAACAAGCGATACGGTACCTCCGGCCAAGCACTTTGGCTCGATACCACTTGATGTGATCACGGGGGTAAGCGTGATCACGAGCTCGGATCTAGCTCGTTGGAGGCGGTTTCCAGCAAGAATGGAAACGAAGAACAGAGGAAGAACACGAAGGAAGCAGTGTCGGCCAAGGGAACCTCCTCACTACGAGGTGAGGCAATGCCCTTGAAAATGCAGGAATGAAGATGGGATCTAGCACCTCTTGACTACAAGGTCAAGCAATACTAGATATTATGCTTGGATCCTCTTGCACGGATCACTAGGGAAATGGAAATGCAAGAGTGGAGAACACAAAAGCCGATGACTCCCCGGGAGTGTTTCAGCCGAATTGCTTAAATTCAATAATATGTTCTAGGTTACAATGGTGACTGCCACTTAGCTTATATAGTGGAGTGAAAAGAAAGAAGTAAAAGGAGTATTTCGAATGTGCATGTGTGCAGAAAGTACAAAGTACTTTTGCACGCTTCTGAGTGAAAGGCTTCTAAAAGGTAAAAAGGTAAGGCTAGCCTAAAAGTGGTTGTTTGTCTATCCGAGTATCGGCGGAGAAAAGACACCATGTGTCAGGTTTGGTCGGTCAACTGGTGAAGCCTGGAGATGACGCGAAAGGCCTTCACTAGGAGCCTTCGCTAGAATGCCTCCGCCGGGTGCCTTCGCGGAGTTGCCCTTGGCTGAGGCCTTCTCATTCGCCAAGTGTTCGCGCGCTTAAGGACTGGGCTGCTCCCTTCTTCAAGAACGCTTATGCTTAAGACTCCAAGGGCTTCGCACACTCTGCGTCCGGTAGCGATGCCGAGTTGGTGGAGTTGTAAGGCCTTCTCCGAGACTCCTCTCGATCGTCTGCGCCATGAGCCTCATGAAAGCATTAAGGTTCGCTTGGACTTGTTTCAGCCGGGACACTGGTCATGGGTCCGCCAAGGCCTTGGAACGGACCGAGGGTCGCGCGTGCTTGAGGTTGTGGGTCTTACGGAACTGAGGGTCCTTTGGGGCGATGTCCTCATCAACCGCCTCCATGTGCCTCTTTGATGATGACTTCGCGCATTGATCCTTTCGAACGCACAACCTTTTCAACTTAAACAGAAACCATCAAACACATAATAGCCATTCTGACTTCCCTTGGCACAGTTAGCAAATATCTCGCCAAAGTCCGCATCACGCTCATACATCCCTTTTAAGCAGTCAAAACCAACAATTTTAGCGTCAAGAGTTATTAACAGTGGTATATCTCCTAGAAAGTGCATCAAAGAACAACATTTTCTTTCCCCTTTTTATATTTAATAACATAGGAGAAAGACTCGATGAACTCTACCCACCGACATGCCTTTTGCTCAAATTTCCTTGCCCTTGAAGGTACTTCAAGGACAAGTGATCCGTATGGATAACAAATTCCCTAGGCGAGGTAGTGACTCCACGTTTGCAAGGACCTCACAAGAGCGTACAGCTCTTTGTCGTATGTGGAGTAGTTCAAGGTGGCTCCACTCAACTTCTCGCTAAAGAAGGCAAGGGGCGACCTTCTTGGTGCAAGACAAAGACCGATGCCTATACCACCGGCATCGCATTCCACCTCGAATACTTTGTCGAAATTCGGCAAGGCAAGTAGAGGGCATTTGTCGACGAGATTTCAATTGGTTAAAAGAGTTCTCCGTGGTGACCCCATGCGAAGGCGACATTTTTCTTAGCTAGCTCATGTAAAGGGGCAGCAATGGAAGAGAAGTCTTTAACAAACCTCCTGTAAAAACTAGCAAGTCCTAGGAAGGATCTTACCTCGCTTAAGGAGTTAGGAGTAGGCCAATCCCGGATGGCACTGATCTTGCTCTCGTCTACCCGGACTCCCTTCGCACACACTACATATCCAAGGAAGTTAACTTCCGGGATGCGAAGACACACTTCTCAAATTTGGCATACAGTTTTCTAACCTAAGCGTGTCGAGGACTTGCCTCAAGTGCTCAACATGCTCCTCATGGTTCTTAGAATAAACTAGTATGTCATCAAAGTATACTACCACATATTTTACACTTAAACGCCTCAAAACTTTATTCATTAGACGAATAAAAGTACTTGGTGCGTTAGATAAACCGAAGGGCTTAACGTTCCACTCATATAAACCAATTTTGGTTTTAAAAGCGATTTTCCATTCATCACCTTCCTTCATTCGAATTTGGTGATAGCCACTTCTAAGGTCAATTTTTGAAAACACACATGCACCACTCAATTCGTCTAGCATGTCATCAAGTCTAGGTATAGGGTGGCGATACTTTACGGTGATAGAGTTGATGGGGCGACAGTCCATGCACATGCGCCAAGTGCCATCGCTCTTTGGTACGAGTATGATCGGGACCGCGCATGGCGACAAAGCCGCGGATGAACCCCTTGTCTAACAACTCCCGAACTTGCGACTGGATCTCTTTGGATTCTTGGGATTGGTCCGGTAGGCGGCCTTGTTGGGTAAAGGTGATGTGGACATCAGCCCCATTTTTGAGACAAGGCGCGACCCTTCATCCAGAAGGTCTAAAGGGCCCTTGGCGAGGGCACGGGCGAAGAAGAAGCGGCATTCTGGGCACCGGCGAGGGCCCCAAGGCAAGTCCGTGGTCGCTATGTTCTTGGCGCATCCATGCCCCATTGGCGAACCCTTGGCCTTTGGCGAGGCCAAGCCTCAATGGCGAAGCCATGGCTCTTGGCGACCCCCATGGTCGTTGGCGAAGACCCTGTGCCTCATTCCCCGAAGCAAGCGAAGCCCAGGTGTTCGCCAAGCAGAAGAGGCTTCCATACACAAGGCAGGCGAACCCTACAACTTGTGCAGAGGCCCTCTTCTTCCCTCTTCCCGCCGAAAGCAATTCATGGGGAAATGGGAGCCGCAAAAGTGTAGCCTGCAATGTCACATCCGCCGCCACCTCTCATCTCGCCTACCATAGATCCAGGAAGCTGTCCCCTTGTCAAGACATCTTTTATTATTTCCTTCTTTCTTTCTCCTTCTATAAAAGGAGGTCAGTAACCTAAGTATTAGGTAGAACTCATTTTGTAAGAACACATATCTTGGAAGTACGCATATTGTTCTTCGTGGGTCTCAAATCTTGCTCCACCAATCCATTAGTGATCCATTGCAAGAGGATCCAATATAATACCTAGCATTGTTTGATCTCGTAGTCAAAAGGTTCTAGGTCCCATTTTCCTTCCCCAGGCATTTTCAAGGGCATTGCCTCACCTCGTAGTGAGGAGGTTCCCTTGGCCGAACTCTGTTTCTTTTGTGTTCTTCCCCTGTCTCGTTTCCACTCTTTCTGGAAACCGCCTCCTTCGAGCTAGATCCGAGCGCGTGATCACGAACCCCCACCGTGATCACATCAGTTGGTATCAGAGCCAAAGTGCTTGCTGGAGGTACCGTATCAGTTGTTTGTTTTCTTCAAGTAAAACCATTGCCTTCTTGCTTATACTTGAAAGAAAAACGTTTTTGTTGTTGTTCATGAGAACACCGAATTGTGTTTGTGCGTGGTTCATGTGATTCGAGCAAAGCTCATATTTGGATGTTGTTTATTGAAGTTGAGTAAAGGAAGAAACATTTTTGGATTGGAAGTTGAAAAGAGAAGAAAAGTTGTTGTGGTTGTGCACAAAAAGAACATTTGAAGAAAGAAAAAGTTTGAGTGTTCTTGAGTGTTCATATCAAAACACATCCGAACAGTGATTTGATCCAAAAATATTTGAGGAACTTGAACAAAAGTGTTTGTGTGGATAAAAGAGCCTTCTCTCATACATACCTTACTTCTTTCAACCCCCATCTCACCTTAAACTCTCAAAGCTAGTTTCAAGTAACTAGAACTTTGTGCTTTACTTGTTTTGGATATTGCTAAGATTTCATTGGATATTCTTTGCATGTTCACATTTGATCTTAATCGAGATTGGTGGTAAGTTTTGAGGCTTGAAAGAACCGTTGTGTTCTAAACACGAGAGAGAAGTGGTACTGAGTGTGTCCCTAAACACAAATGAGAGGCCAACCATACACGTGAGGAAATGAGTGGTACTGACATTATTGTCTAAGTGTGTAGGTATACAATGGCGCGAACCCTTAAGTTTCGAGGGAATGATGACCTTTTCGGGTTTGAATCATGGGAACACCACCTTGAGGCATTCTTTGCTAAGAGAGGTGTTCACGAACTTGAAAAGCTTGACATAGCGCTCGAGCCGCTAAGAGGCGAAGCCTGGTATTGGTGGTGTGAATACGCCACAAAGAGAAGTGATCGAGGGTTAGAGTTCCTACCCTCTTGGGACCGCTTGAAAAGCGTGATGAGGCGGCGGTATGGCACCCAAACCCCCATCGCCCACTTGGCCCCAGCCCCTACCCACAGATCGCGACCCCCCACCACTCATAGCTCATTTCGGTGTCCCACATCCGACCCCACTATCACACCCGAAGGGACTGCCACACCTTCAAGAGCCTGCTCACCCCCTCCTTCAAGAGCGTACCCGAACCCTCCTTGTGAACCAATCTCTTTGAGAAATCTCACTCAAGAAATTAGAGCAGATTTCGAGGTGATGGAAAAAGATTTAAAGGAGATAAGAAAGGAAGTCTCACAAGTGGGAGATCTTATGAAGGAATGGTGTGAGAGTGAGAGAAAAAGAGAGAAAGAGAAAAGAAAGAAAAAGGCTCTTCAAAACCCAGAGAGTGAAACACCCAAGCTTCCAACCGAAATCAATGAAGGACTAACGCTTGAATCTTCTAATGATTGTAGTTCTTCTTTGAATATGCCAGGAAATGATGACAAAGAAACTTTGGGGTGTTTACAAGAGGAAGAAGACGTCTCGGTATCGGAGCAGGAGCCTCCCTCCCCTAACTTGGGGAGAGGTAACGTACCATTTCCTCCTAGTGATGAGACTTTGCAATTTTGTGACCATGAAATGATTTATGCTAAAACTGTCATGTGCATGCCTACTTTAGCTAGGAAGCACTCATACATTTTGATATGAAAATTGATGAAACCATGATCATACCATGCGCTGAATTGAATGACCCCACCCTGGCCTATGCCAAGAAAATTAATGGGTTGAACATGTTGCGAAGGGTCGGAAAACTTGCTAGGGTAAGGTTCATACATGACCCCGGCACATGTAAAAATAATTTGTTTGGAAATGAGCATGCCATGAATCCTAGTTTTGAAAATCATGCATTGCATGCTATCTTGTTAAATTTATTTTCGCCAACAAGAAGGCTTTAGGCATAGGGCACTTGTGTGCTTTCATGGCACAGGAGCAAGAAAGAGCGGATTGTTCATCTTGCCCCAACTTAGTGCCTCCTTGTTTGCTATCCATGAGCTAGGTACCATATGTTTTGAGTATAAGAATGCCCATCACCTAGCCATGTATGTAATAAGCCGAGGACACCCCCACATTGTGCCCCTTTTTCTAAATAGTTGGAATTATATTGCAAATACATTCAGGTTTTTGTCATTGAACATAATACATATTAGAGTCTTTACAATCCCATTTTTTTTGATATGGGTACATCTGCATGACTTTGGTCCACTAACCCTTAACGCCTCTTCCAGTTTGTTGTGGTGTCTTAAGATTTGTAGGGACAATTTCCTTATGAATCCGAGGACGGATTCTTCTGAAGAGGGAGGGTATGATGTGGACATCGCCCCCATTTTTGAGATAAGGGACACCCATTCCTCCAGAGGGTCTAAAAGACCCTTGGCGAAGGCTCAGATGAGGAAGAAGCTCCATTCTGGGCAACGACGAGGCCCCAAGGCAAGGCCGCGCTCACAAGGCTCGTGGCGCACCCATGCCCCATTGGCAAACCCGTGGCCTTTGGCATGAGCGAACCCATGATCAAGCCCATGGCTAGTGGCGAATGGCGAAGCCATGGTCTTTGGCGAAGCGATCCCCATGGTCGCTGGCGAAGACCCTGTGCCACATTTCCAGAAGCAAGCGAAGCCCAAGTGTTCGCCAAGCAGAAGAGGCCTCCATCCGCAAGTCAGGCGAACCCTTCCACTTGAACAGAGGCCCTCTTCTTCCCTTTTCCCGCCAAATGCAATTCCTGGGGAATTGGGAGCCGCAAAGCAGGTAGCCTACAATGTCACATCGCTGCCACCTCTCATTTCGCCTACCATAGATCCAGGAAGCTGGTTCCCTTGTCAAGTCACTTTTATTATTTCCTTTACCTTTTTCCTTCTATATAAGGAGGCTGTAACCTATTGTAAACCTTAGAACTCATATTTGTAAGAATTCATATATTGTAAGTACGCGGTTTGTTCTTCTTGGGTCTCAAATCTTGCTCCATCAATCCTTTAGTGATCCATTGCAAGAGGATCCAATATAATACCTAGCATTGTTTGATCTCGTAGTCAAAAGGTTCTAGGTCCCATTTTCCTTCCCCAGGCATTTTCAAGGGCATTGCCTCACCTCGTAGTGAGGAGGTTCCCTTGGCCGAACTTTGTTTCCTTGTTTCTTCCTCTGTTCTTCGTTTCCATTCTTGCTGGAAACCGCCTCCTTCGAGCTAGATCCGAGCTCGTGATCACGTTCCCCCACCGTGATCACATCAGGATTGGTCCGGTAGGCGGCCTTATTGGGTAAAGGTGCCCCCGGAAGCAAGTCGATTTGATGCTCGATGCCGCGATAGGGAGGAAGGGTCCGCGGCTCATGGAATACTCCGTCAAACTCTTTCAGGACTTCCTGCACATAGGAAGGAAGAGAAGATACATTGTCAAGTGTTAACATGCAATGAGTGGGGATCATGAGAAAACAAATCTTGTTTCCAAGAAATGCTCTTTTAAAATCCCTTTCTTTGGCCAGTGGAGGGAGGCACTCTTGTTTTCTCGTGGGCTCACTCGGGGTGTTTCCCATTAGTGCACACCCCTTCCCTTCACTCAAGGTTCCTTGAACCTTCTCTCCATTTTCTCTCCGTTCTCTGCCCTCGCCCTTTCGTTTTCTCTCGGCCTTACTAGCCAGGTGAATTTGATCCTGGTGAGCTTGGGTTGGGGTGAGGGGAAGCAAGGTGTAGGGTTTACTGAGGTGAGTGAGGGCATATTTGTTGGCTTTGCCATAATGTATGGCCTCCTTGTCATCTTTGTGGCCGGCCCAAGAGAATATGGGTGGCTTGCATTCGCACTACGTCACAAGTGATGGAATCTTCGTACTTGCCGATCTTTATCGGGACTTCCACTTGTTTAACGACCTTCACGAAAGTCCTGTCATCAACCCATTGCAGCTTGATACGGCTTGGGATGGGCGATAGTGCGAAGACCAGTTCAGCAACCATGTCTTCGCTGGCGGCGTTGACACAACTCCCGCTATCAATAATGAGATCGCACAGGTCCCATTCACCATGGCTCGTGATTGGAACAAATTTTCCCGTTGAGTGCTCTCGGTGACACTTGGGAGCTTTGTAGAACCCTCTTGGTGACTAATATGAGACCGTCCATCGGCAGCTCTCCCTCTTCTGCTTCACTCTCGTGATGCTCTTGTTCGGGAAGAACTTCTCCTTCTTCTTCGCTCGACAGTTCCCCATTGGGCCGAATGACCATGGCTCTTCTGTTGGGGCAATCCCTCGCGTAGTGTCCCTTTCCCAAGCACTTAAAGCATTCGATGCTTCTTGGTGCCGAGGACCTCATAAGCGCCGGCGTTGGGCTTTGACCGAGGTTGGGAGGAAGGTCTTGTGTTGGGGTAATTTTGGCGAGGGGGCGTCGCCGCAGAGGCGTGTATGGTTTTGGCGGGGCCGCTTTAGTGGAGGGTCTTGTGGGTTGGGCCCCTGCTGGGTGTGTGAGCAGGGTAGTAGGAACCCCCTCTCTTCAGCTGTTTTTCTACCCGGATGGCCTTGTGCACCAGGTCTTGGTAATCCCGGTAGTCGCACAGCTCAACTGTTTTGGCGATGTCCTCCCGTAGGCCATATAAAAATCTGGCCAGTTTAGCTTCTTCGTCCTCTTTGACATTGGCTCTCATCAAGGCCCTCTCAAGGTCCTTCTGGTATTCCTCGACGTTGCGATGACCTTGGATCAGGCGTTGCGGCTTCGGGCACAATCTCTGTCGTAGTAGCCGGGCACAAACCGGTTTTTCATGGCTCGCTTGAGATCCTCCCAAGTGGTGATGGGTCGACAGCGGATCCTTGCTCTCTCGTGATGTTCTTGCTCCCACCAGGTGAGAGCATAGTCATGGAATTCAATGACCACGAGTTTTAAGGCTATCGCATCGGTGTACCCCATCATATCAATGATCCGTTCGGTTTTAGCCACCCACGTGAAGTACTCTTCTGGATCACTGGACCCATAGAAGGGTGGTATATGAAGCTTTATATTGGCGAGGGCTTGTGGGTCCGGAGCTTGTGTTCTACCTCCAAAGTCTTGGTTAAAACCTCGGTGGACACGTCCTCGCGCCGCTTCCTCGTCCTCGTCGAAGTCTCTGTTGGGATAGACTCGGCCTTGAGCCCTATCGGAGAAGACCCTTCTTTTAACAAACTTTGGTGGTGGCTCCGCGTAATACTCCTGATCATCACTGTCCAAGACGTCAACACCACGATCTATTCTTGTAGAAGTGGTAGGACGGCTGTGAGGGTGGCTGCGTCCTCGCCGATGTGGGATCGAAAGTGGTATGAGTGACCCCTCCTTGAGCCCGGGATGCATGGGCGTCTTCGTGGGCTTGCGAGTTCTCTGGTTGCTTTCCCTGAGCTACCTCTACTCGCGTCAGTCGCTCATTCGTCGTAGTGACTTGAGCTCCTAAGTCATCTAGCCTCTGTAAGATCTTTACCAGCGTGCTTTGCAGAGCTAGCTGGGATGGATGAGGTGGAGATGAGTGTCGAAACCATCTGTAACACGATCTTGTTGAAAATAAGTAGTCAGAAACAGAATCTCACCACTCCTGAGTGTGTACTCTCACTCTCGTGTTTCTCTCAACGGCTTTATCACTTAAGGCTTTCACAAGCTCTCTAAACTTGATACCGCTTTCAACCTGAGATCAAAGATGGACACGCAAGAAAACACAAACAAAACTCTAGTAAAACCGCAACTTGAAACTCAAGAAAATGTCTAGTTACTTGAAACTAGCCTGCTTTGGGAGATTAGAGTTGAGTTTGGGGTTCGAAAGAAACAGGCGGGAAGATTTTGAAAAGGCTTTTGCAGTCACAAACACTTTTGTTTTAGTTCTGAAACCTTTGTCAGATCGAGATTACTGTTCACTTGTGTTTTGACAAGAACACGTACGAACATTCAAGTAGTATTCCCAGGTCACAGAAACGTGCACAATACTTTTCTTTCTTCAAATACTTTTGGGACAACTTTGGACAACAACAACTCTTTGGGTTAAACTCGAAAATTCTGACTTGTCAGAGACACTTTTTTTTTTTTTTTTTTTTAAACAACGTTTGGTCTCACTGAGTTAATTGACCAATATTTCTTCAAGCGTAAGAAAGTTTAACAAAGGGTTGTTGCTTGTAGGAAACCAAACCAGAAACACAGATACCACCAGTGAGCGCTTTGGCTCGATACCACTTGATGTGATCACGGTGGTTAACCGATCACAACGGGAGGATCTAGCTCAAAGGAGGCGGTTTCCAGCAAGAACGGAAACGAAGAACAGAGGAAGAAACAAGGGAACAAAGTCGGCCAAGGGAACCTCCTCACTACGGGGTGAGGCAATGCCCTTGAAAATGCAGGAAAGGAGATGGGATCTAGCACCTCTTGACTACAAGGTCAAGCAATACTAGATATTATGCTTGGATCCTCTTGCCTGGATCACTAGGGAAAATGGAAATGCAAGATTGGAGAACACAAAAGCCAACAACTTCCGGAAGTGTTTCAGCCAATTCTTAAATTCAATAATATGTTACGCTTACAATGACGCTGCTCTTAGCTTATATAGTGGGAGGTGGGAACAGTAAGTCGGTTGAGATTGCGTGCGTGCGAGTGAAAAGCTTCTAAAAAGGTGAAAAGGAAAAGTTATCCTAAAAGCGTTCACATGTCTTTTCTCTGTAAAGAAAAGGAGTTTCATTCCCGAGTTGTTGCGGTGAAAAGGAACGCTTTGTTGTCGAAGTGGTCGGTTTTACCTCTCTAAGATTGAGGGTTTCGCAGATAGCCTTCGCTAAGTGCCTTTGCGGGAATGCCTCCGCCTAGGCCTTTCACGGGGATGTTTGTCCGAGGTCTTCGCCACTGGCCTAGTGTCCGCGTACCAAGGCCTTAGTACTCCCTTCCTCAAGGATGCTTAGGCTTAAGACTCCAGAGGGCCTCGCATCTTCTTCGTCCAAAATGATGCCAAGGTGGCGAAGCTGCAAGGCCTTCGCTCGAGATTCCTCTTGGTCGTCTTGGGCCATGAGTTTCATGAAGGCATTGAGGTTTGCTTGAACTTGCTTGAGACGAGCACTGGTCATGGGTCCGCCAACGCCTTGGAGCGGATCGTGGGTGCGCGCGCTTGTGAGGGCGAGCTTGGTTGAACTTGAGGGCCGTTTGGGGCGATGTCCTCATCAGTGATATGATCATGTGGGGCCTCGAATCACTCCGGATGCAAACTTGAAGATCAAAGGAGATGAAAACGCGGATCTGTACTCATCAAGAGCTGGAGCAATGTACTTCATATTGAAGCCCTTTTCAAGAGGAGAAAAATGGCTTTTGAATCACCTCAATCGGAGTTCCAGAGCTCAAGTTATTCAGAAAACAGTGAAGTTCCGCATACCCAAGGCACTCTGGCGAAGGCACTCTGGCGAAGGCACTTTGGCGAAGGCACTTTGGCGAAGGCACTTTGGCGAAGGCACTTTGGCGAAGGCACTTTGGCGAAGGCACTTTGGCGAAGGCACTTTGGCGAAGGCACTTTGGCGAAGGCACTTTGGCGAAGGCACTTTCCGGAGAACCCATGGCCTTGGAGAACCCCCTGGCCATGTGCATGTTTGGTGATTTGAATATTCCCTCCATTTCCTCATAAATCCCATTTATGAAGGGAAGGGAGGAATAGTCAGTAGCCTACAATTGTCTTCCATCCATCCCTTCCATCTCTCACCTCACCCACCATAATTCAAGGGTCTTTGTCCCTTGTCACGTCACTCACCATTTACCATACCATTTTCCTTCTATATAAGGAATCATGTAACCATTGTAATACTTAGAACATATTTATAAGAAATCAGAAATACTCCAAGTGAGGTTTTGGCTTTCTTGTTCTCATTTCTTGCATTCCATCTCCTTAAGTGATCCGTGCAAGAGGATCCAACATAATATCTAGTATTGTTTGAACTTGTATTCAAAAGGTGCTAGATCCCGCTTCCTTCCCCAGGCATTTTCAAGGGCATTGCCTCACCTCGTAGTGAGGAGGTTCCCTTGGCCGACTCTGTTTCCTTCGTGTTCTTCCTCTGTTTCGTTTCCATTCTTGCTGGAAACCGCCTCCAACGAGCTAGATCCGAGCTCGTGATCACTTACCCCCTGTGATCACATCAAGTGGTATCAGAGCCAAAGCGCTCATTGGAGGTACCGTATCAGTTGTTTGTTTTCTTCAAGTAAAACCATTGCCTTCTTTCTTACACTTGAAGAAAAACGTTTTTGTTGTTGTTCATGAGAAAACCGAATTGTGTTTGTGTTTGGTTCATGTGATTAGTGTAAAGTTCATGTTGAAGTGAATAGTGTTCTTGAAGTTCATGAAAAAGGGAGTTAAATTCGGATTTGAAGAAGAAAGTATCATCTCGTGTTGACTAAGTGCAAAAGAAAGGTTGTTGGAGGAAAAGAAAATGTTGAACAAGTTCATGTGTTCTTGAGTGTTCTTGGTGTTCTTGAGCTGTTCATATGAAGTTCATATCAAACACATGTGAATAGTACTTTTGATCCAAAAATATTTTATGAACTTGAGCAAAACGTGTTTGTGATTACAAAAGACCCTTTCTAAACTCCCTACCCTACTTCTTTCAACCAACATCCACCTTAAATCATTCAAAAGCTAGTTTCAAGAAACTAGTTATCTTTCTAGAATTGCAAGTTTCGGTTTTCACTAGATATTATTGCTTGTTCCTACTTGTGTGTTTGCATTTGATCTGAAGTTGAGTGTGATCAAGTTAAGAGAACTTGTGAAAACCTTGTGTGGAGAAGCCAAGAGTGAAACCGAGTGTGTCCCTAAACACAAACAAGAGGCCAACCATACACGTAAGGAAATGAGTGGTACTGACATTATTGTTTAAGTGTGTAGGGATACAAATGGCGCGAACCCTTAAGTTTCGAGGGATGATGACCCTTTCGGGTTCGAGTCATGGGAACACCATCTTGAGGCATTCTTTGCCAAAAGTGGTGCTCATGGACTCGAGAAGCTTGACATAGCCATTGAGATGCTAAGAGGTGAAGCTTGGTATTGGTGGTGCGAATACGCCACAAAGAGAAGTGATCGAGGGTTAGAGTTCATACCGTCTTGGGACCGCTTGAAAAGTGTGATGAGGCGGCGGTATGGCACCCAAACCCCATCGCACATTTGACCCCAACCTCTACCCATCGGTCGAGACCCCGCACCTCACATAGCTCATCTCCGAGTCCCCACACTACTCCCCTGTAACCACCGAAAGAAGAGCCGCACCATCAGCCCACTCCACCCCTTCTCCAAGAATGAACCCGAATCCTCCTTGTGCACTAACCCCTTTGGGAAATCTCACTCGAGAAATTAGAGCAGATTTCGAGGAACTGAGAAAAGGTTTCAAGGAGATAAGAAATGAAATTTTAACAGTGGAAGGGATTGTGAAAGAATGGAGTGAGAGTGAGAAAAGAGAGAAAAAGAGAAAAGAAAGAAAATAGCTCCTCAGAGCCAGATGAGTGAAGAGAGTGAAGCATCCAAGCTTTCAACCGAGACCAAGGAAGGACTAACTCCTAAATCTTCTAACAATTGTAGTTCTTCTTTGATTGTGCAGGGTATTGATGACACAAGTACCTTGGGTGGTTTGCAAAAGGATGGAGAGGAGCTTCATCACCCATTCGGCCAAAATGCAGAAACTAAGCGGGAGGACACGCGGCTTGGTAGCTATACTTCTAATCCCTTAGTTTCTAATCTTGAGAATAAATTAAACCAAGTTGAGCATGTTTGCATTAATCATGAACTTGATGACTGTAGAACATGTGGTTTGTTGAACTTGGGTGATGCCTTGGACGGTCCTATGCATGCTTCGGGTTATGCCTTAAACACTTTGCATTTGGACCATGCGAATGAGTGGCCTAGGCTTACATTTGACCCCGGGATTGACCTTGAGCTGTGTGTAAGGTTGAAGTGAAGAGAAAGGGCGGATTGTCCATCTCACGCCTTCAAACCATTTTTGTGAATTTTCATGTTTAAAGTTCACTAACCCCCCCTAATGTCCTCCAAGTTTGTTGCGGTATTTTAGTTTTTGTAGGATTCGCCCCATTTAGATTCGAGGACGAATCTTTTGAAGAGGGAGAGAATGATATGATCATGAGGGCCTCGAATCACTCCGGATGCAAACTTGAAGATCAAAGGAGATGAAAACGCGGATCTGTACTCATCAAGAGCTGGAGCAATGTACTTCATATTGAAGCCCTTTTCAAGAGGAGAAAAATGGCTTTTGAATCACCTCAATCGGAGTTCGAGCTCAAGTTATTGAAAACGGTGAAGTTCCGCATACCCAAGGCACTCTGGCGAAGGCACGGGCGAAGGCACTCTGGCGAAGGCACTCTGGCGAAGGCACTTTGGCGAAGGCACTCTGACGAAGGCACTTTGGCGAAGGCACTTTGGCGAAGGCACTTTGGCGAAGGCACTTTGGCGAAGGCACTTTGGCGATGGCCCCTCCGGAGAACCCCTGGCTTTGGAGAACCCCCTGGCCATGTGCATGATTGGTGATTTGAATATTCCCTCCATTTCCTCATAAATCCCATTTATGAAGGGAAGGGAGGAATAGTCAGTAGCCTACAATTGTCTTCCATCCATCCCTTCCATCTCTCACCTCACCCACCATAATTCAAGGGTCTTTGTCCCTTGTCACGTCACTCACCATTTACCATACCATTTTCCTTCTATATAAGGAATCATGTAACCATTGTAATACTTAGAACATATTTATAAGAAATCGAAATACTCCAAGTGAGGTTTTGGCTTTCTTGTTCTCATTTCTTGCATTCCATCTCCTTAAGTGATCCGTGCAAGAGGATCCAACATAATATCTAGTATTGTTTGAACTTGTATTCAAAAGGTGCTAGATCCCGCTTCCTTCCCCAGGCATTTTCAAGGGCATTGCCTCACCTCGTAGTGAGGAGGTTCCCTTGGCCGACTCTGTTTCCTTCGTGTTCTTCCTCTGTTTCGTTTCCCATTCTTGCTGGAAACCGCCTCCAACGAGCTAGATCCGAGCTCGTGATCACTTACCCCCCGTGATCACATCGGTAGCCTACAATGTCACATCCGCAACACCCACCAGCCTCATTTCGCCTACCATAGATCCAGGAAGATGTTCCCTTGTCAAATCATTCCTTTATTATTTCCTTCTTTCTTTCTCCTTCTATAAAAGGAGGTTGTAACCTAAGTATTAGGAGAACTCATTTTGTAAGAACACATATTTGCGGAAGTACGCATATTGTTCTTCGTGGGTCTCAAATCTTGCTCCACCAATCCATTAGTGATCCATTGCAAGAGGATCCAATATAATACCTAGCATTGTTTGATCTCGTAGTCAAAAGGTTCTAGGTCCCATTTTCCTTCCCCTGGCATTTTCAAGGGCATTGCCTCACCTCGTAGTGAGGAGGTTCCCTTGGCCGACTCTGTTTCCTTCGTGTTCTTCCTCTGTTTCGTTTCCATTCTTGCTGGAAACCGCCTCCTTCGAGCTAGATCCGAGCACGTGATCACTTACCCCCCCTGTGATCACATCAGTTGGTATCAGAGCCAAAGCGCTTGTCGGAGGTATCTTACCGTATCAGTTGTTTACTTTCTTCAAGATAAAACCTTTGCTGTTCTTTTCGAAAACTTGAAGAAAAGTTTCGGTTAATGATCTCTTGAGAGAAACCGAATATTTGTTATCCTTGTTTGAAGTTCTTAAAGGTTTATAAATCTGTGAGTTATTTCGGATTTGAAAAGAGAAAAGAGTTTCCCGTGTGCAAAAGAACAAGAGTTTACGTAAAAGAAATATTCAAACCAGTTCATAATTTCTGGGAAAAGTTCTAAGTGTTCTTGAAGAGTTCATCCGAAACTCAAGTGAACATTACTCACAGATCGAAATTAATTTCGAAAACTTGAACTTCTTGTGTTTATATTGTGAAAAGCCTTTTCTATCACTCCCAACTTCTTTCAACCACCAACCAACTTCAAAAGCTAGTTTCGAGTAACTAGAACTTTGTGCTTTACTTGTTTCGGATATTGCTAAGATTTCTTTGGATATTCTTTGCATGTTTGCATTTGATCTTAATCGCAGATTGGTGGTAAGTTTTGAAGCTTGAAAGAACCGTTGTGTTCTAAACACGAGAGAAGAGTGTAAACACTAAGGGAGTGTAGCGAGGCTTCACAAAACTGTTCACATGTGCAGAACTTGAGTCTCATGGAGTATGTGGAAGAGGACTACTACCCGGAATCGGATCCTTGTTATCAAGAATCTGACTTCTGGGCGGAGGAAACCCTCGACCATACATACTCAGGGAACTATTCAGAGTACCCCCTTGGCCAAGAAACCTGGCCCGAACCGACCCCATCCTCTGAATTTGATCCTCCATACCCTGCTGCATATGAGTATTACTCAGGGTCAGAGCCTGAACAATTGGTGGCGAACCCATGCCATCGCCAAGATGACTCCTCTCATTATCGCTACCCCTCCTACTCCTATTATTCACCCATACCGTCGTATCCTAGCTGTACGACGCCCAGCTTGAGCCCCCTCTCATTCGCGGTTTTCCATCCACCAACCGAAAGCCAACGAGGACCCCCACTCACAAGTTTGCTTGCGCCCCAATCACCTTCGACCAACAGGCGAAGCAACACCGAAGTGCCTCAAAGACCCAGCTCCTCCACTATCATTGATGAGCTAAAACAACTTGTACTTATGGTCCAGGACCGGATGTTACAAGGACACATGGAGGAAGCTGCAACCGGTGGTAAGGTTGAGAGGAAAACAACTGAGAGGAAAGGAGAAATTACGAGGAGAAAGAAAAGAAAAGAAAGAGAGAAAAGCGAGGCGGTCCAAGAGACCTTGAGCGAGAAAGAGAGCGATCCGAGAGAAGAGATTGAGAAGGAAGCAGAGAGAAAACAAGAGGGAAGCTCCATGAGCCAAAATAGTGGAAGTGAGGAAAACATGCCTTCAACAGACCCAACTTTTCCACTAATTTCTGTCTTGCAACCCCCTTGTTTATCTTCTTTGAATGTACAGATCGCTGTGGAAAGTAAGGCTGAAGGAAGCCTTCAACAGTCCGGGAAGGAAGTGTCACCCCCTCTCGGAAAGGAAGAAAAGAGCAAGAGGGAGAGAGCGAACATGGGTAATCGTGCTTCTAATCTCTCATCTCTTAACATTAAGCATGAATTGGGTGACATAGTTGGCGATCCCATGTCATTATGGGACATGACTTAGGCCCGGTACATTGGGGCCATGCCCATGAATGGCCGAGGCTTATATTTGATCCCGGAATAACTATGTGGGTTTGTCTTAAGGCTAAGTATAAGAGTGAAGCGAAGAGAAAGGGCGGATTGTCCATCTCATTCCTTGATCTATTTTTAGGGGAACTTTGATGTCTAACGCTTTTAGTTCACTAACCCTTGATGCCTCTTCAAGTTTGTTGTGGTGTCTTAAGATTTGTAGGGACAATTTCCTTATGAATCCGAGGACGGATTCTTCTGAAGAGGGAGGGTATGATGTGGACATCAGCCCCATTTTTGTGACAAGGCGCGACTCTTCATCCAGAAGGTCTAAAGGGTCCTTGGCGAAGGCACGGGCGAAGAAGCCACATTCGTGGCGGCGAGGCCCCAAGGCAAGTCCGTACTCGCAATGTTCTTGGCGCACCCATGTCCCATTGGCGACTCTTGGCCTTTGGCGAGGCCATTGGCGAACCGTGGTCACCGGCCCTGATTGGCGAACCCTTGGTCCTCTTGGGCGAACTCAAGGCCATTTGCGAATCCATGGCCATGGCTCCCCGTTGCGACCCACATGGTCGACCTTGGCGAAGACCACTGCGAAGCCTCATTTCCCATTGGCAAACAAGCGAAGCGCAGTGTTCGCCAAACTTCCCAGACAAGAGGCGTTCAAGGAAAGAGGTCTCCATACACAAGTCGGGCGAACCCTTCAACTTGTGCAGAGGCCCTCTTCTTCCCTTTTCCCGCCGAAAGCAATTCATGGGGAAATGGGAGCCGCAAAAGCAGTAGCCTACAATGTCACATCACCCGCCACCTCTCATTTCGCCTACCATAGATCCAGGAAGCTGTTCCCTTGTCAAGACATCCTTTATTATTTCCTTCTTTCTTTCTCCTTCTATAAAAGGAGGTTGTAACCTAAGTATTAGGTAGAACTCATTTTGTAAGAACACATATTTGCGGAAGTACGCATATTGTTCTTCGTGGGTCTCAAATCTTGCTCCACCAATCCATTAGTGATCCATTGCAAGAGGATCCAATATAATACCTAGCATTGTTTGACCTCGTAGTGAGGAGGTTCCCTTGGCCGACTCTGTTTCCTTCGTGTTCTTCCTCTGTTTCGTTTCCATTCTTGCTGGAAACCGCCTCCTTCGAGCTAGATCCGAGCTCGTGACCGTTCACTCCTCTGTAACCACTTCAGCTGGGTTCGGAGCGTGACCGTGATCACATCAATTTTAAAAGAGCATTTCTTGGAAACAAGATTTGTTTTCTCCTGATCCCCACTCATTGCATGTTAACACTTGACAGTGTATCTTCTCTTCCTTCCTATGTGCAGGAAGTCCTAAAAGAGTTTGACGAAGTATTCCATGAGCCGCGGACCCTTCCTCCCTATCGCGGCATCGAGCATCAGATCGACTTGCTTCCGGGGGCACCTTTACCCAATAAGGCCGCCTACCGGACCAATCCCCAAGAATCCAAAGAGATCCAATCGCAAGTACAAGAGTTGCTAGACAAGGGGTTCATCCGCGAAAGCCTGTCGCCATGCGCGGTACCAGTCATACTCGTGCCAAAGAGCGATGGCACTTGGCGCATGTGCATGGACTGCCGCCTCATCAACTCTATCACCTGTAAAGTATCGCCACCCTATACCTAGACTTGATGACATGTTAGACGAATTGAGTGGTGCATGTGTGTTTTCAAAAATTGACCTTAGAAGTGGCTATCACCAAATTCGAATGAAGGAAGGTGATGAATGGAAAACTGCTTTCAAAACCAAGATTGGTTTATATGAGTGGAACGTTATGCCCTTCGGGTTATCTAACGCACCAAGTACTTTTATGCGTCTAATGAATCATGTTTTGAGGCGTTTAATTGGAAAATTTGTGGTAGTATACTTTGATGACATACTAGTCTATTCTAAGAGCCATGAGGAGCATGTTGAGCACTTGAGGCAGGTCCTCGACACGCTTAGGTTAGAAAAACTGTATGCCAAATTTGAGAAGTGTGTCTTCGCATCCCAGGAAGTTAACTTTCTTGGATATGTAGTGGGTGCGAAGGGAGTCAGGGTAGACGAGAGTAAGATCAGTGCCATCCGGGATTGGCCTACTCCTAACTCTTTAACTGAGGTAAGATCCTTCCTAGGACTTGCTAGTTTTTACAGGAGGTTTGTTAAAGATTTCTCTTCCATTGCTGCCCCTTTACATGAGCTGGCTAAGAAAAATGTCGCCTTCGAATGGGGTCACCACAGGAGAACTCTTTTAACAAATTGAAATCTCGACTGACAAATGCCCCTCTACTTGCTTTGCCGAATTTCGACAAAGTATTCGAGGTGGAGTGCGATGCCAGTGGTATAGGCATCGGTCTTTGTCTTGCACCAAGAAGGTCGTCCCATTGCCTTCTTTAGCGAGAAGTTGAGTGGAGCCACCTTGAACTACTCCACATACGACAAAGAGCCGTACGCTCTTGTGAGATCCCCGCAAACGTGGAGTCATTACTCGCTGCCTAGGGAGTTTGTTATCCATACGGATCACTTGTCTTTGAAGTACCTTCAAGGGCAAGGAAATTTGAGCAAAAGGCATGTCGGTGGGTAGAGTTCATCGAGTCTTTCTCCTATGTTATTAAATATAAAAAGGAAAAGAAAATGTTGTTCTTTGATGCACTTTCTAGGAGATATGCCTTGTTAATAACTCTTGACGCTAAGGTTGTTGGTTTTGACCGCTTAAGAGGCATGTATGAGCATGATACGGACTTTGGCGAAATATTTGCTAATTGTGCCAAGGGTAGTCAGAATGGCTACTATGTGTTTGATGGTTTCCTGTTTAAGCTGAAAAGGTTGTGCGTTCCAAAAGGATCAATGCGCGAAGTCATCCTCAAAGAGGCACATGGAGGCGGACTCATGGGACATTTCGGTGTTCAAAAGACACTTGAAGCAGTGAAGGAAAACTTCTTTTGGCCCGGTCGAAGAAGGACGTCACCAAGTTCTGCGCCGGATGCGTCACATGCCACCAAGCCAAGTCTACTCGCAACCAAAAGGGAAGTACACTCCTCTCCCTACACCTTCCCTTCCTTGGGTCGATATAAGCATGGACTTTATAAGTGGTCTGCCTAGGACATCACATGGTCACGATGCTATTTTTGTGGTAGTGGATAGGTTTTCAAAAATGGCACATTTCATTCCCTGTCATAAAACTGAAGATGCATCGCATGTAGCTGATTTATTCTTTAGAGACATTGTGAAATACCATGGTCTTCCGCGGTCCATCGTCAGTGATAGGGATTCGCGTTTCCTAAGTCATTTCTGGCGAACCCTTTGGTCTAGATTAGGCACTAGTTTAATGTACTCAACCTCGAGTCACCCTCAAACCGATGGCCAAACCGAGGTGACCAACTGGATTCTCACCGCTATCCTACGGACCCTCCTTAGGAAGAATCTAAATGAGTGGGAGAAATGCCTACCCCATGTGGAATTTGCATATAACAGGGCTTACCATTCCTCTACTTCCCACAGTCCCTTTGAGGTTGTGTATGGTTTTAACCCTCTTACCCCATTGGATTTAGTTGCATTAGACTATCTTTGAGCGGTGGATATAGATGGGAAAGAAAAGGCCCAACGAATGAAGGACTTGCATACTAAGGTTCACAAACAGCTTGAGCGAAATAATGAAACTTATGCCAGAAGGGTCAATAAGGGTAGAAAATTTAGGAGTTTCCAGGTGGGGGATTGGGTATGGCTACATTTGAGAAAGGATCGTTTTCCCCAGGCTAGGAAAAACAAGCTTGCACCAAGAGGCGATGGCCCTTTTCAGATCACTAAGAAAATCGGTGATAATGCCTATGTACTAGACTTACCCTGTGATGGATCTTATAATGTGCATGCAACTTTTAACGTATGTGATTTGGCTCCTTTTGAAGGACAGAAGAATTCAAGAATCCGCGGACGGATTCTTTCGAAGAGGGAGAGTATGATGAGGACATCGCCCCAAAAGGCTCTCAAGCTCAACCAAGCTCGCCATCACAAGCACGCGCACCCGCAGAGCCACTCCAAGGGGTTGGCGGGCCCATGACCAGGGCTCGTCTGAAGCAAGTTCAAGCAAACCTCAATGCCTTCATGAAGCTCATGGCCCAAGACGACCAAGAGGAATCTCGGCGAAGGCCTTGCGGCTTCGCCACCTTGGCATCATTTTGGACGAAGAAGATGCGAAGTCCTCTGGAGTCTTAAGCCTAAGCATCCTCGAGGAAGGGAGTACTAAGGCCTTGGTACGCGGGCACTAGACCAGGCGAAGACCTCGAGACAAACATCCCCGTGATAGGCCTAGGCGGAGGCATTCCCGCGAAGGCACTTGGCGAAGGCAATCCTGCGAAGCCTTCAATCTTAGAGAGGTAGCCGACCACTTCTGACAGTAAAGCGCCCTTTTCACCTGCAACAACTCGGGAATGAAACCCCTTCCTTTACAGAGAAAAGACATGTGAACGCTTTTAGGATAACTTTTTCCTTTTCACCTTTTTAGAAGCTTTTCACTCTGCCGCACGCTATCTAAGCCGACTTACTGCTCCCACCTTCCCACTATATAAGCTAAGGGCAGCGTCATTGTAAAGTAGAACATATTATTGAATTTAAGAATTGGCTGAAACACTTCCGGAAGTTGTTGGCTTTTGTGTTCTCCAATCTTGCATTTCCATTTTCCCTAGTGATCCAGGCAAGAGGATCCAAGCATAATATCTAGTATTGCTTGACCTTGTAGTCAAGAGGTGCTAGATCCCATCTCCTTTCCCAGGCATTTTCAAGGGCATTGCCTCACCCCGTAGTGAGGAGGTTCCCTTGGCCGACTTTGTATCTCCTTGTTCTTCCTCTGTTCTTCGTTTCCATTCTTGCTGGAAATCGCCTTCTTTCGAGCTAGATCCTCCGTTGTGATCGGTTATCCCACCGTGATCACATCATGGGCAGACCGAGGTAACAAATAGAACCATGATACAATTGCTTAGGACACTTCTAAAGAAGAACCTGAAACAATGGGAAGAGTTTTTGCCTCATGTTGAGTTTGCTTACAATCGGGCATTTCATACTTCTACATCTTATAGCCCTTTTGAGATTGTGTATGGTTTTAATCCTCCCCCTCTTCAAGAGATTCCGTCCTCGGAATCAAGTCTTCATGTGTACCTTCAAAAGGAGAAAGATCCTTAACATTAAAAAGGGGAGATAATGCCTATACTCTTGACTTGCCTAATGATAAATATGGAGTCCATGCTACTTTTAATGTTAAGGATCTTTCTCCTTTTGAAGGTACACATGAAGACTTGATTCCGAGGACGGAATCTCTTGAAGAGGGGGAGGATGATATGGAGCAGCCCAAGGCAAGGATTCAAGACCCTCTTCAAGGACTTGGAGGACCTATCACAAGAAGCATGGCAAGGAAAGCAAAGGAGACTCTTAACATGCTCATGAGAACTTTTGCAAAGTTTGAGGAGCAAAGTGGAGAACTTCAAGAAGATGAAGGAAAGGCAGCCCATGCCTTCAACTTGGGCCAGCCCAATGCCCAACATGTTGCCCATCTCTTCACCATCACCATTTGGGCTTCCAACACCTCTCAAGCCCAAGTCCATATTGGAGAACTGAGCCCAACTCAATTCAAGGCCCATTCCTTCAACTCTTGGCCCAAGGTCACTCACAACACCTTGGCCCAAGACTTGTCCAAATTGGCACATCCTAACATCAAGGAGGACCTCTCTCAAGGGTGCCCTACACTCCAAGGGTACCCTCCACTCCTAGGGTACCCCACACCCACCGGGTGCCCTCCAAATCAAGTCCACCAACCAAGTACTCAAATTGTTCCAAATGACATGTTGGTGAACTCTTCAAAGTGCCCTAAAAATGTAGGGTACCCTACAAATGAAGGGTACCCCTGCCCTACACAAGACCGAGGTGCCCTACATGTTGAACCGGGCTCCAAAATGGCACTTTTATGATGCAACCATGGATGAATGACTTCCAAACGGCTAGAAACAGCCAAGAGGAGCTAAGAGACGTTGAGAATTAATGGTGGAGCCGTTGGAGAGTTATTGGAGGAGTTATGGAGCATTTGGAGCCTTAATGAGGTGTTTTAAGGCCTTATTTTGCCTTTAACTCTTTCCAAACGTTTTCTTTTCTTATATTCGGTTATTTTACATCATATTAGGCTAGAATAAATCAGATTTAAGCATATAGTCGTTGAGAAATTAGTATTTGCATTGATTTCCTTCATTATACCATTTATGTGGAGGAAATGCCTAGTTTAATAGCCATACTTATTGTGTACTAAAATGAGCCTTCCTTGTACTATAAAAGGAGGCTAGGCACGCCCTTATCATCACAATTCAGAATATCAAACACTTTTGCATACTTGAGAGCATTCTCTTGTTGATCTATCTTCACTTTCCACTCAACTCTTGTCCAAGTTCTTGAGCAAGTTTATTCAAATCCAAGATTGTCTTCTCACTTGAAGAAGAAGGTGTTGGATCCATTTACATCCCCATTTTGGCAACAAAGGCTTGCTTTGTCTTGAACTTTTCAAGTATCAAGAAGGAGGAGTCGCCAAGGCACAAACACCATCTTTGCTTGAACAAAGATTCAAGAGGAGTTGGCGGCCATATCCATTGTTTTCAAAGCTTCCGCAATCTGATTTTCCACCTTTCCTACAAGTGTTCATCCATTGTCAAGCTAGATCAAGTGTGAGGTGTTTTCATCCTTAAGGAAACACATCAATCCCTTAACTTTTCAATTCCGCAACTACATTTTTTTAGATTTCATATTGTGTTATCATCACCTATCTTATTTGTTATTTACATATTCAAGTGTTTTTCAATCTTTTCTATTAAATTCCATCATAGCATATAAAAATACAAAAAGTTACTTACACAATTGTTTGTGATTTGGCAGCAAGTATTTGAACGAAAAAAGAAGGATTTGGCACAACAAAAGCAAGGAAAGAACAAGTTTTGTGATTTCCAAAGCCACCCTAGCCTTGTTCTTTCAAGTTGCGGAGTTGAATCTTCAAAACCGAGCCACTTGCAAATCAACCATTTGCAAAAAGTAACCATCATTTTCTTCAAAGGTTTGAAACTTTCTTGTGGTTTTAAAACTTGTTTTGAGCTGTTTGTTCAAAAGTTTTGAGCTAGAAAGGTTGATAGATCTTTTTAAGAGAATTTTGGTGAGATTGAGTGAAAATGGTTAACACAAGAGAAGATAGTCCCCCACCCGATCTTATGCAAGCTAAAATCTTGGTTGAGTTACAAAAGATGCAGGAACAAATGAATGCTATGAGACTTGATTTTGAGCAAAGGATGGAGAACATGGAGAAGAGACGATCTGACCGAGGCACAAGGTCAAGAGTAGATGATAGCATTCCACCATCAATGCCGGACCTAGAAGATATACATCCACATGGAGATCAAAGACAAAGAGAGAACATGGAACAACAAGCATTTCGACACTTCAAGTTGCAAATTCCATCATTTCATGGTCGAAGCAATCCGGATGAGTATCTTGAATGGGTAAAACGTTGTGAGTTGGTGTTTAATTGTTATGATTACCCAAGTTATCTCAAAGTTAGAGTTGCCATTGTTGAATTTCATGGTTATGCACTAACATGGTGGGAGCAAGAAAACCGTGGAGGTTTAGGTCCACAAACTTGGGATGAATTGAAAGCAAGAATGAAGAGGCGGTTTGTACCACCATACTATGAGCGAGAGTGCTTTCAACGCCTTCAAACTTTGGTTCAAGGTTCCAAAAGTGTTGAAGACTATCACAAAGAGATGGAGGCAGCCCTTCTCAAAGCCAATGTCATTGAAAGAGGTGAGGCAAAAATGTCAAGATTTTTGCAAGGACTTAGGCCTGAAATTGTAAAGACTTTGGAGCTTTGTGAATACAATGACTTTGGAGAGATGGTGCACAAAGCAATCAAGATAGAGAGGCAGCTTAAGAGAAGCACCACCACCACCACCAATCAAAGAGCTAACCCATGGCCAAGAGTACCACAAAGACCACCACCACCTCCACAAAAAGGTACCACTTCCAAACCTTCCACTTCTAATCCTTCCACTTCTCATAATACATCCCAAACCCGCCCCCCATCTAAACCCCTTCATGAGGTTGAATGTTATAAGTGCAAAGGCAAAGGTCAATATGCTCACAATGTCCTAACCCGAAAGTCATGATCTTGAGAGATGGTGAATGGTATAGTGAAGATGAGGATGATGAACCTGAATATGCCATGCAAGAAGAAGATGAGAATCAAGAGTATGATGAAGAGGAGTATGGCCTTCCGGTTGAAGGACACTTGTTGGTAGCAAGGAGAGTGCTACATGTTCAACCAACACCACAAGCTTGTCAAAGGGAGAATCTTTTCCATACAAGAGCCTTCGTTGATGGTAAAGTATGCTCTCTCATTATTGATAGTGGTTCATGTACTAATGTGGCAAGTTCATACATGGTGCAAAAGCTAGGTCTCTTTACTCAAAAGCATCCAAGGCCATATTTGCTACAATGGATGGATGATACCGCCCATGCCAAAGTCATATGCCAAGTTGAAGTGCCCATCAAAATTGGCAAGTATGAAGACAATGTACTTTGTGATGTTGTACCTAAGATGAATGCTGCCCACATCTTGCTTGGAAGACCATGGCAATATGATAAGCAAGCTGTCCACAATGGTGTTTCCAATCAATACACCATCCACCACCTTGGTCGAAAGATCACCCTTATACCATTGTCCCCACAACAAGCTCATGCCGATCAAGTCCACCTGCAAAGTGAGGTTGAGAGCAAGGAAGGTAAACACAAGGGTAAGGATGAGAGAAAATGAAATCCCAAGTGGATTTGCAAGAGTCAAAAGAGTCAAGGGACGGTGAGAGAATATCTAGTGGAAAAATTGAGATTGAGAGAAGACAAGAGGGTTCCATTTCCATGGCTAAAGAGAAACACATTAAAAAGCTCTTTTGGGTCAAAAACATTGTTTTCTTTTTATGCCTAATAATTGTCTTCTAACCCTGGACAAAGAGGAAGAAATTCCTCCATTTTTGACTTCTCTATTGCAGGAATACAAGGAGTTGTTTGATGATCCGGTTGGTTTACCTCCCATAAGAGGCATTGAGCATCAAATTGATTTGGTGCCCGGAATGCCAATTCCAAACCGACCACATTATAGAACCAATCCAGAGGAGGCAAAGGAGATACAAAAGCAAGTGCAAGAACTCCTTGAAAAGGGATACATCCGAGAGAGCCTTTCTCCTTGTGCCGTGCCCGCTTTGTTGGTTCCAAAGAGTGATGGTTCATGGCGGATGTGCATGGATTGCCGCCCAATCAACAAGATCACCATCAAGTATAGACATCCCATTCCACGCCTAGATGACATGCTTGATGAGCTAAGTGGAGCAAAGGTATTTTCTAAGGTAGATCTTAAAAGTGGATATCACCAAATTCGGATGAAAGAAGGTGATGAGTGGAAAACCGCTTTTAAGACTAACATTGGTTTGTATGAATGGCTTGTCATGCCATTTGGACTAACCAATGCACCAAGTACCTTTATGAGATTGATGAACCATGTTTTAAGAGCTTTCATTGGGAAATTTGTGGTTGTTTATTTTGATGACATACTTGTTTATAGCCACACACTTGATGATCATGTTTCACACCTTCGGTTGCTATTTGATACACTTAAGAGTCAAAACTTGTACGCTAATCTTAAAAAGTGTACATTTGCTACTAACCGAATTGTTTTCCTTGGCTATGTTGTTAGTGAAAATGGTTTGAGTGTAGATGAGTCTAAGGTACAAGCTATCAAGGATTGGCCTACACCAACAAGTGTGACCGAGGTAAGGTCCTTTCATGGACTTGCAAGCTTCTACCGACGCTTTGTCAAGGATTTCTCAACCATAGCCGCACCTCTCAATGAGCTTTTGAAGAAAGAAGTGTCATTCCAATGGAGTGAGAAGCAACAAAAGGCTTTTGACACCTTGAAAGAGAGGTTGATTCAAGCACCCGTTCTTTCACTTCCGGACTTTGGTAAGACCTTTGAGGTAGAATGTGATGCTAGTGGCATAGGTATTGGTGCTGTGCTTACACAAGAAGGTAAGCCAATTGCATACTTTAGTGAGAAACTAAGTGGTGGGCCATTGAATTACTCAACATATGACAAAGAACTCTATGCACTTGTTAGAAGTTTAGAGGTATGGTCTCATTACCTTCTTCCTAAAGAGTTTGTCATACATACTGACCACTATTCACTTAAGTATTTGCAAGGACAAGGTAAGCTTTCTAAAAGACATGCTAAATGGATGGAATATGTTGAGTCTTTTCCTTACTTGATTAAGTTTAAGAAAGGTAAAGAAAATATTGTAGCTGATGCATTGTCTAGGAGATATGCTCTTATGAATATGTTAGATTCTAAGATTTTGGGTTTTGAGCAAATGAAGAGTTTGTATGAAGATGATGTTGATTTTGGTTCCATATACAAAGCATGCTTGCAACAAGGTTTTGATAACTATTATATCTTTGATGGTTATCTTTTCAAGACTAACAAGCTTTGTATTCCTAGGGGATCTATTCGAGACCTACTTGTCAAGGAAGCTCATGGAGGAGGACTAATGGGACACTTTGGCCAACTCAAGACAATGGAGACCTTGAAAGAACATTTCTTTTGGCCACACATGAGGAAGGATGTGGACAAGCTTTGTTCACAATGCATCATATGCAAAAAGGCTAAGTCTAAACTTGAGCCTCACGGGTTGTATACTCCACTCCCTACTCCTTCTCTTCCTTGGATAGACATTTCTATGGATTTTGTCACCGGACTTCCTAGAACATCTAGAGGACATGATGCAATTTTTGTGGTAGTAGACCGTTTTTCTAAAATGGCACATTTCATACCATGTCATAAAACGGATGATGCTACACATGTTGCTAACTTGTTTTTCAAAGAGGTTGTCAAATTTCATGGATTGCCAAGAACAATAGTTAGCGATAGAGACTCTAAGTTTCTAAGTCACTTTTGGAAGACATTATGGGCAAAACTTGGAACTAAGCTTTTGTTTTCAACTTCTAGTCACCCACAAACTGATGGGCAGACCGAGGTAACAAATAGAACCATGATACAATTGCTTAGGACACTTCTAAAGAAGAACTTGAAACAATGGGAAGAGTTTTTGCCTCATGTTGAGTTTGCTTACAATCGGGCATTTCATACTTCTACATCTTATAGCCCTTTTGAGATTGTGTATGGTTTTAATCCTTTGACACCATTGGACTTAATTCCTTTACCTTTGAATGATGCAGCTCACAAGAATGGAGAAGCCAAAGCTAAGCAAATGAAGGAATTGCATGAGAAAGTCAAGGAAAGAATAACCAAGCAAAATGAGGCATATGCAAAAAGAGCTAACAAGGGCCGTAAGCAAATCACCTTTGATGTTGGTGATTGGGTTTGGCTCCACTTGAGGAAGGAAAGGTTTCCTCAAGAAAGGAAGAACAAACTTGCACCAAGAGGAGATGGACCATTCCAAATCGTGGCAAAAAGGGGAGATAATGCCTATACTCTTGACTTGCCTAATGATAAATATGGAGTCCATGCTACTTTTAATGTTAAGGATCTTTCTCCTTTTGAAGGTACACATGAAGACTTGATTCCGAGGACGGAATCTCTTGAAGAGGGGGAGGATGATATGGAGCAGCCCAAGGCAAGGATTCAAGACCCTATTCAAGGACTTGGAGGACCTATCACAAGAAGCATGGCAAGGAAAGCAAAGGAGACTCTTAACATGCTCATGAGAACTTTTGCAAAGTTTGAGGAGCAAAGTGGAGAACTTCAAGAAGATGAAGGAAAGGCAGCCCATGCCTTCAACTTGGGCCAGCCCAATGCCCAACATGTTGCCCATCTCTTCACCATCACCATTTGGGCTTCCAACACCTCTCAAGCCCAAGTCCATATTGGAGAACCGAGCCCAACTCAATTCAAGGCCCATTCCTTCAACTCTTGGCCCAAGGTCACTCACAACACCTTGGCCCAAGACTTGTCCAAATTGGCCCATCCTAACATCAAGGAGGACCTCTCTCAAGGGTGCCCTACACTCCAAGGGTACCCTCCACTCCTAGGGTACCCCACACCCACCGGGTGCCCTCCAAATCAAGTCCACCAACCAAGTACTCAAAGTGTTCCAAATGACATGTTGGTGAACTCTTCAAAGTGCCCTAAAATGTAGGGTACCCTACAAATGAAGGGTACCCCTGCCCTACATAAGATCGAGGTGCCCTACATGTTGAACTGGATCTAAATGGCACTTTTATGATGCAACCATGGATGAATGACTTCCAAACGGCTAGAAACAGCCAAGAGGAGCTAAGAGACGTTGAGAATTAATGGTGGAGCCGTTGGAGAGTTATTGGAGGAGTTATGGAGCATTTGGAGCCTTAATGAGGTGTTTTAAGGCCTTATTTTGCCTTTAACTCTTTCCAAACGTTTTCTTTTCTTACATTCGGCTATTTTACATCATATTAGGCTAGAATAAATCAGATTTAAGCATATAGTCGTTGAGAAATTAGTATTTGCATTAATTTCCTTCATTATGCCATTTATATGAAGGAAATGCCTAGTTTAATAGCCATACTTATTGTGTGCTAAAATGAGCCTTCCTTGTACTATAAAAGGAGGCTAGGCACGCCCTTATCATCACAATTCAGAATATCAAACACTTTTGCATACTTGAGAGCATTCTCTTGTTGATCTATCTTCACTTTCCACTCAACTCTTGTCCAAGTTCTTGAGCAAGTTTATTCAAATCCAAGATTGTCTTCTCACTTGAAGAAGAAGGTGTTGGATCCATTTACATCCCCAATTTGGCAACAAAGGCTTGCTTTGTCTTGAACTTTTCAAGTATCAAGAAGGAGGAGTCGCCAAGGCACAAACACCATCTTTGCTTGAACAAAGATTCAAGAGGAGTTGGCGGCCATATCCATTGTTTTCAAAGCTTCCGCAATCTGATTTTCCACCTTTCCTACAAGTGTTCATCCATTGTCAAGCTAGATCAAGTGTGAGGTGTTTTCATCCTTAAGGAAACACATCATGAGGAGAGCCATCATCATACCGCCATCCCCATCAACCTCCTTCATCAAGCTAGATCTACCCTCGGAGAATCTCACCCTACCTCTGAGAGATTCATATCACCCTTGGAGTCTTGAGCATAAGCGTTCTTGAAGAAGGGAGCAGCCCAGCCTTAAGCGCGCGGACACTTGGCGAAGGAGAAGGCCTCAGCCAAGGGCAACTCCGCGAAGGCGCCCAGCGAAGGCATTCTAGCGAAGGCTCCTAGCGAAGGCCTTCACGTGACCTCCAGCTTCGCCGATTGACCGACCAAACTCGACACAAGGTGTCCTTTCTCCGCCGATACTTGGAAAGACAAACAACCACTTTGCACAAAAGACATCTGGACACTTTTAGGCTAGCCTTACCTTTTTACCTTTTTGGAAGCTTTTCACTCTGTAAGCGTGCAAAAGTACTTTATACTTTCTGCACGCATGCACATTCGAAATACTCCTTTACTTCTTCCATTTCACTTCACTATATAAGCTAAGTGGCAGTCACCATTGTAACCTAGAACATATTATTGAATTTAAGCAATTCGGCTGAAACACTCCCGGGGAGTCATCGGCTTTTGTGTTCTCTATTCTTGCATTTCCACTTCCCTAGTGATCCAGGCAAGAGGATCCAAGCATAATATCTAGTATTGCTTGACCTTGTAGTCAAGATGATATGATCCTGAGGGGCCTCAAATCACCCCGGGCTATCTTTTGGAAAAGTGAAGCGGATCTGTACTCATCAAGAGCTGGAGCAATGGATTTCATATTGAAGCCCTTTTCAAGAGGAGAAAAATGGCTTTTGAATCACCTCAATCGGAGTTCCATAGCTCAAGTTATTCAGAAAACAGTGAAGTTCCACTTTGGCGAAGGCATTTTGGCGGAGGCACCTTGGCGGAGGCACTTTGGCGAAGGCACTTCCGCGAAGGCACTTTGGCGAAGGCACTTTGGTGAAGGCACTTCCAATAATTCAGCCGACCACTCCCAACCACTCCCGTCCCATCAGGAACACTCCCTCCTTTCACGCTGACACTTGGGAGTATTATATTACTTAGCTTTTACCTTTTCACCTTTTTAGATAACATGCATGCAAAAGCACTGTACGCTTTATGGCATGCATGCACATATGTAAGAGTCTGTTCCCTTTCCCTTCTCTATAAAAGGAACAATAGACTCCTAGAATAAGCAGAACCAATTTTAAAGAAAAGCTTGAGAAGGAAAATTCCTCAAGCCCTTTATGGGTTCTCAAATCTTGCTTCGCCAATCATAGTGATCCATTGCAAGAGGATCCAATATAATACCTTGCATTGCCTCACCTCGTAGTGAGGAGGTTCTCGGTTCCATCTCCTTCTCAAAATCTTGCTTCGCCAATCATAGTGATCCATTGCAAGAGGATCCAATATAATACCTTGCATTGCCTCACCTCGTAGTGAGGAGGTTCTCGGTTCCATCTCCCTCCCCAGGCGTTTTCAAGGGCATTGCCTCACCTCGTAGTGCGGAGGTTCCCTTGGCCGACTTTGTTTCCTTGTTCCTCCTCTGTTCTTCGTTTCCATTCTTGCTGGAAACCGCCTCCTTCAAGCTAGATCCGAACGCGTGATCACTTACTCCTCCCGTGATCACATCACAAGAGGTGCTAGATCCCATCTCATTTCCCAGGCGTTTTCAAGGGCATTGCCTCACCTCGTAGTGAGGAGGTTCCCTTGGCCGACTCTGTCTTCTTCGTGTTCTTCCTCTGTTTCGTTTCCATCTTCTGGAAACCTGCCTCTACCAAGCTAGATCCGAGCTCGTGATCACACCCTCCTTCTCGTGATCACATCAATGCCAGACCTAGAAGATATTCATCCACATGGAGATCAAAGACAAAGAGAGAACATGGAACAACAAGCATTTCGACACCTCAAGTTGCAAATTCCATCATTTCATGGTCGAAGCAATCCAGATGAGTATCTTGAATGGGTAAAACGTTGTGAGTTGGTGTTTAATTGTTATGATTACCCAAGTTATCTCAAAGTTAGAGTTGCCATTGTTGAATTTCATGGTTATGCACTAACATGGTGGGAGCAAGAAAACCGTGGAGGTTTAGGTCTACAAACTTGGGATGAATTGAAAGCAAGAATGAAGAGGCGGTTTGTACCACCATACTATGAGCGAGAGTGCTTTCAACGCCTTCAAACTTTGGTTCAAGGTTCCAAAAGTGTTGAAGACTATCACAAAGAGATGGAGGCAGCCCTTCTCAAAGCCAATGTCATTGAAAGAGGTGAGGCAAAAATGTCAAGATTTTTGCAAGGACTTAGGCCTGAAATTGTAAAGACTTTGGAGCTTTGTGAATACAATGACTTTGGAGAGATGGTGCACAAAGCAATCAAGATAGAGAGGCAGCTTAAGAGAAGCACCACCACCACCACCACCAATCAAAGAGCTAACCCATGGCCAAGAGTACCACAAAGACCACCACCACCTCCACAAAAGGTACCACTTCCAAACCTTCCACTTCTACTCCTTCCACTTCTCATAATACATCCCAAACCCGCCCCATCTAAACCACTTCATGAGGTTGAATGTTATAAGTGCAAAGGCAAAGGTCACTATGCTCACAATGTCCTAACCCGAAAGTCATGATCTTGAGAGATGGTGAATGGTATAGTGTGATGTGATCATGGGATCCCCAAGCAACAACAAAATGTCCCCGACGAAGAGGCGGCGAATGAAGCTCGGAGCAACCACGTGGCAAGGAGGTTCATAGGCTCAGCAGCTGATCCATGGTTCAGCGATCACCCGACCAGAGAAGGCAACGCCTCTATGCGAGGACTCCTCAAAAGGCCTCAAGGCAAAGGCAAGGCTTCTTCAAGCGAAGACATCCGGGCAATGGCGAAGCCCCTCAGGCGAAGCCATTCCTGAGGAACCTCAAGGCAGACTGGACTTCATCATGCGAAGGCACCCAGGCGTTGGCGAGGCCCTTTCGCAAAGCCGCCCCTGTGCAGCCTCAAGGCGAGGGCTAGGCTTCTTAAACAAAGGCATCTCGGTGATGGCAAGGCCCTCAAGCGAAGCCATTTCTGAGAAGCCTCACGGTGAAGCCCTCAAGCAAGAATCTCCGAAGTAAAGACTTCAAAGTGAAGGTAAAGCCTTCTTCACGAAGCCCCCAAGAGAAGGCGAGGCCTTTTGGCGAAGCCATCTCTGCAAGCTTCCAAGTGAAGGCGAAGCCTTCGGGCGAGGCCTTCCCGCTCAGCGGCGCGGCGAAGCCACCTATGCTCAATAATGCCGCCGACCATCTCCAACCACTTCCATCCCATCCGGAACACTCCCTCCTTTCTCGCTGACACTAGGGAGTATTATATTACTTAGTTTTTACCATTTTACCTTTTTTAGGATGGCATGCATGTTAAAGCACTTTATGCTTTTGGCATGCATGCACATATGTCAGACTGTTCCCTTCTCTCCCATAAAAGGGACAGCAGATTCTTTTTGTAAGGTAGAACATATGTAAAGCTTAAGAAGGACAATTCCTTAAGCCCGGTTCTCACCCCCCCCTGCTATCTTCCGCCATCCCCCTTGATAGATTAATATCATCAAGTTTAATATCTAGTATTGCTTAATCTCGTAGTTAAGAGGTGCTAGATCTTCCATCCTCCCTGTGCTTATCGCAGATATTGCCCAACCTCGTAGTTGGGAGGTGTCTGTGGCCGTCTCTATCCTTCTTTGTTCAATCGACTCCACCGAGCTAGATCTGCGCTTCCGTACGGTCTCGTGGATTCGCGTCAAGCGTACCCGTGATCGTATCAAGTGGTATCAGAGCCAGATCGCTTGCTGGAGTTGTTGTGATTTCTTCAAGGTTAAACCCCTTTAACTTCTACTTGAAGAAAGATTTATCTTTGCGTATTTTATAACCGTGTTATATTCTGTCCATTTTCTGAAAAACCCCTATCCGTTTTATTTCAGTTTATCTGTTGTGTTGTTTCTGTGTTAGAAGTTGTTGTTGTGTTAGCAACTTCATTAATCAAAAAGTCAAAAAAAAAAAAAAAGAAGGAGAAAGAAGAAGAGAAACAGAGAAGAAGAAGAAAAAGAAAAGAACGCAGTTGCGGGTTTTATCGCAAATCTCAGTTTTGATTCAAGACCGCAACGTGCGAAGTCTTTAAGCTCAAAAGAGTGAGGTCTTAGTTGCAAAGTGAAAAGGAAGTGGTGTACCAAAGATTGGTTGTTTAAAGCATTGAAAGAAATCAAATCTGTGTTCTTATTATTCTTGGTGTTCATATGAGTGTTCATACAAGTTCATACCAAAACTCATATGAATAGTGACCTTGATCGAAATTTGATTTCAAATTGAGCCAAAAAGGTGTTTGTGCGCCAAAACCTCATTTCAGATCCTCTTGTATATCTGCTGCCAGAGAACCACCCCCAATTTACCATAGTTAGCTTCAAGTAACTAGCACTTCATTTCTAAATGATTTTTGCATGCTAGACGTTATCTTGTGGTAATCATTTCGGGTTTGGCACTAAGAGCAAGCTGTGAGAGCTACGAGCAAGAGGAGAGAGGAAAAATCGAGTGTGACCCCTCGCGAAAGGGCAGACCCCTTCACGAAAGGAGAGACTTAAACACGTGAGCGTGAGCGGGACTAACTTTATTGTTTACATGTTCAGGCGAATTCATGGCGGAAGAAGACTTCCATTTCATCGGGTTTCATCCCTTGACAAAGAGATGCAAACTTGAAGAGAACTTATGGCATTGGATGGAGAAATTGGAATACCACTTTTGGAATTACCAATTTCATGGTGAAGAAAGATTAACCTTTGCCATAAGGTGCCTAAAAGGAGAAGCCCAGAGATGGCATCGCCAAGAGCTCGCCCAACTAAAACAATATGGCGAACCCCCATTCGGACGTGGAGTAAATTGAAGAGGTTGTTATGGCAAAGGTATGGTTCCCCACAAGAGGAGCCACCCTCGCCATACTACCAAACGAGGCCCCCATCGCGCCTTACGCCTAGCAACTCCACCCGACTCCGCCACCAAAATCCACTCGAAGGGTCTTCGCCCCAAAGCGAACCAACTTCCTCCCATGAGAGGAGGCGGGGACCCCCATCGCCACAAACTCCCTTGGCTGAGCCGCGCAACCCACCGCCCAATGCTTGCGCAGCCCAAGTCCACACCCCAAATCCAAACCCTCCCCAAGATCCAACTGAAGAAACTCTCTCTCAACTGATTGAAAGACTCAAGAATGAGTACATCGAGTATGAGAGAGAGAGAAAGAAAAGAAAAGAGAGAAGAAAGGAAAGGGCTCTCCAAAGCCAACTGAGTGAAAAGAAAGACTCACCCGGGCCTTCAACCA
Source organism: Stellera chamaejasme (assembly GCA_024586325.1). Taxonomy (NCBI): domain Eukaryota; kingdom Viridiplantae; phylum Streptophyta; class Magnoliopsida; order Malvales; family Thymelaeaceae; genus Stellera; species Stellera chamaejasme. The sequence continues at coordinate 26,320,878 of CM044981.1, forward strand.
AACTCAAAGAAGAACTACTAACATCTTCTCAATCCTGTTGTTCTTCTTTGGTTGTGCGAAAAATGAAGGGCCGCGGATGCGCTAAGAGTTGAAGAAAGCGAAAGCGCCACGGCTTTGGAAGAAGGAAGAGCCCCCTTGGGAGTTCCAGCAGAGCCCACACTTGAGGAGGAGGCCCCACCCTTACTAGGAGACAAGAAAATATGCGAAAAGGACCTATACTTCCCTAACCTGGGAAAAGGTAACTTGACTCTTTCTCTTAGCAATGAAAGGTATGCGCCTAAGTGCGAACCCCTGGCTTCCTTAAGTTTAAATGAAACAAACATGGGTGTTGAACCTAAAAACATGCATCTTCTCGTTTCTGAGGTAAAGAGAAAGGGCGGAATGTCCATCTCTGAATCTCTTATTTATGCTAAGGCTAGTCTTTGCGATACACGCGAAGGCGTTTCTTTTATGACTAGCTTAGCCTTTTCTTCTTTGTCTTGGGAAGCACATGTGCATGTGGATTGCGAAGACAACGCTTCCCTTGACCCACCCCCTATCCATGAACAAAGGTCTACACTTTTTAGACCGCATGCATTCCTCGAGTATAAATTCATTGTTAATTGCATACAATACTCTAGGAAGCATGTCATGAATTTTTATCGACTTTTGTTCATGATTACGATGCATATTGGAGTTATTATGCTCCCCCATTAATATGCATCACCCCCGCGACCCCCAGTCTCCATTGATGAGCTTTATTCACTAACCCCTAATGTTCTCGCAAAGTTTGTTGTGCTTGTTTCGCTTGTAGGAATCTCTTCCTTAAGATTCGAGGACGAATCTTTTTAAGGGGGAGGGAATGATGTGATCATGGGATCCCCAAGCAACAACAAAATGTCCCAGACGAAGAGGCAGGCGAATGAAGCTCGGAGCAACCACGTGGCAAGGAGGTTCATAGGCTCAGGCAGCCTGATCCATGGTTCAGGCGATCACCTGACCAGGAGAAGGCAACGCCTCTATGCGAGGACTCCTCAAAAGGCCTCAAGGCAAAGGCAAGGCTTCTTCAAGCGAAGACATCCGGCAATGTCGAAGCCCTCAGCGAAGCCATTCCCGAGGAACCTCAAGGCAGATCGACTTCATCATGCGAAGGCACCCGGGCGTTGGCGAGGCCTTTTCGCAAAGCCGCCCCTGTACAGCCTCAAGGCGAGGGCTAGGCTTCTTAAACAAAGGCATCTCGGTGATGGCAAGGCCCTCAAGCGAAGCCATTTCTGAGAAGCCTCACGGTGAAGCCCTCAAGCAAGAATCTCCGAAGTAAAGACTTCAAAGTGAAGGTAAAGCCTTCTTCACGAAGCCCCCAAGAGAAGGCGAGGCCTTTTTGGCGAAGCCATCTCTGCGAAGCTTCCAAGTGAAGGCGAAGCCTTCAGTGCGAGGCCTTCCCGTTCAGGCGAAGCGCTGAAGCGAAGCCACCTATGCTCAATAATGCCGCCGACCATCTCCAACCACTTCCATCCCATCTGGAACACTCCCTCCTTTCTCGCTGACACTAGGGAGTATTATATTACTTAGTTTTTACCATTTTACCTTTTTAGGATGGCATGCATGTTAAAGCACTTTATGCTTTTGGCATGCATGCACATGTGTCGACTGTTCCCTTCTCTCCCATAAAAGGGACAGCAGATTCTTTTTGTAAGGTAGAACATATGTAAAGCTTAAGAAGGACAATTCCTTAAGCCCGGTTCTCACCCCCCCCTGCTATCTTCCGCCATCCCCCTTGATAGATTAATATCATCAAGTTTAATATCTAGTATTGCTTAATCTCGTAGTTAATAGGTGCTAGATCTTCCATCCTACCCAGGCTTATCGCAGATATTGCCCAACCTCGTAGTTGGGAGGTGTCGTGGCCGTCTCTATCCTTCTTTGTTCAATCGACTCCACCGAGCTAGATCTGCGCTCCGACTCCGCACGGTCTCGTGGATTCGCGTCAAGCGTACCGTGATCGTATCAAGAAGCCACCATCTGGGCACCGGCGAGGCCCCAAGGCAAGTCCGTGCTCGCAAGGCTCTTGGCGCACCCATGCCCCCTTGGCAAACCCTTGGCCTTTGGCGAGGCCCTGCCCCAAGGGCGAACTCGTGACCATTGGCGAGCCCATTTGATGTGGACATCAGCCCCATTTTTGTGACAAGGCGTAACCTTTCCACTGGAGGGTCTAAAGGGCCCTTGGCGAAGGCTCAGAAGAGGAGGAAGCCACATTCTGGGCACTGGCGAGGCCCTAAGACAAGTCCGTACTCGCAAGGCGCGTGGTGCACCTATGTCCCTTTGGCGGACTCTTGGCCTTTGGCGAGTCCATGCTCCAACGGCGAGTCCGTGGTCACTGGCGAGTCCATTGACCCTGGCGAACTCGTGGTCCTCTTGGACGAACTCAAGGTCATTTGCGAATCCATGGCTCTTTCCGACCCCGTGGTCATTGACGAAGGCCCTGCACCTCATTTCCAGAAGCAAGCGAAGCCCTTCCAAAAGACAAGTGAAGCCTGTGTGTTCGCCAAGCGAAAAGGTCTCCATACACAAGTCGGGCGAACCCTTCAACTTGTGCAGAGGCCCTCTTCTTCCCTTTTCCCGCCGAAAGCAATTCATGGGAAATTGGGAGCCGCAAAAGCAGGTAGCCTACAATGTCAAATCACCTGCCACCCCACGCTTTGCCTACCATATTTCGAGGAAGATGTTCCCTTGGCAAATCATTCTTTATTCTTTCCTTCTTTCTTCTTTTTTCCTTCTATAAAAGGAAGTCTGTAACCTAAGTATTCGGTAGAACCCATATATTGAGAGAATTCATATATTGTAAGAACACGGTTTGTTCTTCTTGGGGTCTCAAATCTTGCTCCATCAATCCTTTAGTGATCCATGCGAGAGGATCCAATATAATACCTAGCATTGTCTCGATCTAGTAATCGAAGGTTCTAGGTTCCATTTTCCTTTCCTGGCATTTTCAAGGGCATTGCCTCACCTCGTAGTGCGGAGGTTCCCTTGGCCGACTTTGTTTCCTTTGTGTTCTTCCCTGTTTCGTTTCCATTCTTGCTGGAAACCGCCTCCTTCGAGCTAGATCCGAGCTCGTGACCGTTCACTCCTCGTAACCACTTCACTGGGTTCGGAGCGTGACCGTGATCACATCAGTTGGTATCAGAGCCAAAGCGCTTGTCGGAGGTATCTTACCGTATCAGTTGTTTACTTTCTTCAAGATAAAACCTTTGCTGTTCTTTCGAAAACTTGAAGAAAAGTTATCGGTTAATGATCTCTTGAGAGAAGCCGAATATTTGTTACCCTTGTTGAAAAGTTCTTAAAGGTTCATAAATCTGTGAGTTATTTCGGATTGAAAAGAAAAAGAGTTTTCCTGTGTGCAAAAGAACAAGAGTTTACAGAAAAGAAATATTCAAACCAGTTCATAATTTCTGGGAAAAGTTCTAAGTGTTCTTGAAGAGTTCATCACGAAACTCAAGTGAACGGTGCTCACAGATCGAAAATAATTTCGAAACCTGAACTTCTTGTGTTTGTATTTGTGAAAAGCCTTTTCTATCTCACTCCCAACTTCTTTCAACCACCGACCAACCTCAAGACCCTAGTTCCAAGTAACTAGAGCTTTGTGCGTTGCTTATTTCGGATATTGCTAAGATTTTATTGGAAACTCCTTGTGTGTTTGCATTTGATCTTAATCGAGATTGGTGGTAAGTTTTGAGGCTTGAAAGAACCGTTGTGTTCTAAAACACGAGAGAAGAGTATAAACACTCAGGGAGAATGGTAAGGCATCACAGTATTGTTCACATGTGCGTAACTTGAGTCTCATGGAGTATGTGGAAGAAGACTACTACCCGGAATCGGATCCTTGTTTCCAAGATTCGACTTCGGGCGGAGGAAACCCTCGACCATACATACTCGGGAACTATTCAGAGTACCCCTTGGCCAAGAAACCTGGCCCGAACCAACCCCATCCTCTCGAATTGCGCCTTCCAAACCTTGCTGCATATGAGTATTACTCAGGGTCAGAGCCTGAACAATTGGTGGCGAACCCTTGCCATCGCCAAGATACACCCCCTCGCTATCGCTACCCCTCACACTCGTATTACTTCCCCATTTTGTCGTATCCTAGCTGTACGACGTCCAGCTGTGAGCAACCTCTCAATCGCGGTGCCCCATCCACCAACCGAAAGCCAACGAGGATCCCCACCCCCAAGTTTGCTTCGTCGCGACAATCACCCTCTGACCAACAGGGCGAAGCAACACCAGAAGTGCTTCAAAGACCCAGCCCCTCCACCATCATTGATGAGATAAAACAACTTGTACTTATGGTCCAGGACCAGATGTTACAAGGACACATGGAGGAAGCTGCAATCGGTGGAAAGGTTGAGAGGAAAACAACCGAGGGAAAAGAAGAAATTACGAGGGAAGAGAAAGGAAAGAAAAGATCTCTTCCACGCCAAAAGAGTGAGGAGAGTGAAACACCCAAGCTTTCAACCGAGATCAATGAAGGGCTAACGCTTAAATCCTCTAATGATTGTTGTTCTTCTTTGATTATTCCAGGAATCGATGATAAAGAAACTTTGGGTTGTTTGCAAGAGGAAGAAGAAGTCCCGGTTACAGAGCCGGAGCCTGCCTCCCCTAACTTGGGGAGAGGTAACATCTCGTTTCATCCTAGTGATGAAACTTTGAAATTGTATGATCATGACATGATTTGTGTCAGGACTGATATGTGCATACCTACTTTAGCTAGGAAGCACTCATGCATTTGTAATATGCCTATTGATGAAACCATGATCATACCATGCGCTGAATTGAATGACCCCACCCTGGCCTATGCCAAGAAAATTAATGGGTTGAACATGTTGCGAAGGGTCGGAAAACTTGCTAGGGTAAGACTTGTACATGACCCCGGCACATGTAGAAATAATTTGCTTGAAACTGAGCATGTAGAAATTGCATGCTATTTGGTTAAATTTATTTTCAGCCAACAAGAAAGCTTTTGGCATAAGGCACTGGTGTGCTTTCATGGCACCGGAGCAAGAAAGAGCGGATTGTTCATCTTGCCCCAACTTAGTGTCTCCTTGTTTGCTACCCATGAGCTAGGTACCATATGTTTTGAGTATAAGAATGCGCATCACCTAGCCATGTATGTAATCAACCGCGGGCTCCCCCACATTATGCCCCTTTGTCTAAATGATTGGAAGTATATCATAAATTCATTTAGACTTTTGTCGCTGCACATAATACATTTTAGGATCCTTAGAATCCAATTTTTGATGTGGGCACACCCACTTGATTTTAGTTCACTAACCCTTGATATCTCTTCAAGTTTGTTGTGGTGTCTTAAGATTTGTAGGGACAATCTCCTTATGAATCCGAGGACGGATTCTTCTGAAGAGGGAGGGTATGATGTGGACATCAGCCCCATTTTTGTGATAAAGGGGAACCATTCATCCAGAGGGTCTAAAGGGCCCTTGGCGAAGGCTCAGAAAAGGAGGAAGCCACACTCTGGGCACCGGCGAGGCCCCAAGGCAAGTCCGTGGTCGCAATGTTCTTGGCGCACCCATACCCCATTGGCGAACCCTTGGCCTTTGGCGAGGCCATGCCCCAACGGCGAACCCGTGGCTATTGGCGAGCCCATTGACCCTGGCGAACCCATGGTCCTTTTGGGCGAACTCAAGGCCATTTGCGAAGCCATGGCTCTTTGCGACCCCATGGTCGTTGGCGAAGACCCTGTGCCTCATTTCCAGAAGCAAGCGAAGCCCAGGTGTTCGCCAAGAAGAAGCCTCCATACACAAGTCAGGCGAACCCTTCCACTTGTACAGAAGCCCTCTTCTTCCCTTTTCCCGCCAAATGCAATTCCTGGGGAATTGGGAGCCGCAAAAGCAGGTAGCCTACAATGTCAAATCACCTGCCACCCCACGCTTTGCCTACCATATTTCGAGGAAGATGTTCCCTTAGTAAAATCATTCTTTATTCTTTCCTTCTTTCTTTTCCTTCTATAAAAGGAAGTCAGAACCTAAGTATTCGGTAGAACCCATATATTGAGAGAATTCATATATTGTAAGAACACGGTTTGTTCTTCTTGGGGTCTCAAATCTTGCTCCATCAATCCTTTAGTGATCCATGCGAGAGGATCCAATATAATACCTAGCATTGTCTGATCTAGTAATCAGAAGGTTCTAGGTTCCATTTTCCTTTCCTGCATTTTCAAGGGCATTGCCTCACCTCGTAGTGCGGAGGTTCCCTTGGCCGACTTTGTTTCCTTTGTGTTCTTCCCTGTCCCGCGAAATGGTCCTTCTCGGGTACCCGTGCCTCATTTCCAAAGGCGAAGCCCTGTGTTGGGAGGCCTCCATATGCAAGCGCGAACCCTTCGGCTTGTGCAGAGGCCCTCTCCTTCCCATTTCCCGCCTACAACTCCTGGGAATTGGGAGCCGCTGTCACCTGTCATTTCGCCCGCCACCTCTCATTTCGCCTACCATAGATCCAGGAAGTTGGTTCCCTTGTCAAGTCACTCATCACTTCCCTTCACCATTTTCCTTCTATATAAGGAAGCATGTAACCATTGTAATACCTAGAACATATTTATAAGAAATCAGAAATTCTCCAAGTGAGGTTTTGGCTTTCTTGTTCTCATTTCTTGCCTTCCATCTCCTTAAGTGATCCACGCAAGAGGATCCAACATAATATCTAGTATTGTTTGAACTTGTATTCAAAAGGTGCTAGATCCCGCTTCCTTTCCCAGGCATTTTCAAGGGCATTGCCTCACCTCGTAGTGAGGAGGTTCCCTTGGCCGACTTTGTGTTCTTCGTTCCCTCCTCTGTTTATCATTCCACTTCGCTGGAAACCGCCTCCATCGAGCTAGATCCGAGCTCGTGATCATACAACCCTACTGTGATCACATCAGTTGGTATCAGAGCCAAATTGCTTGTTGGAGGTATTTGTGTTGTTTGATTGTTTTCTTCAAGTAAAACCATTTCCTTCTTTCTTACACTTGAAGAAAAACGTTTTTGTTGTTGTTTATGAGAAAACCGAATTGTGTTTGTGTTTGGTTCATGTGACTAGAGTAAAAGTTCATGTGTGGTGAATAGTGTTCTTGAAAAGTTCATGAGAAAGGGAGTAATTTCGGATTTGGAAGTGGAAAAGTGTTGTATTGTGTGAAAAAGTGCAAAAGAAAGGTTGTGAAGAAAGAGAAAATGATGAACAAGTTCATGTGTTCTTGAGTGTTCTTGGTGTTCTTGAGATGTTCATATGAAGTTCATACCAAACTCATATAAATAGTACTTTTGATCCAAAATTTGTTGATGAACTTGAAGAAAACGTGTTTGTGATTGCAAAAGCCCCTTTCTAAACTCTCTACCCTACTTCTTTCAACCACCATCCACCTTAAATCAGTCCAAAGCTAGTTTCAAGTAACTAGTTATCTTTCTTGAATTGCAAGTTTCGATTTTCACTAGAAATTATTGCTTGTTCCTACTTGTGTGTTTGCATTTGATCTAAAAGTTGAGTGTGTTCAAGTTAAGAGAACTTGTGAAAGCCTTTGTGTGGAGAAGGCAAGAGTGAAACCGAGTGTGTCCCTAATCACAAATGAGAGACCAACCAAACACGTGAGGAAATGAGTGGTACTAACACTATTGTTTAAGTGTGTAGGTATACAATGAAGCCAACCCTTAAGTTTCGAGGGGATGATGACCCTTTCGGGTTTGAATCATGGGAACACCATCTTGAGGCATTCTTTGCCAAAATTGGTGCTAATGAATTTGAGAAGCTTGACAAAGCTATTAAGATGCTAACTGAATACGCCACAAAGAGGAGCAATCGAGGGTTAGGGTTCATACCATCTTGGGACCGTTTGAAAAGTGTGATGAGGCGGCGGTATGGCACCCAAACCACCCTAGCACACTTGGCCCCAACCCCTACCCATTGGTCGAGACCTCCCACCACTCATAGCTCATCTTGGGGTCCCACATACCACTCCACTGTAACACCCGAAAGGAATGCCACACCTTCAAGTGCCTACTCAACCCCTTCTCCAAGTGTGAGCCAGAATCCTCCCTGTGAGCCAATCCATTTTGGTGACATCACTCGGAAACTTAGAGAAGATTTCAAGGAGCTGAGAAATGAATTTTCAAAATTTGAAGAGCTCGTGAAAGAATGGTGATGTGTTTCCTTAAGGATGAAAACACCTCACACTTGATCTAGCTTGACAATGGATGAACACTTGTAGGAAAGGTGGAAAATCAGATTGCGGAAGCTTTGAAAACAATGGATATGGCCGCCAACTCCTCTTGAATCTTTGTTCAAGCAAAGATGGTGTTTTTGCCTTGGCGACTCCTCCTTCTTGATACTTGAAAAGTTCAAGACAAAGCAAGCCTTTGTTGCCAAAATGGGGATGTAAATGGATCCAACACCTTCTTCTTCAAGTGAGAAGACAATCTTGGATTTGAATAAACTTGCTCAAGAACTTGGACAAGAGTTGAGTGGAAAGTGAAGATAGATCAACAAGAGAATGCTCTCAAGTATGCAAAAGTGTTTGATATTCTGAATTGTGATGATAAGGGCGTGCCTAGCCTCCTTTTATAGTACAAGGAAGGCTCATTTTAGCACACAATAAGTATGGCTATTAAACTAGGCATTTCCTCCACATAAATGGTATAATGAAGGAAATCAATGCAAATACTAATTTCTCAACGACTATATGCTTAAATCTGATTTATTCTAGCCTAATATGATGTAAAATAGCCGAATGTAAGAAAAGAAAACGTTTGGAAAGAGTTAAAGGCAAAATAAGGCCTTAAAACACCTCATTAAGGCTCCAAATGCTCCATAACTCCTCCAATAACTCTCCAACGGCTCCACCATTAATTCTCAACGTCTCTTAGCTCCTCTTGGCTGTTTCTAGCCGTTTGGAAGTCATTCATCCATGGTTGCATCATAAAAGTGCCATTTAGGAGCCCGGTCAACATGTAGGGCACCTCGGTCTTGTGTAGGGCAGGGGTACCCTTCATTTGTAGGGTACCCTACATTTTTAGGGCACTTTGAAGAGTTCACCAACATGTCATTTGGAACACTTTGAGTACTTGGTTGGTGGACTTGATTTGGAGGGCACTGGGTGGGTGTGGGGTACCCTAGGAGTGGAGGGTACCCTTGGAGTATAGGACACCCTTGAGAAAGGTCCTCCTTGGTATTAGGATGGGCCAATTTGGACATGTCTTGGGCCAAGGTGTTGTGAGTGACCTTGGGCCAAGAGTTGAAGGAATGGGCCTTGAATTGAGTTGGGCTCGGTTCTCCAATATGGACTTGGGCTTGAGAGGTGTTGGGAGCCCAAATGGTGATGGTGAAGAGATGGGCAACATGTTGGGCATTGGGCTGGCCCAAGTTGAAGGCATGGGCTGCCTTTCCTTCATCTTCTTGAAGTTCTCCACTTTGCTCCTCAAACTTTGCAAAAGTTCTCATGAGCATGTTAAGAGTCTCCTTTGCTTTCCTTGCCATGCTTCTTGTGATAGGTCCTCCAAGTCCTTGAAGAGGGTCTTGAATCCTTATCTTGGGCTGCTCCATATCATCCCTTTCTTTCCTCAAGTGAAGCCAAACCCAATCACCAACATCAAAGGTGATTTGCTTGCGGCCCTTGTTAGCTCTTTTTGCATATGCCTCATTTTGCTTGGTTATTCTTTCCTTGACTTTCTCATGCAATTCCTTCATTTGCTTAGCTTTGGCTTCTCCATTCTTGTGAGCTGCATCATTTAAAGGTAAAGGAATTAAGTCCAATGGTGTCAAAGGATTAAAACCATACACAATCTCAAAAGGGCTATAAGATGTAGAAGTATGAAATGCCCGATTGTAAGCAAACTCAACATGAGGCAAAAACTCTTCCCATTGTTTCAAGTTCTTCTTTAGAAGTGTCCTAAGCAATTGTATCATGGTTCTATTTGTTACCTCGGTCTGCCCATCAGTTTGTGGGTGACTAGAAGTTGAAAACAAAAGCTTAGTTCCAAGTTTTGCCCATAATGTCTTCCAAAAGTGACTTAGAAACTTAGAGTCTCTATCGCTAACTATTGTTCTTGGCAATCCATGAAATTTGACAACCTCTTTGAAAAACAAGTTAGCAACATGTGTAGCATCATCCGTTTTATGACATGGTATGAAATGTGCCATTTTAGAAAAACGGTCTACTACCACAAAAATTGCATCATGTCCTCTAGATGTTCTAGGAAGTCCAGTGACAAAATCCATAGAAATGTCTATCCAAGGAAGAGAAGGAGTAGGGAGTGGAGTATACAACCCGTGAGGCTCAAGTTTAGACTTAGCCTTTTTGCATGTGATGCATTGTGAACAAAGCTTGTCCACATCCTTCCTCATGTGTGGCCAAAAGAAATGCTCTTTCAAGGTCTCCATTGTCTTGAGTTGGCCAAAGTGTCCCATTAGTCCTCCTCCATGAGCTTCCTTGACAAGTAGGTCTCGAATAGATCCCCTAGGAATACAAAGCTTGTTAGTCTTGAAAAGATAACCATCAAAGATATAATAGTTATCAAAACCTTGTTGCAAGCATGCTTTGTATATGGAACCAAAATCAACATCATCTTCATACAAACTCTTCATATGCTCAAAACCCAAAATCTTAGAATCTAGCATATTCATAAGAGCATATCTCCTAGACAATGCATCAGCTACAATATTTTCTTTACCTTTCTTAAACTTAATCAAGTAAGGAAAAGACTCAACATATTCCATCCATTTAGCATGTCTTTTAGAAAGTTTACCTTGTCCTTGCAAATACTTAAGTGAATAGTGGTCAGTATGTATGACAAACTCTTTAGGAAGAAGGTAATGAGACCATACCTCTAAACTTCTAACAAGTGCATAGAGTTCTTTGTCATATGTTGAATAATTCAATGGCCCACCACTTAGTTTCTCACTAAAGTATGCAATTGGCTTACCTTCTTGTGTGAGCACGGCACCAATACCTATGCCACTAGCATCACATTCTACCTCAAAGGTCTTACCAAAGTCCGGAAGTGAAAGAACGGGTGCTTGAATCAACCTCTCTTTCAAGGTGTCAAAAGCCTTTTGTTGCTTCTCACTCCATTGGAATGGAACTTCTTTCTTCAAAAGCTCATTGAGAGGTGCGGCTATGGTTGAGAAATCCTTGACAAAGCGTCGGTAGAAGCTTGCAAGTCCATGAAAGGACCTTACCTCGGTCACACTTGTTGGTGTAGGCCAATCCTTGATAGCTTGTACCTTGGACTCATCTACACTCAAACCATTTTCACTAACAACATAGCCAAGGAAAACAATTCGGTTAGTAGCAAATGTACACTTTTTAAGATTAGCGTACAACTTTTGACTCTTAAGTGTATCAAATAGCAACCGAAGGTGTGAAACATGATCATCAAGTGTGTGGCTATAAACAAGTATGTCATCAAAATAAACAACCACAAATTTCCCAATGAAAGCTCTTAAAACATGGTTCATCAATCTCATAAAGGTACTTGGTGCATTGGTTAGTCCAAATGGCATGACAAGCCATTCATACAAACCAATGTTAGTCTTAAAAGCGGTTTTCCACTCATCACCTTCTTTCATCCGAATTTGGTGATATCCACTTTTAAGATCTACCTTAGAAAATACCTTTGCTCCACTTAGCTCATCAAGCATGTCATCAAGGCGTGGAATGGGATGTCTATACTTGATGGTGATCTTGTTGATTGGGCGGCAATCCATGCACATCCGCCATGAACCATCACTCTTTGGAACCAACAAAACGGGCACGGCACAAGGAGAAAGGCTCTCTCGGATGTATCCCTTCTCAAGGAGTTCTTGCACTTGCTTTTGTATCTCCTTTGCCTCCTCTGGATTGGTTCTATAATGTGGTCGGTTTGGAATTGGCATTCCGGGCACCAAATCAATTTGATGCTCAATGCCTCTTATGGGAGGTAAACCAACCGGATCATCAAACAATTCCTTGTATTCCTGCAATAAAGAAGTCAAAAATGGAGGAATTTCTTTTTCTTTGTCCATGGTTAGAAGACAATTATTAGGCATAAAAAGAAAACAATGCTTTTGACCCAAAAGAGCTTTTTTAATGTGTTTCTCTTTAGCCATGGAAATGGAACCCTCTTGTCTTCTCTCAATCTCACTTTTTCCACTAGATATTCTCTCACCGTCCCTTGACTCTTTTGACTCTTGCAAATCCACTTGGGATTTCATTTTTCTCTCATCCTTACCCTTGTGTTTACCTTCCTTGCTCTCAACCTCACTTTGAAGGTGGACTTGATCGGCATGAGCTTGTTGTGGGGACAATGGTATAAGGGTGATCTTTCGACCAAGGTGGTGGATGGTGTATTGATTGGAAACACCATTGTGGACAGCTTGCTTATCATATTGCCATGGTCTTCCAAGTAAGATGTGGGCAGCATTCATCTTAGGTACAACATCACAAAGTACCTTGTCTTCATACTTGCCAATTTTGATGGGCACTTTAGCTTTTGCACCATGTATGAACTTGCCACATTAGTACATGAACCACTATCAATAATGAGAGAGCATACTTTACCATCAACGAAGGCTCTTGTATGGAAAAGATTCTCCCTTTGACAAGCTTGTGGTGTTGGTTGAACATGTAGCACTCTCCTTGCTACCAACAAGTTTCCTTCAACCGGAAGGCCATACTCCTCTTCATCATACTCTTGATTCTCATCTTCCTCTTGCATGGCATATTCATGTTCATCATCCTCATCTTCACTATACCATTCACCATCTCTCAAGATCATGACTTTCGGGTTAGGACATTGACGAGCATAGTGACCTTTGCCTTTGCACTTATAACATTCAACCTCATGAAGTGGTTTAGATGGGGGCGGGTTTGGGATGTATTATGAGAAGTGGAAGGATTAGAAGTGGAAGGTTTGGGAGTGGTACCTTTTGTGGAGGTGGTGGTGGTCTTTGTTGATGTGTTTCCTTAAGGATGAAAACACCTCACACTTGATCTAGCTTGACAATGGATGAACACTTGTAGGAAAGGTGGAAAATCAGATTGCGGAAGCTTTGAAAACAATGGATATGGCCGCCAACTCCTCTTGAATCTTTGTTCAAGCAAAGATGGTGTTTTTGCCTTGGCGACTCCTCCTTCCTTCCCGATACTTGAAAAGTTCAAGACAAAGCAAGCCTTTGTTGCCAAAATGGGGATGTAAATGGATCCAACAACTTCTTCTTCAAGTGAGAAGACAATCTTGGATTTGAATAAACTTGCTCAAGAACTTGGACAAGAGTTGAGTGGAAAGTGAAGATAGATCAACAAGAGAATGCTCTCAAGTATGCAAAAGTGTTTGATATTCTGAATTGTGATGATAAGGGCGTGCCTAGCCTCCTTTTATAGTACAAGGAAGGCTCATTTTAGCACACAATAAGTATGGCTATTAAACTAGGCATTTCCTCAACAGAAATCGTATAATGAATGAAATCAATGCAAATACAAATTTCTCAACCACTATATGCTTAAATAAGATTTATTCTAGCCTAATATGATGTAAAATAGCCGAATGTAAGAAAAGAAAACGTTTGGAAAGAGTTAAAGGCAAAATAAGGCCTTAAAACACCTCATTAAGGCTCCAAATGCTCCATAACTCCTCCAATAACTCTCCAACGGCTCCACCATTAATTCTCAAAGTCTCTTAGCTCCTCTTGGCTGTTTCTAGCCGTTTGGAAGTCATTCATCCATGGTTGCATCATAAAAGTGCCATTTTGGAGCCCGGTTCAACATGTAGGGCACCTCGGTCTTGTGTAGGGCAGGGGTACCCTTCATTTGTAGGGTACCCTACATTTTTAGGGCACTTTGAAGAGTTCACCAACATGTCATTTGGAACACTTTGAGTACTTGGTTGGTGGACTTGATTTGGAGGGCACCCGGTGGGTGTGGGGTACCCTAGGAGTGGAGGGTACCCTTGGAGTGTAGGGCACCCTTGAGAGAGGTCCTCCTTGATGTTAGGATGGGCCAATTTGGACAAGTCTTGGGACAAGGTGTTGTGAGTGACCTTGGGCCAAGAGTTGAAGGAATGGGCCTTGAATTGAGTTGGGCTCAGTTCTCCAATATGGACTTGGGCTTGAGAGGTGTTGGAAGCCCAAATGGTGATGGTGAAGAGATGGGCAACATGTTGGGCATTGGGCTGGCCCAAGTTGAAGGCATGGGCTGCCTTTCCTTCATCTTCTTGAAGTTCTCCACTTTGCTCCTCAAACTTTGCAAAAGTTCTCATGAGCATGTTAAGAGTCTCCTTTGCTTTCCTTGCCATGCTTCTTGTGATAGGTCCTCCAAGTCCTTGAATAGGGTCTTGAATCCTTGCCTTGGGCTGCTCCATATCATTTGTGGTACTCTTGGCCATGGGTTATGATACGATCACGGGTACGCTTGACGCGAATCCACGAGATCGTACGGAAGCGCAGATCTAGCTCGGTGGAGTCGATTGAACAAAGAAGGATAGAGACGGCCACAGACACCTCCCAACTACGAGGTTGGGCAATATCTGCGATAAGCCTGGGGAATATGGAAGATCTAGCACCTCTTAACTACGAGATTAAGCAATACTAGATATTAAACTTGATGATAAACAATCAATCAAGGGGGATGGCGGAATATAGCAGGGGGGGTGAGAACCGGGCTTAAGGAATTGTCCTTCTTAAGCTTTACATATGTTCTACCTATTCTAGGAGTCTGCCTTTCCTTTTATAGGGAAGGAAGGGAACAGCCTCTTACAAAAGGCGCATGCATGCCATAAAGTGTACAGTACTTTTGCATGCATGTCTGACGAAAAGATAAAAAGGTAAAAGTAGATAAGTTCGCTCCCAAGTGTCAGCGTAAAAGGCGGGAGGGGCCAGAATGGTCGGGAGTGGTTGGCCGACTGGATAAGCTGAGGTGGCTCTGCTTTAGGGCTCTTTCTGATGGGAGGCCCCGCTCTGAAGGCCTTGCCTTTGTTGGGAAGCTTTTATAGAGGAGGCTTCGCCTAGTGGCCTCGCCTTCTCCTTTGAGACTTGCAAAGAAGGCTTCGCCTTCGTTTGGAGATTCCGCAGAAGAATATCCCTTAGCGTCTGAACTGGAAGTCTTCTTGTTGTAGACGTGGCTTTTGCCAGGAGACTGGCTGGGATGACGTCGCCCAGGGGCTTTGCCTTCGCCAGGAAGCTTCGCAGGGAAGTTCCGCCTTTATCTTAAAGACTTCTCGTGGACATTGTTGCATGAGGGCTTCTCAATGGGGGGGGGTTATGGGGATGGCTTCGCCTGAAGGTTTTGCCATCGCCAGAACTCCCTTGTTGGGGAAGCCTAGCCCTCGCCTCGGGGCTTCGCAGTAATGGCTCCGCCTGGGGGCTTCGCCAGTGTTCTGGATGCCTTAGCATGATGCAGTTCATCCTTCGCCTCGAGACTTCACAGGGACGGCTTCGCCAAAGTGGCTTGCCTTCGCCTGGATGCCTGTTTGCACAGAAGCCTCTCCTACGCCTTGAGGCCTCTTTTAGGGTCCTCGCGTGAAGGCATTGCCCTTTCCATGTCTGGGGTTATTCCAGACCATCGGATTAGGCCGCCAGGGCCTCTGAACCCACTCGCCAAGGATTTGCTCCGAGCTTCACTCGACTGCCTCTTTGTCTGGGTCATCTTGTTGTTGCTTGGGGATCCCGTGATCACATCATTCCCGTCCTCTTAAAAAGATTCGTCCTCGAATCTTAAGGGAAGAAATTTTTCCTACAATTGAAAACAAGCACAACAAACTTTGGAGAGCATTAGAGGTTAGTAAACGAAACTTAACCGGAGGGGGGGGTCGCGGTGGGGATGCATATGTATGCATGAGCATGACAACTCCTATATGCATCGTGATCATGAACAGAAGTCTATAAAAATTCATGACATGCTTCCTAGAGTATTGTAGACATTTAACAAGATTTTTATACTCAAGGAAAGCATGCGGTCCAAAGACTTTAGACCTCTGCTCATGGAACTGGGGTGGGGGGTCAAGGGAAGCTTTACCTTCGCCAAGCACATGCATATGTGCTTCCCGAGACAAAGAAGAAGAAACTAAGCTAGTCGTAGAAAGAACTTCGGACTGCAATGCGCAGAGACTAGCATTAGCATAAGCAAGAGGTTGAGAGATGAACAGTCGCTCTCTCTCTCCACCTCAACCATTAACATGGTTTCAGCTCGATTTATTTTAAGATGCTCATGTTTGTTAAGGAAAGGCATGGATGTCTCTCGTGGAACAAAGGGGTCTTTCCTTAACGCATGCACTCTAAGCATGTCAAACATGGCATCCGGGGTCCTGTATATATTCGAACAATGGGTGAGGTGTCGAACCAATGTCTGATCCATCACCCCTGTTCGTAGCATGCAGACTCAAGGAAACCACAGATTCGCACTCTTGCGTATACTCTGTGCTACTGGAAGGAAGAGACAAGTTACCTTCTCCCAAGTTAGGGAGACGTAGTCCTGCTTCGCATATCATCTTCTTCTCCTTCAAAGAACGGTGTGGCTTCTTCCTCAAGTACGGGTTTAGTTGGGACTCCCGCATGAGCTCTGCCTCCTTCCAAAGCGCCTTCGCTTTCTTCAACTCTTCGCGCGCCGCGCTTCTTCTTCTTCCTGCACACCAAAGAAGAACAACAAGTTTGAGAAGATGAAACGATTAGTTCTTCTTGGGGTATGGTAGAAGGCCCGGGTGAGTCTTTCTTTTCACTCATTTGGCTTTGGAGAGCTCTTTCTTTTCTTCTCTCTTTCCTTTTCTCTCTCGCCCGCTCATATTCTAAGTACTCATCTTTGAGCCTTCTAATCTCTTGGGCGAGAGTCTCTTCTTTTGGATTTTGGTGAGGATTGGGATTTGTGGTGTAGGTATGGGCTGCGCAAGTATTGGGCGGTGGGGTGCGCGGCCCAACCAAGGGGGTTTGTGGCGATGGGGGTCCTCGCCTCCTTTCCTGGAAGGAAGTTGGTTCGCCTGAGGGCGAAGACCCGTCGAGTGGAGTATGGTGGCGGAGCCCGACTCTTGGGTGCGGGGCGCATGGGGCCCTCGCCTGGGGGTAGTATGGAGGGTGTGGATCTTCTTGACAGAGACCATATCGTCTCCCCAGCAACCTCATCAACTCACTCCAAGACTGGATGGGGGTTTCAGCGGACCGTTCTCTGTCGAGAGAACTCTCGGCGACACCATTCCTTGGCCTCTCCTTTTAGGCGTCTTATGGCTTGGCTCAACATTTTTCACCACGAAGTGGAGCACCAGAAGTGGTACTCCAACTTCTCCATCCAATGCCATAAGTCTTTTCCAAGCTGGTATCGTCCCACTGATAGATCAACCCCATAGAAATATTTATCTGCCATGGGGTCTCCTGCACATTTAAACAATAAAATTAGTCCGCTCAAACTCCTCACGTGTTTGGGGTTCTCTCCTGCCGCGAAGGGGTCTGCCCTTTCGCGAGGGGTCACACTCGGCTTTCTTTCTTTCCTCTTGCTTAGCTCTCAGAGCTTGCTCTTTCCAAGGCCAAAACCCGATAATGAATATCACAAGATAACCAATAGCATGCAAAAATCTTTAAGTAAGAAGTACTAGTTACTTGAAGCAAGCTAGGTTAAAATGGAGGGGGGGTTTCGGCAACAGATATATAAGAGGGTTAGAAATGAGGTTTTGGCGCACAAACACTTTTGGCTCAAATTTGAAATCGAAATTAGATCAAGGTCACTGTTCATATGAGTTGTGGAATGAACAGATATGAACATTCATATGAACACCAAGAACAATAAGAACACAGATCCGATTTCTTCTACGCTTTTTACAACCAAGCCTTATACACCACTTCTCTTCACTTTTCAACTACAACCTCACTCTTTTGAGCGTATAAATCTTGGCACGTTGCGGTTTTTGAATGAAACTGGGATTTTGCGACTTTCGCAAAACCGCAACTGCTTTCTTTTCTTCTTCTTCTTCTTCTTTTTTTTTTTGACTTTTTGATTTATGAAGTTGCTAACACAACAACAACTCCTAACACCGAATCAACACAACAGATAAACCGAAACGAAAAGCGGATATGGGAAGGGATACAGATAAGCGAACAGTATAACACGGTTTGAAAATAACGCAAAGATAAATCTTTCTTCAAGTAGAAATAAAAGGGTTTAACCTTGAAGAAATCACAACAACTCCAAAGAAGCGATCCGGCTCGATACCACTTGATACGATCACGGTACGCTTGACGCGAATCCACGAGATCGTGCGGAAGCGCAGATCTAGCTCGGTGGAGTCGATTGAACAAAGAAGGATAGAGACGGCCACAGACACCTCCCAACTACGAGGTTGGGCAATATCTGCGATAAGCCTGGGGAATATGGAAGATCTAGCACCTCTTAACTACGAGATTAAGCAATACTAGATATTAAACTTGATGATAAACAATCAATCAAGGGGAATGGCGGAATATAGCAGGGGGGGGTGAGAACCGGGCTTAAGGAATTGTCCTTCTTAAGCTTTACATATGTTCTACCTATTCTAGGAGTCTGCCTTTCCTTTTATAGGGAAGGAAGGGAACAACCTCTTACAAAAGGCGCATGCATGCCATAAAGTGTACAGTACTTTTGCATGCATGTCTGACGAAAAGATAAAAAGGTAAAAGTAGATAAGTTCGCTCCCAAGTGTCAGCGTAAAAGGCGGGAGGGGCCAGAATGGTCGGGAGTGGTTGGCCGACTGGATAAGCTGAGGTGGCTCTGCTTTAGGGCTCTTTCTGATGGGAGGCCCCGCTCTGAAGGCCTTGCCTTTGTTGGGAAGCTCTTACAGAGGAGGCTTCGCCTAGTGGCCTCGCCTTCTCCTTTGAGACTTGCAAAGAAGGCTTCGCCTTCGTTTGGAGATTCCGCAGAAGAATATCCCTTAGCGTCTGAACTGGAAGTCTTCTTGTTGTAGACGTGGCTTTTGCCAGGAGACTGACTGGGATGACGTCGCCCAGGGGCTTTGCCTTCGCCAGGAAGCTTCGCAGGGAAGTTCCGCCTTTATCTTAAAGACTTCTCGTGGACATTGTTGCATGAGGGCTTCTCAATGGGGGGGGTTATGGGGATGGCTTCGCGTGAAGGGGTTGCCATCGCGTAACTCCCTTGTTGGGAAGCCTAGCCCTCGCCTCGGGGCTTCGCAGAATGGCTCCGCCTGGGGCTTCGCCGGTGTTGGATGCCTTAGCATGATGCAGTTCATCCTTCGCCTTGAGACTTCACAGGGACGGCTTTGCCAAAGTGGCTTGCCTTCGCCTGGATGCCTGTTTGCACAGAAGCCTCTCCTACGCCTTGAGGCCTCTTTTAGGGTCCTCGCGTGAAGGCATTGCCCTTTCCATGTCTGGGGTTATTCCAGACCATCGGATTAGGCCGCCAGGGCCTATGAACCCACTCGCCAAGGCTTCACTTTGCTCTTTGTCTGGGTCAGCTTCACTCTTTGATTGGTGGTGGTGGTGCCTCTTTGCCTCTCTATCTTGATTGGTCATCTCTCCAAAGTCATTGTATTCACAAAGCTGCTTAAGTCCTTGGGATCCCATTGGCTTTGATCACATCACCTTGAACCAAAGTTTGAAGGCGTTGAAAGCACTCTCGCTCATAGTATGGTGGTACAAACCGCCTCTTCATTCTTGCTTTCAATTCATCCCAAGTTTGTGGACCTAAACCTCCACGGTTTTCTTGCTCCCACCATGTTAGTGCATAACCATGAAATTCAACAATGGCAACTCTAACTTTGAGATAACTTGGGTAATCATAACAATTAAACACCAACTCACAACGTTTTACCCATTCAATATACTCATCCGGATTGCTTCAACCATGAAATGATGGAATTTGCAACTTGAGGTGTCGAAATGCTTGTTGTTCCATGTTCTCTCTTTGTCTTTGATCTCCATGTGGATGAATATCTTCTAGGTCCGGCATTGATGGTAGAATGCTATCATCTACTCTTGACCTTGTGCCTCGGTCAGATTGTCTCTTCTCCATGTTCTCCATCCTTTGCTCAAAATCAAGTCTCATAGCATTCATTTGATCCTGCATCTTTTGTAACTCAACCAAGATTTTAGCTTGCATAAGATCGGGTGGGGACTATGATATGGAGCAGCCCAAGGCAAGGATTCAAGACCCTATTCAAGGACTTGGAGGACCTATCACAAGAAGCATGGCAAGGAAAGCAAAGGAGACTCTTAACATGCTCATGAGAACTTTTGCAAAGTTTGAGGAGCAAAGTGGAGAACTTCAAGAAGATGAAGGAAAGGCAGCCCATGCCTTCAACTTGGGCCAGCCCAATGCCCAACATGTTGCCCATCTCTTCACCATCACCATTTGGGCTTCCAACACCTCTCAAGCCCAAGTCCATATTGGAGAACTGAGCCCAACTCAATTCAAGGCCCATTCCTTCAACTCTTGGCCCAAGGTCACTCACAACACCTTGGCCCAAGACTTGTCCAAATTGGCCCATCCTAACATCAAGGAGGACCTCTCTCAAGGGTGCCCTACACTCCAAGGGTACCCTCCACTCCTAGGGTACCCCACACCCACCGGGTGCCCTCCAAATCAAGTCCACCAACCAAGTACTCAAAGTGTTCCAAATGACATGTTGGTGAACTCTTCAAAGTGCCCTAAAAATGTAGGGTACCCTACAAATGAAGGGTACCCCTGCCCTACACAAGACCGAGGTGCCCTACATGTTGAACCGGGCTCCAAAATGGCACTTTTATGATGCAACCATGGATGAATGACTTCCAAACGGCTAGAAACAGCCAAGAGGAGCTAAGAGACGTTGAGAATTAATGGTGGAGCCGTTGGAGAGTTATTGGAGGAGTTATGGAGCATTTGGAGCCTTAATGAGGTGTTTTAAGGCCTTATTTTGCCTTTAACTCTTTCCAAACGTTTTCTTTTCTTACATTCGGCTATTTTACATCATATTAGGCTAGAATAAATCAGATTTAAGCATATAGTCGTTGAGAAATTAGTATTTGCATTGATTTCCTTCATTATACCATTTATGTGGAGGAAATGCCTAGTTTAATAGCCATACTTATTGTGTGCTAAAATGAGCCTTCCTTGTACTATAAAAGGAGGCTAGGCACGCCCTTATCATCACAATTCAGAATATCAAACACTTTTGCATACTTGAGAGCATTCTCTTGTTGATCTATCTTCACTTTCCACTCAACTCTTGTCCAAGTTCTTGAGCAAGTTTATTCAAATCCAAGATTGTCTTCTCACTTGAAGAAGAAGGTGTTGGATCCATTTACATCCCCCAATTTGGCAACAAAGGCTTGCTTTGTCTTGAACTTTTCAAGTATCAAGAAGGAGGAGTCGCCAAGGCACAAACACCATCTTTGCTTGAACAAAGATTCAAGAGGAGTTGGCGGCCATATCCATTGTTTTCAAAGCTTCCGCAATCTGATTTTCCACCTTTCCTACAAGTGTTCATCCATTGTCAAGCTAGATCAAGTGTGAGGTGTTTTCATCCTTAAGGAAACACATCAATTGGTATCAGAGCCAATTGCTTGACAAGGAGAAGTTTTCTATCCCTTTTCTTTTCAATTCCGCAACTACATTTTTTTTTATTTCATCTTGTGTTATCATCACCTATCTTATTTGTTCTTTCCATTTCGTCTTGTTTTTCAAGTGTTGTGCCATCTTTTCTATTCAATTCCATCATTGCATATAAAAAGACAAAAAAAAGTTACTTACACAATTGTTTGTGATTTGGCAGCAAGTATTTGAACGAAAAAAGAAGGATTTGGCACAACAAAAGCAAGGAAAGAACAAGTTTTGTGATTTCCAAAGCCACCCTAGCCTTGTTCTTTCAAGTTGCGGAGTTGAATCTTCAAAACCGAGCCACTTGCAAATCAACCATTTGCAAAAAGTAACCATCATTTTCTTCAAAGGTTTGAAACTTTCTTGTGGTTTTAAAACTTGTTTTGAGCTGTTTGTTCAAAAGTTTTGAGCTAGAAAGGTTGATAGATCTTTTTAAGAGAATTTTGGTGAGATTGAGTGAAAATGGTTAACACAAGAGAAGATAGTCCCCCACCCGATCTTATGCAAGCTAAAATCTTGGTTGAGTTACAAAAGATGCAGGAACAAATGAATGCTATGAGACTTGATTTTGAGCAAAGGATGGAGAACATGGAGAAGAGACGATCTGACCGAGGCACAAGGTCAAGAGTAGATGATAGCATTCCACCATCAATGCCGGACCTAGAAGATATACATCCACATGGAGATCAAAGACAAAGAGAGAACATGGAACAACAAGCATTTCGACACTTCAAGTTGCAAATTCCATCATTTCATGGTTGAAGCAATCCGGATGAGTATCTTGAATGGGTAAAACGTTGTGAGTTGGTGTTTAATTGTTATGATTACCCAAGTTATCTCAAAGTTAGAGTTGCCATTGTTGAATTTCATGGTTATGCACTAACATGGTGGGAGCAAGAAAACCGTGGAGGTTTAGGTCCACAAACTTGGGATGAATTGAAAGCAAGAATGAAGAGGCGGTTTGTACCACCATACTATGAGCGAGAGTGCTTTCAACGCCTTCAAACTTTGGTTCAAGGTTCCAAAAGTGTTGAAGACTATCACAAAGAGATGGAGGCAGCCCTTCTCAAAGCCAATGTCATTGAAAGAGGTGAGGCAAAAATGTCAAGATTTTTGCAAGGACTTAGGCCTGAAATTGTAAAGACTTTGGAGCTTTGTGAATACAATGACTTTGGAGAGATGGTGCACAAAGCAATCAAGATAGAGAGGCAGCTTAAGAGAAGCACCACCACCACCACCAATCAAAGAGCTAACCCATGGCCAAGAGTACCACAAAGACCACCACCACCTCCACAAAAGGTACCACTTCCAAACCTTCCACTTCTAATCCTTCCACTTCTCATAATACATCCCAAACCCGCCCCCATCTAAACCCCTTCATGAGGTTGAATGTTATAAGTGCAAAGGCAAAGGTCACTATGCTCACAATGTCCTAACCCGAAAGTCATGATCTTGAGAGATGGTGAATGGTATAGTGAAGATGAGGATGATGAACCTGAATATGCCATGCAAGAAGAAGATGAGAATCAAGAGTATGATGAAGAGGAGTATGGCCTTCCGGTTGAAGGACACTTGTTGGTAGCAAGGAGAGTGCTACATGTTCAACCAACACCACAAGCTTGTCAAAGGGAGAATCTTTTCCATACAAGAGCCTTCGTTGATGGTAAAGTATGCTCTCTCATTATTGATAGTGGTTCATGTACTAATGTGGCAAGTTCATACATGGTGCAAAAGCTAGGTCTCTTTACTCAAAAGCATCCAAGGCCATATTTGCTACAATGGATGGATGATACCGCCCATGCCAAAGTCATATGCCAAGTTGAAGTGCCCATCAAAATTGGCAAGTATGAAGACAATGTACTTTGTGATGTTGTACCTAAGATGAATGCTGCCCACATCTTGCTTGGAAGACCATGGCAATATGATAAGCAAGCTGTCCACAATGGTGTTTCCAATCAATACACCATCCACCACCTTGGTCGAAAGATCACCCTTATACCATTGTCCCCACAACAAGCTCATGCCGATCAAGTCCACCTGCAAAGTGAGGTTGAGAGCAAGGAAGGTAAACACAAGGGTAAGGATGAGAGAAAAATGAAATCCCAAGTGGATTTGCAAGAGTCAAAAGAGTCAAGGGACGGTGAGAGAATATCTAGTGGAAAAATTGAGATTGAGAGAAGACAAGAGGGTTCCATTTCCATGGCTAAAGAGAAACACATTAAAAAGCTCTTTTGGGTCAAAAACATTGTTTTCTTTTTATGCCTAATAATTGTCTTCTAACCCTGGACAAAGAGGAAGAAATTCCTCCATTTTTGACTTCTCTATTGCAGGAATACAAGGAGTTGTTTGATGATCCGGTTGGTTTACCTCCCATAAGAGGCATTGAGCATCAAATTGATTTGGTGCCCGGAATGCCAATTCCAAACCGACCACATTATAGAACCAATCCAGAGGAGGCAAAGGAGATACAAAAGCAAGTGCAAGAACTCCTTGAAAAGGGATACATCCGAGAGAGCCTTTCTCCTTGTGCCGTGCCCGTTTTGTTGGTTCCAAAGAGTGATGGTTCATGGCGGATGTGCATGGATTGCCGCCCAATCAACAAGATCACCATCAAGTATAGACATCCCATTCCACGCCTAGATGACATGCTTGATGAGCTAAGTGGAGCAAAGGTATTTTCTAAGGTAGATCTTAAAAGTGGATATCACCAAATTCGGATGAAAGAAGGTGATGAGTGGAAAACCGCTTTTAAGACTAACATTGGTTTGTATGAATGGCTTGTCATGCCATTTGGACTAACCAATGCACCAAGTACCTTTATGAGATTGATGAACCATGTTTTAAGAGCTTTCATTGGGAAATTTGTGGTTGTTTATTTTGATGACATACTTGTTTATAGCCACACACTTGATGATCATGTTTCACACCTTCGGTTGCTATTTGATACACTTAAGAGTCAAAACTTGTACGCTAATCTTAAAAAGTGTACATTTGCTACTAACCGAATTGTTTTCCTTGGCTATGTTGTTAGTGAAAATGGTTTGAGTGTAGATGAGTCTAAGGTACAAGCTATCAAGGATTGGCCTACACCAACAAGTGTGACCGAGGTAAGGTCCTTTCATGGACTTGCAAGCTTCTACCGACGCTTTGTCAAGGATTTCTCAACCATAGCCGCACCTCTCAATGAGCTTTTGAAGAAAGAAGTGTCATTCCAATGGAGTGAGAAGCAACAAAAGGCTTTTAACACCTTGAAAGAGAGGTTGATTCAAGCA